>QEPC01014813.1:409347-422910 GCA_003113815.1 Sphenodon punctatus
TGTTGGGCCAGGGGTTTGAAGCGGGGGGCAGGAGGTTTGCACGGGGGATCTCCTGTCGGGCCAGGGTGGGATGGAGTGGGGTTGGGGGGACAGGAGGCTTGCGTGGGGGTTGGGGGGGGAATCGCCTGGTGGGCCGGGGGGATGGAGCGGGGGGGGATCTTCTGTCAGGCGGGGGTGGGAGGGGAGGTCAGGAATCAGCGTGGGGGGGGGAGGTCGGAGATCAGCAGGGGGGGAGAGGTCGGGGCTAGGTGCAGGGGGGGCAGGTCGGGGATCTGTGCGGGTTGCCAGGGGGCCAGGCAGCAGCAGGAGCAGCAGCCTACAGAGCTCACAGGGGTACAGGATGCAGCCACTTCCCCGGCTCTCCGACAGGAGAGAGGAGCTCAAGTGTGCATGCACGAACCTGCAGAACTGATTTTTGTATCACTAATAACTTGGTTTTAGCTGCATCAATCAGTATCATATTTCAGAAGCACTTGTTATTGATCTCATTCTCGAAGCCTGTGAAGTTTGGGGGCTCAACTCATCGAGGGGGAGGAGATATTATTATTGAACTACGCAAGGATGGTGTGCATTTTGACCACAACCAATTAATGTTTAAGCAGTTATAACATTTTATTTTCATAATGGATCTTTTTCAAACTTTGTGGATAGATGGTCCTCACAACTTACAGACATGGTTAAATTTTCAGAAATGTAGGTCAAGCGGCTTCCTCAAAATCGGGGCTTCAGCAGTCCCCTGTTTATAACAAACAGTGGCTGTGCATTTCAGTTTCAGGCAGCGGTAGCTGCCTGAAAATAATGGAACTAAATTACTCATGTGCGTGCATTACTGTAAAGTTTGAAGGATCTTAAGCCCCACCTGTGCATTGTTGATAACATACCAGGGGACATGGAAAGCACCTTTCAATTTCACTCAGTGAAAAGGGTTTCAAGGGCTAGAAAGGTAGGGAGGAAATACCTGCTAGACAGTGTCCTGCTTACAATGAAAGTACCCCGATGAGAGTCACGTCGTCATTAGCAGCTCATAGGGGGCAATGCAGGGAAAGTGAGATTTAGTGGCATGTTTGAAGGGTGATTAAGGCTGATCAAGTATAACAGCTTTCCCCCACAGGTAATTAAAGAGGTGAGAGAAAAGGCATGTTTGAATGAGGCCTATGCCCCGCACACAGTGGTTTGGTCTGAATATGATCAGACTCCCATACTATTATGCACAGTATTCTAATAACTATACTTAGCCTATCACCATGGTGCTGGAACTGAGAGCGGGGGGAGGGGAGGGAGACTGCTCTTCAGATCCCGCACTTGTTTACAAAAATATCAGCCTTGATATAAGAGAGCAGTCTCACTACTTATATTAGTTCTTGCTCTGAAGGTTAGTGCCTTCTTGGTTTTGGTGCTTTGCATAAAGACTCCTTAGCAGTTCTCACAGTTATCATTCTTTGGAAGTATTTCAGTAGCATGCAAAAACAAGCAGTTGGGTTAAAGAAAAAGAATCTTTTATGAAGCAAATCAAAACTATGTGCAATAGAAAGTAAATAGTTATTCTGTCAGCCACAACGAACAGGTTAATAACCACTTATCAAAGCTTCTCTTACATCAACACGCTGCCAGTTCTACCGAAGTGGACACCATCTAACCCACCTTCTTGGTTGGTATACAGGTTTAGATTAACAGATTTAGAGTGTTTTCAAATGAGACGATAGCCCACTGCAGTTTACGTTGGGTCAATGCAACCCCCACTCGTATGTTTTAGCACATACAGCTAATAAATAGGCCGCCTCCAGCATGTATTCATGTGCATGCGGGAGCCCCATCACAGGTTTAACACGACAAACCAAACACACAGGCAGGTGCTGTACTCTGCCCCACCCCCACTTCCCAGAATCCCAACCCATCATCATGTGCAGCTGCAGCAAATTATGGGAAGCAGCAGCCACCCCAACTGTCTCTTTCTTCCAGGCTATCCCCACCCACCCACAGGGGGTTCATACCTGCCAGCACTTTGTGGCTGGAATTAACCTTTTGCTGTGCACACAATGCTGAGATTATGGAGCAAATTGCATACTTAATTAGCAGCTCTAGTGAACGCTGAAGGCAAAAGTAAAAATTCAAAGTGAAAGCTATTAGTCTTTGCATGTTGTCACCACCAAGTTTCTGGCCCACAGTAAAGTACAGGCAGCAGGAGTGGTGCAAGGATTTTTGATGGCGCCTGAATGACTGGGCTACTCAACACCCGCAGTGACCTGGTGGAGATGCCTATGTGGCGCACGGCACCCTAGCTAGGCTCGCTTCTCCTTTGGGCTTTGTAACCAGTGGCCCAGGAGCGAAATGAATCCCAGGAAGCCCCAACTGGTCGGGGCCAGTCCCCAAGTGTCCCCTGTTGGCACATGTGCCCAGGAGAGGAGCCAGGTGCCCACTTCAGGTCAGCTCTGTGCTGGTGGCAGCCAGAGCGGCTCACGCCCTGCCGTCAGCACATTGGATTCCCTGCTCGGCTTGCTGCCCGCCACCCACCCCCATCCCTCCTGCGCCGGGCTGAGACATCCCCTGCTGCCTTGGGCCTAGCAGAGGGAATTCTGCAAACAGGGAGGGGGGAGCAAATCTCCAGGCTGGAGAAGTGCTGGCCTCCTCCCCCTTCCCCCCCCCCTTGGGCACATCCCATCCCATGCTTCCTTTCACTCTGCTCTCCAGGTTGGAAGCAGACCCACTACCCTTGCAGCGTGCCTGGGACAGCCAGCTACCTGCAGCTCCTAGCCCACCTGCCTGCTACTCTGGCGCTCACACACTGCGAACCAGGACGAGCTGGGACAAGTCGTGTTTTAATTTGGCACGTGTTGGGCTTTAAAATGTGCCAGTGAGAGCGAAAGCAGAGAGAGGGGCAAGAAGCAGTTGCTGACACAAGGAGGCTACACGCAACCTAACTGACAGGATGCAGTCATGTAGGTGCACATTTGCCCACATGCTGTGCCCATGATGTCCCTGGACTACACCGTGAGTGGTAGGGGGAGGGAGTTAACATCTGGCCGACACCTAATATGTGGTCAGCAAACACGTACTAAACACCCACCTGGTGAGGGCTATCGTTTTTTTTGTTTTTACCCTAAATTATGGAATAATCTATTCTCAGATTTCACGCAGACAAGAAGCCAAATTTGGCTAGCTATACACTTCCTGACAGGCTAATCCTGAGCTTTATAATCCAAGGGAACAATGAAAGCTAAAGGATTTTGGAGATCCGAAAGTGATGTAATCATGCCTGTGTTTCTTTATATCAAATAGGGATCAAGATGTCTGTAACTCCCTTGACTGTTGCCAGTTCCATACTAATCATCAACTACAAACATCTCTCACAATTACATCAGCTAGAACATTTTCAGTTCTCCATGGCACTCCTACAGCATTGATTCTAAGAGCTAATGTTTGACAGTCAAAAGAAAAAACAAATCTGTTTATTATTGCCCTCTGCATCATAATCAATATTAATACAGTGCCAGTTATACCAATCACTGTGGGAAGAAGACATTTTCATCTCCCAGACAGAATCTTTTTGAAAGCTTTGGAAATCTGAACTTCTCTGTTACAGCAGAGGGAAACATATTAAGTAATTCAGAAATTTTCAAGTTCTTTTGAGTAAAATTCTGAATCCTAAAATGATCCTGTAGCTATGAGGCTTACTTGATAGAACATAGAGAAGGGAATGTGAAGTTCTCATTTGTTTATCTTTCTACCTATCTTTGCTCTGGGAAAAAATCCGTAAGAGAAGAAAAGAATGGGAATAAGAAAAATAAAAGTAGTATTTGAGTTTCTGGCTTTAAAGCAGGAGCTTCATATCCACCTAGCAGCAAGGAAAGATTGTGGGGAGGAGACTCTTGCTAACAGTTGAGATTGCAAATGAGGAACAAAGACAAAGGTAAAAAAGTAGTCCTAGATACATGGCATTTAACTGACTAGTAGTTCAACATATACCCTAACCTTTTCACTACTGGCACGAGGAGAGGAATATACTTGAAGGAACCCTGCAGTTCATGAAATCAAGTCCAGTGATTGGACCTAGAAAAGTAAAGGAAGTCAAAACCTGAACATAAGCATACAAACACACATGAACTGAAGTCAAGTAAGAATTTGGCCAAGTTTTCTAGAGATGATACTGATCCAATGGCATTCAGTTTTCTTTTGGAAAAAACATTTAGGTGTACTCATATCAGGCTTGGGTTTTTCTTTTTGACTTGAAACAAGAATATTTAAGTTCTTAAATGTAGTGGGAGGCCACCTCAGAGTGACCTGCTGAGGTCTCACACAGACATTGAATCACTTGACAGGAAGGGTTACCTCTGCAGGGTACTACATTGAATATCACCACAAATGTACATACATTCCAAATGACAGAATAATGATGCAACATTAAATCACTGGATTTTAGCATACGGAATGTACCACATACACAACTTGGAGCTTTGGGATGCAAAAAGAACATTAATCTAAAATGTTTATGCTAGAAGTCTGCAGTGTTTCATCTCTAGTTACTTGGCTACATATGTATGCATTCCTATAAAGAGCTACAGTGGAAATTTGCTAAGGCTTATGAATATTAGGACACAGACTAACCCGAGATAAGAGGTAGATTTGGAAATCGTTTACATATCTCCTTAGGAACCTAAATATGCCTGTTTTAGTCCAGAATAAAATTAAAGCCTGATATGATTATGCCTAAAAAAAATTTCCTCAGAAGAAAGTGATGCCACTGCTGTTTATTAGAGTTATTAGATTCTATCCCAATCTTTTTACTGGGTCAGACTATTACTAGTGCCATACTGGGTCAGACCAATGGTCCATCAAGTTGACTCATACTCGGTCAGACCAATGGTCCATCAAGCCCAGACCAGACCAGTACTGGGTCAGACTATTACTAGTGCCATACTGGGTCAGATCAATGGCCCATCAAGCCCAGACCAGTACTGGATCAGACTACTACTAGTACCATCCTGGGTCAGACCACTGTCAGAGAAGATGCTGGGCTTGATGGACCATTGGTCTGACCCAGTATTTTAATTTAATCTTTAATCATCTAGTAGCACAGGGTAAAATACACCTTAATATCACTTCAGAGTCTCCCTGGGGCTTTGTTAATTAGTATGATCAATTCTGGTTTGTTCTTTGAAGCCCAGAAAGCTAGGAGAGCGAAGACTGGCAAGAACTGCAAAAGGGCAAGTGCTTCTTTAATGAGATTTTAAACAGTTACAGCATCATAATGATGTGTACAAGCAGGTACACTATTGCCCTGAAGGCCATCTTGCTGACGTAACATCCCACCTGAAACAGAGCTGTGAAGGACTAAACAGAGGACATGAGCTTGCATTATCTTAACTGCTTAAATCAGCTTCTCTGAATCATAACTGCTTAATTCATAAATCAGTGCCAAGTAAGATAATATTACCAGATTGGCCACTGCCCTCCCTAGTTACTTTGAGCTCCTTAGCTAGTAATTAAACCATTCAGGAACATCCTCATTGACCCTGTGTATGATCATGGGTCTGTGTATGCAAATGCCTTTCAAAAACAACCACCTGCCTAAAAAATAAATTAAAAGGGTATAGCCAAAACATATAATTCCAATAGTTGATCAACTTTGTACTGTCCTACAAGTAACAAATGAAAGAATATTTTACAATGATACTGTGCGATAATGTCATAATAGAAACATATCAAGCAACTGGCAAACTAATGAACTAAAGGCAGCCAGTGGGAGGAGGCCGTGGTATCAGTCAAGAGAAGTGTACATTTACAGACACTGGAAAAGATTTCATAATACTGTTCTGAGAGTTATTTTTCTGTTTCTGAAACAGAAGGCATTTAATGTTGATTCTATAAAACTCAGAAGTAAAAATTCATTTGTGGGATTAGATTATATTTGGTCTCTAAGCTTTATTAACAGGAGCAAATAATGAGAGATACATTAGAAGAAACATCCAAGTTACGCTTCTAGCCTTAAGATTCTGAATGTCATCCTAAGAATGAACCAAGTAACCAATCTGGTGCCGTCTTCCCAAATCTGCAGTCAATTCCAAGGTTGTTTTTGTTGCTAATTGTTTTTCAAGGAACTGAAAAATGAAACTAACACCTTTAACATTGCTATTGTTGAAAAATCTAAGGGCAACAATGAAATTGCTTAAATTTTTTATTTATTTAAAAGTTTTGTTACTCTGCCCCTCCTGCCACAGGCAGCTCAGGGTGGCTTACAATCAATAAAAACAACAGCAATAAAATAAGAACAGGACATAAAAGGAAGATAATAAAATAACCCACCCCAAACCACTCCCCCTACCCCATCACCCTTCTCCCCTGCCAAACGCCTGGCGAATAGCCAGGTCCTACAACTTCTTTGACAAGAGGGGAGATCCGGGACCAACCAGGCCTCAACCAGGAGCAAGTTCCACAGCTGTGGTGCAGCCACCAAGAATGCCCTCCCCTGTGTAGCCCCCCGGCAGACGCAGGAGACCTCAGATGACCACAGGGGCCAATCCAGAACCTGTGGGTGAGGCGGTGCAGCAGATCGTTAGGGCCCAGCCATTTAGGAGTTTATAGGCCAAGACCAACACCTTGAATCAGGCCCGAAAAACTACTGGCAGCCAGTGGAGAGAACAGAGCACTGGCGTAATATGCTCTTGGTGGCCCAGACCCACCAGGAAATGGGCCGCCACATTCTGTACCAGCTGCGATTTCCAAGCCGTCACCATGGGTAGCCCCACGTAGAGTGCATTACAATAGTCCAGCCTAGAGGTGATGAAAGCATGGATGATGGTGGTCAGGTCAAAGTCCAAGACATACGGCTGAAGCTATTGCACCAGATGTAACTGGCGGAAGGCACCCCTCACCACAGCCTCCATACAGGTGGAGCTGTGAGTCGAGAAGCACCCCCAGACCCTGGGAGATTAATGGAGGGCAGACCCCATCAATGATCGGGGCCGTCATTGCCATTGCCTTACTCACCATCACTACC
This sequence comes from Sphenodon punctatus, assembly GCA_003113815.1. Classification (NCBI taxonomy): domain Eukaryota; kingdom Metazoa; phylum Chordata; class Lepidosauria; order Sphenodontia; family Sphenodontidae; genus Sphenodon; species Sphenodon punctatus. Next base: position 416,342 of record QEPC01014813.1, read on the forward strand.
TCTGTCTTGCCAGGATTCAGCCTCAGTCAATTAGCCCTCATCCAGTGCCCCACAACCGTCAAACTGAGTAAGCACCGAGACTGCTGGGCCTGGGTCAGTTGAAAAGGAGAAGTACAGTTGGGCATCATCAGCATATTGATAAAACCACACGTCAAACCTTCTAATCGCTTCGCCGAGTGGCTGCATATACACGTTGAATAGGAGAGGGGACAAGACAGAACCCTGCAGGACTCCACACAAGAGGTCACAGTATGATGAAAAATAATCCCCAAGCACCACTCGCTGAGTTCGTCCGGCCAGGAAAGCGTTGAACCATTCCGCCCACCCTTGCAAGTGCGTCACCAACATCTCATGATCAACACTATCAAACACAACTGACCGATCTAACAAAATCAATAGGATCGAATCAACCAAAGCTACCAACACAGTCTCAGTACCGTACCCCAGACAAAATCTCAACTGAGAGGGATCAAGAAAACCAACACAGTCAAGATGCCTCTGTAGCTGTCGGGCCACTACCCATTCAATAACCTTCCCTAAAAAGGGAAGGTTAGAGATAGACTGATAGCTTGTGAGGGAATCAACATCAAGCGATTGTTTCTTGAGCAGAGGCCGCACCACCACCTCGAGACAGTCCGGCACTGTGCCCTCCTGCAAGGAGGCGTTGGCCACCCCAGCCAGCAATGGCCCCATTGTCTCCCAGCTGGCCTTAACCAGCCAGGACAGGGATGGATGCAGTTCACAAGAGGTGGCCCTGCCAGCCCCCAGAACATCCACCACATCAGCGGGTGTCACCAACTGAAATTGATCCCATAAAATTGGACAAGGCAGGGCTGTCATAACCTCCGGTTCTCCTAGTGTAGTAAGTGTGGTGTCAAATCCTGGTAAATACGAGCAATTTTATCCACAAAATAATCCACAAACATGTCACAGCCTGCCGTAGATGACTCCATTCCCAGGTGAAGAGAGGCCGAACTGACCAGCCCCCTCACCACCCGGAAAAGCTCAGCTGAATGGGATTTTGTGGATGCTATAAGGGTAGCAAAAAAATCCTTTTTTGCTGCCCACATATCCACGGTATAGGCTCAGAAACTGGCTCTATGATGCAATATGTCGGTTTCAGCACACGAACGGCACCACTGTTGCTCCAGCCACCGCCAATCTCACTTCAGCACCCGCAGTTCCTTGGAAAACCAAGGAAGTCTGCAGAGCTGTTCCCTCGGTAGCGGACGCCTAAGAGTCATCCGATCGATGGCCTCTGTCAGCAAGGCATTCCATAACACAACGAGGTCATCAATGAGACGGTCGTCAAGGTCAGAGGGTAGTTCACCCAGAGTAATCCAGAACCACGGAGTTCCATCAGCCTCTGAGGGCAGACCATCCAAATAGATGCCACACCTTTCCAGGGGCATACATGCGCAAGGAGAGGGGCTCGCAGGAGGTAATTATCTGTCCATGACAAGGGCACAGCTGGTATCTCCCCCACCAATGGAACACCTGCATCAAGGCCGGTGCAAAACATAAGGTCCAAGGTATGTCCTCCTTGATGTTTTGGGCCGCTGACCATCTGAAACAGGCCCACGGTTGTCATGGCAGCCATGAACTCATCCTCCACTCCACCAAGGTCGGTGTGGATGATGAAATCCCTCAAGACCAAAGTCTTCAGGGACCACAACACCACCCCCGACACCAACTCCGCCAGAGCATGTAGGGAGGCTGTTGCACAGGTAGGTGCATGGTATACAAGCAGCACTCCCAATCCGTTGCCTGCCAAATCAAACACAAGATGGAGACCCTCAATACCCAATATGGATTGCACTGGATACCTCCTCATGGACCATCCGTCCTTAAAAATCATGGCTACACCACCCCCTGCCCCTCCACCGTGGCTGTGCTGCACGGAATACCCAGCTGGAACAAGGTCAGCTGAATAGGTGCCGACTCATCATCCAGACAGGTTTCCATGATCCATACAAGATCAGCGCCATAGTCCAGGATCACTTCCTGGACAATTGTTGCTTTACTGACCACTGATCTCGCATTCAAGAGATCAGTACGGGGTCGGGGGCCTCTGACTACGAACCGCCTGCCTGTGGGGTAGTGAGCAGGACATGCAACAAGCACCTGTCCTGTCTCGCTGATCTCCCACCCCCCAATTGGGGCCATATCTCCCCTGTCCCATCATGACCGCTATGGCTGCGCACACACACCCTGGCCGGCCCAACCAGCCTTGCCCTCTCCCTCGGCTGCAGCAGGAGAACCCCACCCCCATACAACTTTCAATACCCACCTCCTAACCCAGACCCTCACCATACTACAGTAAAATTCACATCCATCCCCATAACATAATACAGATGACAAGGAGGTTCACCCATTGCAGGCTGAATCAGTTAGAGCTGATCCAGTGAGAGCTACAAGCCAGGGAAACTGAGTGATGACAGCCTAGAGTTGGGTAGTGAGACCCCAATCCCATGACACCCACCAAGGCATTTTCCCTGTATTTCTGTGGCAGACATTTCCAATTTTGAATTGGTATGCATCTCTCATCTAGAAAGTTTAAAGAAGCTGAGTATAGACAGAAGATATTTATTGTGTGCAAGAGAAGAAAAGTTAGCTTTTGAAAGTGATATTTTCGTCCTTTACTTAGTGAAAGTCAAATCTTTTGTCCCTTCAGTCTGAAATAGAGACGGTAGACTGATTACTTTGCTTCCTTGCTATGATACTGAAACAAGTTTTCTGTTTTCAGAACCACTCTTCTGGGGAATTAAAAGAGCTCATTGCTTGTGGAAGAACGCAGCCTCATGCTAAGACAAGCACCGAGTGCCGGAGACGCGACACTGGAGAATGACAGGAGTATTGAATTTCAAGATGTGAAACTTAATCCAAATCCTAGACAACTTCTCATTTTGGCAAAGTTACTATTATTTCACATAATCCCTGTGGAACCCATGACATTTAATGAAATAAAGCTGCAGTTAAATCCATCTACTTTGATTTGCAAATTATTTTGTACACTTCAAAGCATGTGTAGAAGGAGGCACTAGCAAGTTAATTTATAAATGCTTGGGTTCTGCACTACCAAGCTACCAAAAAATAACTGGTTCTAGGCGCTTCTGCAGAAATTACAGAAATAAAGTGTGTATAGAATCCCATGTTTCTGCAGTGATCTAAAGTGGCAAGTTTAGAGTCCATAATTTCACCACCGTAGCCCAAGTCCCGAGATAACAAAACGAGAAATCGTGGTAGAAGAGGTTTACCTAAAAAAGGTATGGGCAATAGAGACAAAGTAGTATAGCGATATCTTTTATTAGACAAACTACAGTTGGTCATTAAATAGCAAATTTTCTGCAGGACTAGGGTCAATCCTAATCAAGACCAAAACACCAACTGCTGAAGAGGCAAACTCTTTGAAAGGCGAGCCAGTTGAGTTAATCATCAAGTAACAAGAAATCGAGCTCCTATTCAATTCTACATTTAGACCATACGATTTTGTCAGAGTTGTCTTGACCTCCAGTTTGATAACAAGGCTCTCTTTCTCGAGGGGCATCTAGCTGCAGAAATCCATGTTTTTAATCACCTTCAGAGTATAGTAGTGTGGCTCATTTCATCAGACTGGAAGTGGTAGCAACACAAAGGCTCTATATAATACAAACTCCAGTAACTCAGTAAATTAAGTAAATCTTAAGCATATCAACCTTCATCTCCAGTACTTGCATTGGCTTCTAATAGGTTTATCTTCTTAAATCAAGGTCTTACTTCTGATCTTCAAGGAAAAATTGACAGGCCAGACTCCCCACCTCAATAACTGAGGCATTCCATTCCATTTTAATTTATAGCACGCACTCTCCCGCCAGGCGGCTCGAGGCGGCTCACAACATACAACAAGGTCCACAAAGACCAATACAATCCACAACAAACAAACAACCCCATACAATTTAAATATATTCTAAGACATTCATTTTATACATAATATATAACACCTGCCATCATTTACCTCCCTGCCGCTACCTTGCTGCCATTCCTCCCCTCCCCCCAAATCCTCCTGCTCTCGCCAGGAGGCGGGGGTCCCTTCATATGCTATGTAATACAAACAATATATCATAAATTCTTAATGAAAACAAAACAAACCTCATACAATATAAAAGAATTACAGCATACAGCAAAAATATCACCCTCCCCACATTTCTCAATACCAATTCAGTATCCAACTACCCACTATCATTACTTTCCATCACCCACCCTGCTGCCGCCAGGTGGGGGGCCCTCCTCCTCCCCCCTCTCACCAGGGGGCAGATTCCTCTACGTACCGTCATATCCATGACCTACCCAGAACACGGTGACCTTCTTGCCCAGAAAGTAGTAGTATGAGAGGCTGAAACAGTTCTTCAGCAGGGTTGTTTGACAGATACAATGTACTTGGAGAAGTGGGACTCCTTACTAAAGAGGAAACAATGCAAAGCCCTCTGACAAAGCTTTTGCACCATTAAATGTTTCTTTCCTTCCCTCCATTACCAAATTAAAAAATAAAAATAAAAAATTAAATACATAACCCAAGCACAGCCTTCTTTCCAGCAAAGTCAAAAAACTGAGTTCTCAGGCGATCTTATTGTGCCGATCTAATTTACGCAAGTAGTACTTGGATAGGACAACGACAGATATTGTAGAAATGCCTAAAGGTATTAACAAGTGAGACAGTAGCCCACACCAGGCAGCTCTCCACCTGCCCGTTTATTAGGTGCTCACCCACACCGACCACCCCCACTGGAAATGCAGCTCCCACTCACAGCAGGGTCTTGGAGCGTGCAGAGCTTGTCATCTTGGTGAATGCGGGCCAATGTATGCCCATGTGTCTGTGTCCCATCAATTACATTGCATCAGGGCTGGCCTTATAGATTGCAGGGCCCAGGGCAGGGGGAAAATGTGGGGGCCAATTATCACGCCGGCAGGCCTAGGGGCACTTACTGGCTCAGGGGGTGCTCCCCGGGCCTGGGATAGACAGATGGAGCACTCCCCTCTGCCCATCCCTAAGCCCAGCCATTCTTCGCTGCACTTACTGCCACTGGTCTAGGCCCCGTAGCAGGCCTGCTCGCCACTCTTGCCGGGTGCCACAGCAGCACACTGAACCTGCCCCTGCACTGCCTGCTGCCGCCGGAAGTTGTTAGGGAGTGAGGGAGAGGCAGGGCCTCTGCTTCTCCCTCACTCCCTGACCCCCCTCAAGTGCCTGTCTCGGACTCTGCCAGGGAGTGAGAGGCAGAGGCCTTGCCTCTCCCTCATTTCCTGGCCGAAACAGTCAGTGGAGGGGGCCAGGGAATGAGGGAGAGGCGGGGCTCTGCCTCCCCCTCACACCCTAGCCGAGACAGATAGTGGCTAAGAGCTGGGGTCCCTGAGCGTGCCCCGCCCCCCCAGCAGCAGGGCATGAGACGTCCACCTCAAACCACCCTGCAGTAAGGTCAGCCCTGCATTGCATGCAGTCTCACGCTTGTACAGGTCTGCCAGCACCACAGAGCTGTGGGCAAAAAGACAAGACTGTTCTGAGGAGCAACCACATCCTGCCCCTCTCCCCACTCTCACTGGCACTCATGTAGCAGCCCCTTTAGAAGGCCAACGCATGCCAAATTCAGACATGTGTTATCCCAGATTGTCCTGGTTTGCAGCACATGCCCAATGCTCACTCTTCAGAACCGTTTGTCGTCTTCAGACAAATTTCAGTCTTTTCATCACCATGGCCATGGCTCAGAACAACTGGTAGGGAGGATGGTGTTTATTTATTTTTATTTTATTTACTGAATTTATACCCCGTCCCTCCTGAACACAGCTCGGGGTGGCTTCCAACAATAAAAAATACATATAAAAACAAATATAAAACAATTTAAAACAAATAAAAACAATTTAAATGTTTTAAAACAGGGCCCCAGGATACAATTTAACATAAAAACAACAAACAGGGTAGGGGAGATAATAAACCCTAACCCACCCACCCACACCCACCCCAAAGGCCTGGGCCAACAGCCAGGTTTTACAACACCGCCGGAATGTCAACAGGCTTGGGGCCAGGCGAGCTTCCTCCGGAAGGGAGTTCCAAAGGCACGGCATGGCCACCGAGAATGCCCTCTCCATTGTGGCCCCCCGCTTTACGCGGGGGACCTCCAGGAAGGCACCCCCGGCCGACCAAAGGAGCTGCTCTGGAGCGTGGAGGGCGAGGCGGTCCCTGAGGTACGAGGGGCCCAGACCGTGAAGGGCCTTATAGATCAACACTAAAACCTTGAACCTAGCTTGGCATGCTACTGGCAACCAGTGCAGAGTCCGGAGCACAGGTGTAATGTGCTTCCGACGACCCGTCCCCGTAAGGAGACGAGCCACCGCATTCTGCACTAGCTGCAGCCTCTGAACCAGGAACAAGGGAAGCCCCATATAGAGCGCGTTGCAGTAGTCCAGCCTCGAGGTGACGAAGGCATGGATGAGGGAGGCCAGGGCCAGAGACGAACAGACGCAGCCTCCGCACCAGATACAACTGGTGGAAGGCAGCCTTAGTGACTGCCTCCACCTGCCGCTCCAGGCGCAGGTCTGCG
>QEPC01014813.1:425480-467309 GCA_003113815.1 Sphenodon punctatus
CCCCCTGCTGCCACCAGGGCCAGCCACTGGGAACCCTCCCCCCCTACCTCTAACCATCCCTCCTACACCCCCACCCTTCCTCCCTATCCCTGAATAAAAAGCCCCACCAACAATGTCCCCTACTACCCCTGCGGCCCCGAAGTGCCCCAAAGCGCCGCGCCCTTAGGCTGCAGCCCTGCGGCTCACGGCCTGCGGCAGGAGCCGCTGGGCTTTAAAGCCCCGGCTGCTTCCAGGTGGGGGAAGGGGACAAGTCAGCCCATGCTACCAGCTTCGCTGCTCCCCTGCACCCCCCGGCACTCACAGCAATCTCTGCTTTACACGGCTGCATGAGAAAGACTTCTGTTTATTGCTATCTTATTGCAAGGTTCTTTACAATGTGGTCAAAGTTGACAGAGCACAGGAGTACACGATACTCCCCAGGAAACAGCAGGACCACATGTTAACAGTATGCATGGGAGGTGGGTGGGAAAGCATGTTGGCAGGCCCAAAGGATGGAGGGAGAAAAGGCACCATGGCAGGGGGGCAGATGCACCATAACAGGACAGGGAGAGGCACCATGGTTGGATGGTGGTCTGGCAGGAAGGGTACAAAACAAAATGGTGTCGGGGGGCGAGGGAGGGCATGAATGGCAGTGCTCGATTTCTGTATGTTCTTCACTCCTCTACAGTGATTGTGGGAGGAGAACCATGTGGTGCTGAAATCCCACAGCAGCAAACACTCCAGCATCAGCATAGGCTAGGCACCCATTCCTGCTTTTCTTCAAGCAGCTGGGGAGCTGAATGTTGGGTGGACAGGTGCCTGAAACACATGGGAAGGAACGTGGGAGTGCAGAAGTCTGAACTACTGGACTGCCAACGGGCACAGACTGAACCCCCAGCAACAAGGGCCCAGCAGAACCAGGACCTGCAGCGCAGGGAGGATGTGTCAAGAGAACTGCTGGCAGAGACCAAGCAGCTGGCAGATGAAATCTGGGATGCCATTCAGGGCATAGTCCAGGAGCAAAGGCAACTTGTGTGGCAGAACGCCACATAATGTAAGGCCTTTGCTGCGGAGGCCTGCCTGGACAGGCACTAGGCCCACCTCTGGCAGCAGTTCGAGTGGAGTTCCTTTTTCAGTAGAAAGTCTTCTTAGTTTTAGGGGAGGAGACAACATGGAAACGCCTGGTTTATCGGATGTCAAGGTTTAAAACAATACTCTACAGCGGTTTTTAACTCTCAAGTATGACAGTACTCTTCTTTAGAGGTAGAGTAGGGGTCTTTCATCTTTCCTTTTGCCTGTACAAGATGTTATGGAATCATTATTAAGTCTACAGCATATCTTCCTTCCTTATGAAGTTTTTATTTTCTGAAAAAGGGAATGGCATATTTCTTGGCTGCCATGAAATTCTGACCTTGAAGGTCAGAGCTTTCCCATAAGTTGTTACATACTATTTCAGACGACACTGGTATCAAACCCTTTCACCTTTTCTTTCCAACTTTAGTTACAATTTTCAGAGATTTGCTTTACTATAAAGTGTATTTTAAACATTTTAACGTGTTTTTCAGAGTATATGGAAATAAATTGCATTTACATGAATTTTACATTGTTATTATATTTTATTGCATAGATTTTGTGAAGTGCTCTGAGCACCGACAGTTGCCAAACATCATATACAATATACAGTAGTATTCTATAATGATAATTAATTATTAAAAATAAAACATGTTTAAACAAATACATACTACTGGTACATTAAAACATGAAACAATGGACTAATGGACTAATCTCAAATAGGCTACTTCTACATGTTGGCATGTCACAATATAAGAGGAAGCACATGTCAAACATATAATGATATGCGGTATAGGAGAAAACCTGTATGTAAATCGGGAACTACTTAAGATAATGTAACTGGAAGGAAAGTATACAGCAAGAATGCATGCTTACATGGAAGGGGAAATCTAGAGTCTAATGATCATTGTTCTTACCACTTTACATGCTTCTCTTAATTGTTTTAGATTATATAAACTGTATATGACAAGTCATATCACCTAAATCACAGCTACTCAAAAGTTGTGAAGACCCTAATAAGAAACTGGACTCTCTGGGAGCTTGTTCTCCAATCAATTCGGTATAGTTATTGAAAGCTAATATTAGAGCAGAACTAAAAAATCCTCTCAAGGGAATTCCCTATTATCCTACTGCAGTTCTTAATATATTTATACATACAGATATATACAGACACATATACATTTTATATATATATAAAATTTACTATTACTTAATATGAATCTCCTCTATTTATATGAAATAATTTGCCCAAATTACTACTGCACTAAATCTCACTATGAATAAAAGTACAGTGAAGTGCAATAATTCATTTTGGCATAGAAAACTGTGGGGGAAAACTATGTGGAATATAAAAAGATGACAGACGGGTACCCTGAACTTTGCAGACATTTGGGTGAGGCCTGATGTACAGAGCAAGCTCTCAAAACCATCCTCCACGGCTGCCTATGGCACGTGTAGACAAATGGCATTCTACGTATGCATGATGGAGTGCAGACACTTCATGCATACATTGCAACAACGTATGCATGGAATGTATGCACTCCATGCATCCATGATAGAGAACTTCCTCCCATGGTTTGCCGTGGCTATGAGTCATGGCAGGCAGCAGGGTTGGCGGACAGAGCATAGCGGGGAAGAAAGTCTGTTCAGGCTGCCCACAAGCACATGAAATGCATGCAGTGGGCTGCCCGTTTATTAGGCTGTACACGCTAAACATGCGAGTGGAGGCTGCATGGGCCCACCCTGGACTGCAGTGGGGCTATCATCTTGTTTGTTAACACTAAGTTAGCTAAAAATAAGGGTGAGCCAAAGGATATTTAAAGATAAACTTCCAGAACAGGTTTAGACTTACAGTATCTGTTCCATTATGAGTCTGAAGTGGCCGAAGAAGCCTGCTATCATTTTACCTCCTGGAAATAGGATGAACTGTACAATCTCTTATGGTTGGGTAATGAGAGTACCCTAAACCTTTATGTTAAGCATGGCAAACAAACTTAAAAGACATACCTATTAAGAATTGTACATGAGAGACAGGTAACATCCACCTTCCCCAATATTAAACAGTATTTGGCATAGAACTGTATTTCAGAATCCATTTTATTTTTTTAAAATCCTTCCAGACCTTATGGTTGTGAAGATAACCCTAAAAATGGAACCAAGCATGAATTAATGCAGAGTTATCTGTCCAAGTCTACCAAGAACGTAAAACAAACAGCTCTTCACTATGTTGGAGCCCTGTGGATTTTCTGCAACGGCATAATGTACCATTTAGCAATACTGCATATTGTCCAACTCCCCCACCCAGTTGTACTTGCAGCAACTTTCCTTATGGCTACCCCCCACAAGGACTGCACAATCAGCATCACAGAAAGTTGCTCACCCCAAGAAAGTAGAAAGGAATTCTGAATCCTCAGAAATAATCAAAAACATACTATTGATTCATTTTACAACAATGAATTATTTCCAAGTGCAAGCCACCTTATGCCTCTGCAAAGGCAAATAATAAGGGAACAATCGTTATTTCATGACTTAACAGTGCTATCAAGTCCTGTTGCTATTGAATTTGGGCCCATTATGCCATTCTATACATAGAGCCCTAGTTATAGGAAACAAGAGCTACCCTAATGGAACAGACAGTTCTGTCTTGCTTTCAGTTGTCTGCATATCCCAAGTTGGTATTCAGATTATTTTTTTATTCTCTCCACGAATGTTTCACATGCTACACTGACTCAGCACTGACTTCCTTTATTCCACATCTGTATCTTTTGAGAGTAATCTTTGACATTTTCAGAAGATTTAGCATGGCAGTAAGTCCTTTTTATTGTACCTACCCAGTTGTTTTGCCTTTGTACAAGACATCTTCTAGATTACTATTTAAGCTCAGCTTTAATCAGGTCCACAGCAGGCTAATGAAGGACTAAAGAGAAATATCTGTGCTTCAATGATTATGCGCCACTTCTGTAAGACAAGACGGACTAAAAGCTTTTAGAATTCAAAGACAGGGTACTTCAGACTAAACAGAAAAGCCAACAAGACACTGATAAAGAATCCTTTTTGAACCCTCAAAAGCAGGATAAAAGGAAAGAGCAAGAGGTTACTAAAGCTGCAGCACGTCTCACACATCCTGGGTGATAAAGGAGATTTACTTTTCTCACTCTTGAAATCACCTTCCAGCTCCACAGGCTTCTGGAACCTCCTCTTGCATCAGCAGTTTCCAGGCAGATAGCCTGGGCAAGCCGTTAACCACTTACTGAGATCGGGGAGTGCTTCTAGGAAGAAACTGAATTGAGCACCATTCCAATTGCAGAATCAGCAGTGCTGCCAGGTCCAGAGAGTAACGTCTTGGAAATATGTTTAATGAGGAACACGTTGCTGCCCTGCAAACGTCCAGAATCAGCATGCTGTAAAAATTTGCTAATGATGTAGCCATCACCCTGGTTAATTGTGCCCTTAATCCTGCCAGAGGATCTCTTCCTGCTGCTGCATAACAGGTGTGTATGCACTGTAACATCCACGTAGATATTCTCTGCGAAGATACTCCAACGCATACGTAGACCACCGTAAGAGATTAAAAGCGAATCTGATGCTCATACAGAACTTGTGCGATCTTTTGGAGGAAGGGGGGAGGGAGAGAGAGAATACAAGCAAGGATATGGTTTGGTTGACATGGAACAGGGGCACAAAGATTAATCTACTCTTAAATCCACTTTGTCCATGTGGAATACAAGGTATGGTGGAGAAGCAAATAAGGTAGTCAATTTGCTCACCCACTTGCTGAAGTTAAGGCCACCAACAAAGCTGTCTTCAAAAGAGATTTTTCCATCATGCAGGTAGCCATGGGTTCAAACGGAGCAGGCATGAGGCTCATGAGCACCAAGTTCACATCCCACTAGGGAATCAGCTGTAGGACTGGTGGGAAAGTATTTGAGTCTTTTTCCAAAATGCCTCTGTTAAGGGGTGTGAAAATAACGGCTTGGCGTCTACAGGTTGTAAATAAGCTGAGATTGCTGCCAAATGAACTTTTATTGAAGATCGTACCAAGGGGGAACTCTGAAAATGAAGTTAGATCAGAATGTCATCAATCTTGAGTGTGTAAGGAAATACCTTGTTCTGCGTAGCATACGTGAAACATTTCCTTTTCACTACCTAAGCTGATCTAGTAGCGGGTTTACGGGTACTTTGTCTAACTGTTGTAACCACTGGGGAGTGATTCTCTACAAGGATGTATGAGCCAGGAATAAAGATGTAGTGTCTCGGTTGTGGTGCAGTAACATGCCACCATTCCTGGATACATCTCTCCAAAGTAGTAGTGGGTAACAGTTCTTTGAGATGCTCGGCATAATCTGGAACCAAGGATGTCTCTGCCAAGACGGAGCCATCAGGATTAGGTGGGCCTTGTCCCGCCTTGCTTTCTAGTTTCTACACAACTCTCTGGATCAGGGAGAATGGAGTGAATGCATACATGAATTCCATGTCCCACTGAATTGTGTATGCATCAGAAATGGCTCCTGGAGCAAGACCTGCTCTGCTGCAAAAACAGGGTAGTTTTGCATTGTCAGTGTTGCAAACTAGAGTATACATGGCATACCCCATTCAGCAAATACCTCTTCAAGGATTTCTACGTGTAGACCCCACTCGTGGCACTCCATAAGCCAATAGCTAAATCTGTCTGCAATTGTACTCTCTTGTTCTGCAAGATGGATAGTCTAGACAGTGATCTTGTGCCAAATGCCACACACCAATGCCAAAGCTACTCCACCTCCTCCAAGTGTGCGGTCAATCTGGTTTGTTGAGGTACCACATAGAAGAGGAGCTGTTTGTGAAAATTTGGACTATGGAGCCCCTTACATGTGAGACTACGGCTTTGAGAGCTCACCTGATTGCCCTGAGCTCTAGTACACTTATGTGGAGCTGAATTTCTTCAAGTGTCCATAAGCCATGGACCTTCAGTGTGTTCAGGGGTGCTCCCCAGGCCATCAGCGACATGTCTGTTGTCATTGTAAAGTTGGGCTGTTGGGGTTCGAACAGCATACCCTTGAGAAGGTGCAGAGATTTTGCCCAACTTTGTAATGTATGTACAAAGTGATTTGATATCGAGAGTCTTTTGCTCATCCACGAGTACACCACTTTTAGCCATTGCTGAAGGAGTCAGATGCAAACAGGCTTTGAAGCCTGAGGAAATAGCAGGCAGGTTGATTCCTGCGGTGATTGAGGCCTCAAATGGTCTGCTGTAAGGCAGTCTTCTGTCCTGTGGGACAGAGAAATTTGTCCTCTGTGAGGAAGGCCCATCCTCGATGGGTGTCTAAGATGGCACCTATGAACTGGCGTGTTCTTGTTGAAGTAAGACAGAACTTCTCCATAGTCATGACAAGACCCATCTCTTCTAGGACAGATGTAGTGATATCCTTGTCATGAAGTAGTCAATGCCTGGACATTGCTGTGAGAAGCGATATGCCAGTTGTCCAAGTACGGGAAGACATTTACATTCCCTCCTCTGAAGGTCTGCCATGACAGTGGCCACACATTTCGAGAAAATCCGTGGCGCAGTTGCCGGTCCAAATGGCAGGACTGTGTACTGATAAGTGCTGGCCACCTACAAGGAAACACAAATATTTTTTATGAGATGGGCATATGACTATATCAAAGTATATGTCTTTTAGGTTGAGAGGCTAACCACTCTCCCATCTCCAGGGTAGCACAGACTGTAGCATGGACATTCAAAATTTAAGCTCTCATATTAATCTGTTGAGTTCTACAAGATCTAGGATAGGTCACAATCTCTCATCTCTCTTAGGAACCAGGAAGTACCAAGAGTAAAAACCTTGATTGTGTTCATAAGGCGGTACCTCCTCAATAGCTCCTGTAGTGAGCAAGGATTTCATCTCCTTGAGGAGTTCTGTCTTGCGACGTGTATCCCTAAAGAAGAATGGAGAAGAGGATTGTGGGGGGGAAATTCTTCTAACTGGATAAGGTATCCACGCTTGACAGTCTCTTTGACTTAACTGTCAGTCATGATTTGGGACCATGCCCGATAGAAGATGGCCAGGCAGTGTGGTTAGAAAAGAAGGGGGGGATCTTTCATTTCTGTCTCGACCTCATGAGTATTAAACTTGTCCTCTGGGCAGCAGCCTTGATTGCCAACAAAGATTGCTGCCTGGCCCGAGGATTAGATCTCACGAACTTCTTTCTTGGTTGAGTGTATGACTGATGGTGTGATTGTTGTTGCTGCTGCTGAGTAGGTCTGCCCTTAAAGGGGAATGGTGCCCTTTGTCTGTAAGACTAAGAGGCCGGTACAATGTAGTACTGTTTCTTGAGTGATCGGATAACTCCTGCTGACCTTGCTGTCTGGCAAGTCTCCTTAATTCTTTTTAAGAGTCTCATTTGTTACTGTAACAAAGAGCCCCTAATCATCAAATGAGTGGTCCTCAACATGAGTTTTGTTTTCAGGGGTATGTGTAGTAGAATGTATCCACGCAGGTCTTCTGAGGGGTTACTGCTGATGCTACACTCTGTATTGCACCATCTGTCACATGCATGTCCCTTGTCTCTCCCTCTGTTCCCCTTCCTAAGTCTCTCCCCCAGCTCCTGTCTCTCAGATTGTAAGCCCTAGGGGCAGGGACCGTGTCTATTTTATTACTTTGTAAAGTGCCAGGTACACTGCTGGCGCTATATAAATGTTTGTTAATAATAATAATAATGCATGGATGATGTCAGCTAGAACTGTGTACCATTCTTCTTAAGGACAGCAAAGTGTGCAGGGTCAGTGGTGGTGATCTGGGAACACAGTCAATAGACAATTCGCTTATCTCAGGGACAACGTGGCCAATGAGAATGCCTTACGCCCAAGGACATCTAACCTTCAACCCCCTCAGTCAGATGGGGAGGTCTGTATTCCCCCCAGTCTGGATTTCTGTATAGGAGCAGCAATAACCAGTGACATTGGGGCTGGCTGATGAAATAAGACAGCTGCCCCTTCTGGCAGGATGGAGTATAGTCTATCAGTCTCTTTGTGAGTACCGCTGATGAGGGGGTTGCCCAGACAGTGCTTGACGGGTCCATCAGCTCATCGAATAATGGGAGCGGATGATGTGGCCTCTCTCTCCAGTCGCAAGTATACTGAACACAGGTCCTGACAGAGTTTTCTTCATAAATTTATTATATTAGGAATTTGTGGTAATGCTGTCAAGAGTCTTTTTATCACAGCTTTGTTGGCTCTTATGTCCTCTGTCGATGAGAGTCCATGTCTGTTAGGGGAGATTAAACTGTGTCCTCTTCATCGAGGCGCGGGGAGATCAATCAGTCTTGCCTGAGGGAGTATCTGTGGGCGAGACAGGTCGCTGAGTGGGGGCTGACTGCCCCAGTAAGGTCTGCAGAAAAATAATTCCTGAGGATGTGGGTTGCACAGAGGGAGTTGGAGCCATAGGAACCTGTGGTTCAGCTGGGGGTTGAAATGATGCCATGGGCAGTATTAGTACTGTAACTGGTGCCATGATTGGAGGAGATATTGGCCAAGAGAGCTGCATTGGCATGGGGGTGGTGGAGGTTTATTCGCCAACCCAACTTTGGGGACACTCCCTGGAGCACCTAAGACTCAATCTCGGAGAATGCCATGGCGAATAGGAATATTCTCTTTGGTGTTGTCGATGGCTTCTATGGTAATCAGGAGATCTATGGGATCTGGAAAAGTAACTCCTAGAGTGTGAGCGCCTGTAATCCCTTTCATGATGCCTATACCTCTGCTCCCTGTAAAACTAAGACTTTCTCCAATCTCTGGGGAAATAGCAAGAGCAGGAACATGTGCCCCTGTCATCATAGTAGGGGCCATAGCGTGGGTGGGATGGGTCTCTACTGAATGGGCGGTAGCAAGGGTTGGGGGTGTTATGGTGCAGTCAGTGCTGCAGGGAGCTTCCTTGATGTTGAGCAACGGGTTTGGGTCTCGGTGGAGAAGATGGAGATGAACAAGTAGCCTCATCCTCTGTGTATACTGTCTCCACAATCAAGGTCCTACTCAGTGGTGCCTTTCCCAGTTAAGAGTCGGTTGATGGGGCTGGAGATCTGACCCTGTTCTTTTAATTCTTTCTCCCAGAATTCTATGATGGACAACATCTGTGCCCTCTCCTCCACAGGTGCAGCAATGATGTGAGGTTGCTGATGAGTACTGGTGGAAATCCAGGACCCTGGAGAGCATCATGCATTGAGGTAACTGAAGCCGCGAGGGAAGAACTGAACTAGGGATGGGCATCATGTCACTGTCAGTGCTGGTGCCTGGATGGATTTCCCTGGTGTAAGATGTGGCAGTCAATAGTAGATTATTTTGACTGGGCTGTTGGGAGTCTTGCAGTGCTTTCCTCAGGAGGATGTCTTTTCCCTCAGCATCCTGTCCTTTTTTGCCCTTGCTGAGAGGTCAACACAGGCCCTACATGCCCTTGTGTTGTGGGCCTCACCTAGACACCCAATACACTTCTCATGCTGATCACAGAGAGTACGTCCCGATAGGAGAAGTACCTTTTGAAACCTGACTTCCTCGGCATTCTCATCCCTTTCAGGACCCAGGCAGTGATGTGGGGCTTCTGGAGAATTTTGAATTGGAAAATTTTCCCATGCAAGTCTTATGTGCATTAAAATTAAGATGCATAAAATTTGCATAAGAACATTTTGAATCTGAAAAATTTTCCTGTGCAAGATTTCCTATAGCCCTGAAGAATTTTCTGCAGAAAAATCTGGTAGTGGAAATTTTTAAATAAAATTGAACTGGGCTCAGGTGAGTAGCCTTAGCGGCTACACAGTCCCAGAAGGTCTAGGGGTCTTGTCGGCCTCTGCTGATGAGTGCGGGACAGCTCAATGTTCCATAGGTGTTAAAGCTTCTTGTCTCTTCCTCCGTTTCCCCCACCCTTTATCTCCCTCCCTTCCAACTTGTCTCTCAGATTGTAAGCCCGCTGGGGCAGGAACCATGTTTATTTCTTACAATTGTAAGTGCCAGGTACACTGATGGTACTATATAAATGCTTAATCATCATCATCATCATCAACATCAACAACAGGGGGAAATTGTGGTTTTGCTGACAACGATCACTTGGAAACAAGCACAAAAAGCATTCCTGGTAACTGGAGGCAGATGGAAGTCACTGAGGTTGAGAGGGTTCTCCCCCTTTTATCTTCCACCTCTCACGAGACTAAAAGCCTGTACAGCGGATGGGATGGGAATTCCCAGATGGAGCTCTTGGCAACATTCTGAATGATCCCAGGCAATCTGCCTGGAAACTGCTGATGCAAGAGGAGGTTCCGGTAGCCTGCAGAGCAGGAAGGGGATCCCAAGACTGAGAATTGCAGAGATCCTCAAAGAAGAACTCTGTATAGCACAGTCATACAATGGTGCGATACGTTACAATTATTTATATTGCAATAGCAATGTACCAAGCACTGATCATTAATAGACATACATGTCTGCCCCAAGGAGTTGAAAATCTAGAAGAGACAAAAAAAGGAGACAAAGCAAGAGGGGAACATAGGGAAAGATAGGGATACATTTACAAAGTTGAGAAGTTGCAGGTGCATATGCTCAGGACAGGTAAGGGAATAAGAGAACCCTGAATGAAAGGACAGTAGAAGCAGCATCAGTGAGAAGTCTGTAGGGATGAAGAGTTGTTAAGTGGTAGATTCTCAGGAAGGATTTGAAGGTTGAGAGGGAGAGAGTTCCAGGGACAGGATGAGAGTAGAGGCAAAGATGGTTCAGGGAAGAGATGGTGGTTGTAGAAGAGGAGTGAAGCTCCCAGTAGGAATGTAGCAGGAAACAAGAGCAGCAAGATAGGTGAGAGCAAGGCCACCAAGAGCTTTGAAAGTAAAGACAAGGAGCTTGTGCTGAATGCAAAGGGGGAGAGGGAACCAATGGAGGAAGGAGAGGCAGGGCTAAACATCAACAGCATAGCAAGGCTAGCAGGCCTGGGTTCATGTTCCAATAAGGGCAATAGGGTGGGGCCTTCCTAAGTGGTGGCTCTCCCAAAGCTCTCGGTCTCCCCCTGAAAAAATTGTTGTGCCACCCCAACTCTCAGTGAGGCTCCCTGGAGTCACAACCACCTCACCAGGAAGGATGTTTTACAGAGAAGTGAGAATTCCACCTCCACCGTTCTTGACAGAACTCTTTGGAAGCAGACTGAGTACCACTAGAAAATTTTCAGAGTGCGTGGGGGAAGAACGTTGGCCCCACTCCTTCCTCTGCTTGCTCTGAAAATTTCCTAGCAGCGTTGTGATTTCTTGCAAAGCCCGCCCCCCTAGAATCAACTGAGCCCCTTAACTCCATAGTAGTTATGCCCCTGTAAAAAGATTATCAAAGCAGTAGGCAAGGTGGATGACTTTGGCAGTGAAGTGTTGAACAGAGTGAGAGCAGGGGAGTCCAGTTAAGAAGTTAGTTGCAATCGTCAAGATTCGAGATGGCTAAAGCATGGACTACGTTTTTCACAATGGAAACAGAAAGGAGGGTACAGATTTCTAATACATCTAAGAATGCCTATAGGGTTGTGAATTGTAAATAAGGACATATTTTTCACTTCAACAAGCTCATGTCCACCTCTCTCAGAGCCTCTAAATTGCATGTTGAAAGGCCATAAAGTAAGAGACAATTCATGAGTGCTCTGTACAAGCGATACATTTTTCATATACCTTGTTATAGATAAGCATGCTTCTTTCATTGGTCTTATACCTGCTGCACCAAAAGCTTGTATGATAAAGATGAAACGGGCTATAGGAAGACCAATTAAAATGCGTTGTGGTATGACCAAAACAGGAAAGTATGTAGAATAAATCTGTATTCTATGATCAACAGGCTGTTTAGATAAAAGTACTAGTACAATAACCATCCAAAACATCAAATACAGCAACCACCAGTTTATTTCTCCTAGTGAATTTTTATTTTATCAGAATACTGTTTAAGAGGTTTGCTGGAAGAAACAGGTTACTACAAATGAAGTTATTAATTAGAAAGGTTTATCCTTTTACAGGTACAAGTAAATGGACAGTGAAAAATTTCTCAGTTCCTCTGACAGAACTTCTCCCTCCTACCACCATAATTCACAACGGAGATGAGAACATGAAATCTAATGAAGGGGGAAAAAAATTACCATTCCAATTTGTTCAAATCTCATTACCATGTTTGAAGATTGAAACTCAGAAATTCTTTAATTTAAAAAAGATGGTATCACAACTCATGTTATTGAAGTGACAAGTGTTTTCACACCATTCCCTTACAAGAGTAAAAAGGGAGGAAGTTTGAGGCTTTTAAATGCCATTTTAAAAATCCTGAATGAGGCTTCATTCATGTGGATTTCCTTGGAGCATCTACATTCTTGCCTGCCAACTTGAGCAGCATTGATTACTGGGGGGAAATGCAGATAACTATGACCTTGGAAGCACTGTTAGTTGACCCTAGGGGTAGAGCTGCCCTGAGCCTTTTGAGGGAAGGGCAGAATAAAAATTTAAACAAAAAACAAGGACCCTCGCAGAACTTTACATCTCCTAAGGCCACAGGACTGTTACATGATTCAAGATGACTGCCAAAAGCAGCACAATCATGAATTCAGTACTCTTTCCTTTGAGATTCCTGTGCTCTTACTTTCTTGGTTATCTTTACATCTATAAATCGCTGGTACTGCACCTATGTAAGAAACTCTACTAAACCCAGTTGCAAACTCCGTTCATGTTCGCATGCCAAGGCTGCAATATTCAAGCCCCAAAATTTGTAAGTTTCCTTTCTAATGCAATTATCAACTTCAGTTTTATAACACATTCCCTTTTCACACCCATTAATGTGCAGAGGTCAACTATTAAGCAGTTGATGGGACACAGTTAAACACCGACTCATTAGTAGAAAGTTGTCAGCCACAGGGAACCACCACCAGATTACATAAGCCCTGATGGCCATAAGACCATGTGGCTGTGTGCCATTTTGGATGGCTGAGAAATTACACAACACATTCACAGACACCAGCTCACCAGACCCGGATTTCTTCTCATGAGGTATTTGATGCTTCTGGTATTGCAAATCTCAGCTACTCTAAGTGAGATTAGAATGAGCAAGTTAAACAAGAACTTGGATGCTCAACCTTTTTAGGGAACGTTATTAAGAGGGTTGTGGCTCAGCAGCTGTTGGGGCGTCTAGACCACACTGGTTATCAGGATCCCTCACAGTCCGGGCTATGGCACTGAGGCTGTACTTGTGGTTTTGGTCGATGACCTCTGCCATGAATTAGATCATTCAACCTTGCTGATTCTGTTAGATTGGTCAGCTCCTTTTGAGACCACTGACCGTGAGATGTTGGTGACTGGCTTGCAGAATCGAGCTGGAGTGGGCGGGATTGTTCTGGCTAGGGAACAGCAGAACCAATTAAGGAGGACTCAGGGTGTAGTGCTCGGGAATGGTTTCTCATCTGCATGAGATCTCACGTGTGCCATCACGCATGGTTCCATTCGGTCCCCACTCCTGTTCAACATGCATATGCAGCCACTCGGCAAGGTTGTGAAACAGTATGGGGTGCGGTGCCATCAATATGCTGATGATACCCAACTCTACCTCTCCTTTTATTATTATTAGCAGCAACCATTTATATAGCGCTAGCAATGTACCTGGTGCTTTACAAAGTAATTGAATAGATACGGTCCCTGCCCTAGGGCTTACAATCTGAAAGACCGGGGGGGGGGGGGGGGGGGGGGGGGGGGGAGAGGGCGAAGGAAGGGGAACAGAGGGAGAGACAAGGAGTGTAACATTTACGAAGATGCGAGGTCTCAGGTGCACACGCTTGGCTTGGTTACAACAAGAATGATGGCTGGATGGTCCATGTGGTGAGGATATGAGGTTTCATCCGACCCAGACCTGGCAGTCTCAGTGCTTACCCAATGTCTGGCAGCTGTAGGGGACTGGATGAGGGCGAGCTGACTGAAGTTGAATCCCAACAAGACGGAGGTGATGGGTAATGGATGAGGCAGTGGATGCGGCGGCTCCCATCATTGACGGGATTCGCCCTCCACTGGTTTCCCAGCTATGCAGTCTCTATGTGCTCCTCAACCCGCAACTCCGCCTGGATCTCCAGGAGGGGGCTGTGGTGAGGAGTGCTTTATCACTAATTACATCTGGTACAACGGCTTCGGCCATATGTCTCAGATATGACCTGGCCACTATCATCCATGTTTTCATTACCTCGAGATAGGGCTATTGCAACGCACTCTACGTGGGGCTACCCATGGTGACGGTCCAGAGACTGCAGCTAGTGCAGAATGCAGCGACCCTTCTCCTTATGGGGTCGGGTCCCCGTGAGCACACTACACTAGTGCTCTGGGCTCTGCACTGGCTGCCTATAGTCTCCTGGGCCTGATTCAAGGTGTTGGTTTTGACCTATAAAGCCCAATACGGCCTTGGCCCGACTTACGTACGGGATTGCCTCGCTCCCCACCCTCTGGAGCAACCTCTGTGGTCCACCGGGAGCGCCCTCCTCTAGGTCCCCCATGTGGCCCAGGGGATCATACGGAAAGGGCGTGTTCGATGGCCACACCTAGGCTGTGGAACTACCTCCTGGTGGAGACTCAGTTGACTCCAGACCTCCCTTCCTTCTTCTGTTTACGTAAAACCTGGCTGTTCCGCCTGGCTTTTGGTGAGGGAAATGGGGTGTATGGTGGGGTGGGAGGTTTCTGGTTTTTGCCTTCTCTTTTAATGTACTGTTTTCATTGTATGTGTTTTATGTTTTTAATGTTGTAAACCACCCTGGGCTGCCTAGAGCAGGAGGGGCGGGATAGAAACTTGTTTTTTATAAATAAAGTGTCACAGTAAGGCACTTAATGGTGCTAGATATTATATCGTAAGAAAGACACAGTCAGCTGACAAGTCAAATTTGCCAATGCAGCAGCATTTTAAATGTACTGGCTTTAATGAGACACAAGAGCTATTTTGCCACATTTTTAAGAGTCTCTCCCTCCTTCTTCATACCAGCCATGCATGAAATTAAGACTTCAGCTTTGAAATTCCCATTCTGAGGAACCCAACTACAGCTCAATCCTGTGTGTGCTAACAAAGTAACAAAAGCACACAAGCAAAAAACTGTATGCTAAAATGTATTTTATTAAGCTGCAAAACCTATCATCATGATGAAACTAAAAGGGCTCACTTCCCCTCCAAGCCACCTTAAATTCAGCTCAGCACAATCACAGAAACTGTAAGCATGCATTACTGTAATTCCCTGGCTTACACAGACTAAGCATGAGTAAGCTATAACAATAATTTATATAGTGCATTCATGACATTTGAAATAATTATTTTAAATTGTATAACACCACAAGGAAGATCATAGTTAGCTTATTATCCATTTGTGTACTGATGATAATAATTTGCCCTAATTTTGGTTACAAAAGTAAGCCAGTTGGCCACAGCATTATTACAAAAAATATAATAATTCTACAATAGAAGCCAACAAGAATGACTTAAAATTGAAGGTTATAGAACAGGTAGTCTGCTCAGAACTCTTCCCAATTAGTGAACCTACAAAGACATGTTGAAACATACCCTATTCCCCGCCACTTGTGGAACTGCAAAATGAAGGTATGAAGAACTGTCTATAAGAAATACACCTCAGTGCATTAACATTCTCCCTTTAGGTTCTATTCTACATTTATGATTGCTGGTTCTGTATCTACAGCACACAAGCTTTTTAAGTTTCTCTACTCTAAAATAATTCCTGAAGGGATCTGCAGTTCTAGCTCTAGAAGCTCTGGGGTTCAGTTACAGTACTTTAGTTACTTTGGAGAATAAAATTAATCTATTACTTTAAGTTAGAATGACTGTTTTCCATTTAAAAGGGAAACATGATCTTAACGAAGTAGTTTGTTCATGTACGGAATAATCATTTAATTCATCATCCATCTAGCAAAAGTCAAACTAGACATTAATAAAACCAATTTTAAAAATAAAATATAAATGCCTACAAGAGTTGGCCTTTCTGGCAAAATAGAAAATGTAAAAGTATTTTGAAATTCGATTTGACAGTTCTCTAACATATAGTAGATTTTGAAGTCATAACATTTTGGGGGTGGGTTGCCATGAGCACATTACACCTGTCCTTCAGAGTCTGAACTAGCTTCCAGTAGCTTTCTGAGCCCAAATCAAGGTTCCGCTTTTGGTCTATAAAACCTCAGACAGCCTGGACCCCACACAGGCAATATAAGACTTTTGTTTTTTGCCAATCATCTAGCAGGTAGGAATAGGGGATTTGTATATGTTTTTATTTATTTATATTCTTCTATGCTTTTTATTCTGCTGTTACCAACCCAGAGCCTTTGAGGAAAGCAGGATATAAATTTAAATAAATTTCAGGTAAGCAAGCAATAAAACAGTACAGAAACATTGTTTAGAACCAAACATTTGCTTCTGCTGAGCCACAGTAATGGGTACCTGAATCATGCTAGTTGAGCAAAATCTCTTCTCCCCATGTTTCTGTATCTCAACATGCAAGTTGAGCACTTCCTATATCAAATTTCTGGATTTTCTCTCCTGAAATGGTAAATGCCTTTTGCATTTTATTTTTTTTTAACAAAAAAAAAGAAAAATCAGATTGCCACCAGTTTTAATATACGTTTACCTTGCAAAGATTTAAGATAGAAACAGAAGGGTAAAATGGAGAAATCAGTTATGCCTGATTAAAGTGGAATAATTTATCCCACTTTAAAAATCAAGAGTAGATGAGCTAGTTTTGTTGAGATAGCATGCAAGCTAATCAACATTGTGTGAATTCTTGGCTGAGGCCCAAGGAAAGTGGCAGCTTTCTTATGACAGGTGCCTTGTATGACAGGACACTTGATGGTAACCAACCATTTTGCTTGTATGACCCCATTTTGAGACTTCAATATAATCCTGTCACCCCAGAAAGTGACAGGATTATATTGCAAGGTATATCAAAGTATATCAAATATTGGCCAGGATCACAACTCCATCTGCAGATTGGGTAATCCAATCAGAATTTCAACCCACAGTTTGGAAGTCACCTCTTTAGACTGTCTGTAGATTTTGTCAGGCATCATGCCGATTTACATGTGTTTCATATTTTCAAGTGTGCCTCCAAGACCATAAAGGGCTAGAAACATTCTTTTTTAAAATATGATATTTTAAAAATTGAGGAAAATGGGTGAGTTCACTATCTTCCCCACCACCAGAATGAGATCCTTTCTCCTAGTGGATCACATAGGGAGTCTGAAGACACAGACTCACCAAAATATCATGGAGATGGATCAATTGGGCCAGACCAGGATCTTATTAGCAGTTGTCCTGTATTTCCTCAACACAGGTGAAGAACTGAAAAATATCAAGACAATGGTAGCATCACAAGCTACTAACCACAAGCACTGTCAGACTGTGGGTACAACTCTCATAATTCTATTATAATTATAATGAAACAAGCATGGACTCCTAAAACTTAGCAACACTAATTAAGTCTTCCAGGTTGAAAATGTTCAGCTATTATCATTCTGCCCATGGCATAAACACATTTATTTATAACAAACATTTGTATCCCACCCCCTCCTGCCTCTGGCAGCTCAGGGTAGCTAATAAGACAATAAAAATAGTAAAATACAATATGCAATAAAATTATACTAAAAGGTCTCTGAATCTAAAACCGTTCCCCCCACCCCCCACAACCCTCCTCCCACTACCCATCTCCCCAAGCCTGGTGAAAGAACCAGGTCTTACAATGGTGCTTGGAGGAGGAAGATCCGGGGACCGAAAGATTTCTGTCACAAGTTCCACAGCTGCAGTGCCACCACCGAGAATGTCCTCTTTCTAATCCATAGTAAGACACTACCTCCTATCCCATGACTTTTTAATTTTCTCAAGAGTCTCTCATGAGGGATCTTATTAAATGCTTTCTGGAAATCCAGGTACACTATATCTACTGGGTCTCCCTTGTTCACATGCTTATTTACACCCTCAAAGAACTGCAACAGGTTAGTGAGGCATGACTTACCTTTACTAAATCCATGTTGACTCTTCCCCATTAAGCCATAATTGTCAACATGCCCTGAAACGTTGTCCTTAATGATGGTTTCCACCATTTTCCCCAGCACAGACATCAAACTTACTGATCTGTAGTTTCCAGGATCGCCTCTGAATCCCTTTTTAAATATCGGGGTTACATTTGCCACCCTACAGTACAGTAGCAGATTTCAGTGACAGGCTACAAATTACTAACAGTAGGTCTGCGATTTCATATCTGAGTTCCTTCAGAACCCTGGGGTGAATGCCATCTGGCCCTGGTGACTTGTTAGTATTCAGTTTGTCAATTTGCCCTAGAACATCCTCCAACGTCACATTGATTTGTAACAACTCTTCCAATTCCTTACCCACAAAGCAAGAATTTGGCATGGGTACCTCCACAAAATCCTCCGCAGTGAAGACCGATGCAAAGAACTCATTCAGCTTCTCTGCAATGTCCTTATCCTCCCTGAGTGCACCTTTTACTACGTCATCTAATGGCCCAACTGACTCCCTAGCAGGCTTCTTGCTTCTGATGTATTTGAAAACGTTTTTGTTGGTTGTTTTTGCCTCTTTCGCAAGCCTCCCTTCAAAATCTCTCTTGGCCTGCCTTATTAGCACTTTACATTTACGTTGCCAGTGTTTATGCTCTTTCATATTTTCATTGGGACTAGCCTTCCATTTCTTAAAGGATGCATTTTTGGCTCTAATAGCCTCCTTCACATCCTCATTTAGCCATAGTGCAAGACTTTTGGTTTTCCTGCTTCCTTTTTTAACTTACGGGATGCATTTAATCTGGGCTTCCAGAAGGGTGTTTATAAAACAGTCTCCATGCCTCTTGCAAACTTGTAGCCATTGCAACTGTGCTTTTTAGTTTCTTTTTAACTAGTTTCCTCATTTTGTCATAGTCTCCCTTTTTAAAGTTAAATGTTACTGCTGTACTTTTGTCTGTCTTTCTCACTCCAGAAATTATGTCAAATGTGATCATATTATGATCGCTATTGCCTAGTGGCTCTGCCACAGTTACTCCTTGCACCAGGTTCTGGGAGCCACTCAGGACTAGATCTAGAATAGCTCCCCCTCTCGTTGGTTCCTGAACCAGATGTTCTAGGAAGCAGTCAGTTCAGTTCAAGACTTTATTGCGAGACCAATATGGTCATTACAATCAACATCAACATCCATATCAAAACCCAAACACAATAGGCAAAGAATACATACGTAAAAGGAACCACTTCGACAGGGCCCAACAAATACAAAAATTAAAAATAATAATAGTAACAATAAAAGAATAAAATATAAAGGCAACAAAGTAAAATATGCATAATTATATATATACACACCATTGTGGGAGGACAACATACTCCTAATCAGCACATGCACCTACATAGCAGATTTCACTTTAACATTATGAACTAACATTATGAACACTGTTACATCTTTACAGCTATCCCCAAGTAAAAAACTCACATATACATCACTGGGTCTCCCTGGGGAACCAGCAATTAGTGGGCTGATAAAGCTTCTTCCAGAGATCAGAGTAGAGAGGACAGACCAGCAATATATGATCTATAGTTTCCACTAAACCCACGTCACATCTGCATAGGCGCTCAGCCATAGGAACATTTCTATACCTCCCCTCACTTAACGCTGAGGGAAAGGAATTTGCTCTTGAGGAAGCAGTCATTTAGACATCCAGAAATTTGACCTCCACGTCCTGCCCTGAGGAAACATTCCCCCAATCAATATTAGGGTAACTGAAGTCACCCATTATTATTATGTTGCAGACTTTAGTAGTCTGTCTAATCTCTTTTAACATTGCTTTATCAGTCTCTCCGTCCTGGTCAGGGGGACGATAGTATAGCCCTACTGCAATGCTCTTCCCCTTTATATCTGGAATTTCTATCCATAGAGATTCTAGGAAAGTTTGCATCCTTTAAAATTTTAATTGTACTTGGCTCAATGTTGTATTTTACATATAGAGCCACCCCACTACCAACTCTATCTACTCTGTCACGCTGATATATTTTGTGCCCTGGTATTACAGTGTCCCATTGGTTATCCTCGTCCCACCATGTCTCTGTGATGCCTATAGCGTCTAGATCTTCATTTAGCACCATACACTCTAATTCTCCCATCTTACTTTTTAGGCTTCTAACATTTGCATATAGACATTTATTTGTATTCTTTTTATTCTTCTTACTGTGCACATTATAGGGGACTGTATCAGGCACCCTGGAATTGTTATTTATCTGTTCTCCAGCAAATTCCACCTGAGGTCCCTTAATCTTTATCCCTTCCTCAGTCAAAGCAACTCTAAAGCCCAAAAGTTAACATCCTCCTGCATAGATGCCACAGTCTGAACTGTGCACTCCACAGCGCCTGTCGGCTTTCCCCCAGGTTGTAGTTTAAAAACTGCTCTATCACATTTTTTATTTAGTACCAGCAGCCGGGTTCCATTCTGGATAAGGTGGAGCCCTTCCCATCTGTATAGGCTCCCCCTGCCACAGAAGGCTACCCAGTTCCTGATAAATATAAAGCCTTCCTCCTTGCACCATTGTTTCATCCAAGCATTGAGACGTGAGAGTTCTGCCTGACTCTGGGGTCCTGCGCATGGAACAGGCAGCACTTCCAAGAACGCTACCCTGAAGGTTCTGGACTTGAGTCTACTACCTAGAAGCATACATTTAGCCTCCAGAACCTCTGTCCTACATCTACCTATGTCATTGGTACCAACATGGACCACGACAACAGGTTCCTCCCCAGCACTCTCTAGGATTCTATCTACATGTCGTGTGAGGTCCGCTACCTTCACACCAGGCAGGCAAGTTACCATGCAGTCCTCATGGCCACCAGCAACCCAGCTATCTACATTCCTGATAATCCAATCCCCAACTACCAGAGCTGTCCTATTCCCACCCTTCTGGGCGCACACACCCCTGGGGAAATATCCTCAGTACGAGAGGATAACAAATCAACCGGAAGGCAGGTACCCAGCTATGGGATTGCTTCCTGTCATTTCACGTTTGTGCTCTCCTCCCTGGAGACCTCGCCCCTCCAAAGCAGCACAGGGCTGCCAGAGTGGAGATGGGACCCTTCTACTATGTCCCTGAACGACTCCTCTATATACCTTTCTGTCTCACCTCCTGCAGCTCGGCCACTCTAGCCACCAGAGACCGTACATGTTCTCTGAGAGATAGGAGCTCTTTGCACCGGGTGCACACATACCACCTCTCCCCAACAGGAAGATAATCATACATGTGCAAAAGACTGGGTAGCCCCCATCCCACTGCTGGTCTGTTGTCTGCATCTTCTTGTTTAGTGAGATGTTAGGCTTCAGGTTCAAATGGCTCGCCCTCATCCAGTCCCCCACAGTTGTCAAAACATCGGGTAAGCAACAAGACTGCGGGGCCTGTGTCAGCTGAAAATGAGAGGTACAGTTGGGTGTCATCAGCATATTGACACCAAATGACCTCACCCAACAACTGCATATACACTTTGAACAGGAGTGGGGACAGAATAGATCCTTGCAGAACACTGCACGTGAGGTCCCAGGGGGACGAAGAACTGTCCCGTAGTACCACACGCGAGTTCTTCTGGCCAGGAAAAAGCTGAACCATTTGAGAACAATTCCACCCACTCCAGCACAGTCCCACAAACGAGCCACCAACATCTCATGGTCAATGGTATCGAAAGCAGCCAACAGTTCTAACAAGATCAAAAGGGTACACAGTCCCGGTCTAACTCACAGCAAAGGTCATCGACCAAAGCCACCAATTCAGTCTCTGTGCCATAACCGGGACAAAAGTCAGATTGCGAGGGATCCAGAAAACTGATCTGATCCGGATGTGCCTGAAGCTGCCGACCCACCACCCATTCAATAACCTTCCCTAAAAAGGGAAGGTTAGAAACCGGCCGATAACCGGCGAGCAAGTAAATGTCAAGAGATGGTTTCTTAAGCAGGGGGCACACTACAGTCTCTTTGAGGCACCTGGGGACACTTCCCTCCTGGAGGGAGGAGTTGACTATCCCAGTAAGCAACAGACTTGATGTCTCCTGGCTGGCCTTGACCAGCCAGGATGGGCACAGATGTGATTTGCAACACGTGACTCTGACTGATCCCATGACATCAGCAGACGACACAGATTGGAACTGATCCCACAAAACAGGACAAGGCAGGCCATTCATTACCTCTGGTTCTCCTACTGTATCAAGTGGGGCTGCTATGATTAGGTCTGCTAGGATTAGCCATGTAATATGCAAAGCACAGTTTCTTATTTTATTTCTGACAAAATTTACTATAATTAAAGTGAATAAACAGGAGTCAAATATAGAGATGATTTACTGTGTGCTACCAATTAAATGCAGTAAAATTACTAGGTGGGAGATTTAGGTAGACAAGCTAGGCAGCTCGTTTTGAAGTTGGCGCCGGAGAACATGAAAACACATCATGAAGCTAGTGGTGTACATGAGGTTTAGGACTACACAAAACCAGAAAAAAGCCAACTCTTCAGTAAACATGCCATGACAACAATGATGTATGCTATATGCATTTACTCGCTCAGCTTGGAATTTCAGCAGCTAAGTCTTGGAATTAAATTAAGGGTTTTTCTGAAACAGTTCATCCCAAGCACCAGAGCTATAATTAAAGTAAAGCTACCTTCTTCATTTTTGTCACTTCTTTCCAAACCTTTGTTTTTTAATATTCTAAAGTTATGCTTTATGGATCAAAGAATGTGGGTAGGGAACTGCTCCATGTGGAGACAAAAAGCATTCGGAGTCTGAGGTACACATTTGTTAACTCACCAACATACTGATGTTCCTAAGAGTCCCATATGTAACCATTCCCAAATACCTTTGGAGGGGCAAACCTTACAGCTGTGATGTAGGGCAGAAAAAGTTTTGTAATGGAAAAGTTTCCACTATACTTTTCCCAAAATATTTCCAGTTCTAAAAATGCATTGCTTCATACAATTAATTAGTAACGTAATGAATGGATACAAACACCAGTCAAATTGGGCAGTTTCAAAGTTGTAAATAACTGTATAGATGTATATACAACCTTTAAAGCCCTACACGGCCTAGGCCCCCACTTACCTGAAAGATCACCTTACTCTCTCTGTGTCCCGGGGCGGCTCATGCAGTCGGCTGGGGATGCCCTCCTGGAGGTCCCGCAATAACGTCGGGTCCGCACAGACAGGAGGGCATTCTTGGTGGCCACACCATCACTTTGGAATGACCTCCTGGTGGAGGTTCGCCTCAGTCCAGACCTCCTGGCCTTCCGAAAAAATTGCAAAACATGGCTCTTCCACCAGGCATTCTGCAGGGGGGAAGAGGGGGAGGGAGGAATGGGATAGGGTGGTTTCTATCACAGATCTTTTGTATTTTGATTTTCTGTGCTTTTATGTTTTTTAAGGGTTATTTTTACTGTTTGTATTTATATTTTTTTTATTGTAAGCTGCCCCAGGATGCCAGAGGGGTGGTGCAGAATTTTTTTGTACACACACACAAATTATATACACGTACACACATATATACACACACACACACACACACACACACACACACACACACACACACACGCAAATCATCCTTTAGTGAAAGAGAACGTGGCTCAAGCAGTTCTGAAATCAGATTCGTCTCAATATAATCTGGAGCTAGCAAGTAGTGTAAGCACTTCTACAGACAGTGAATGTGAAACTGAAAGTGTCCAGTGAAAGTTAAACTCTGTTGAAGTAGATCAGTGGACAACAGTGCAGTGGCATATTACTGCACAGCTCTTTGGGCATGTTGTATTGGTAATGCTCCGTAAATTAGTATGCTAACTGTTTTCAGTGCCTTAACTTTTTTTCCTTAAAATTTAAAACAATGTAAGTGAAGCGTATGCTATTAAGTTGTCATGTCTTTAAAATATTTACAAGTAATTCCAATAAAACTAATTTCCAAGTAAAGCTTTGAATTTGTTTGAATACAACATTTAATTTAAACCACATTATGTACACTTTATTGATTTTCCTAGTTAAAATATTTCAGTTCAACTACTTTTTGCTATCAGAAAAGCTTTTTGAGATATTTATTCAGCACATAAAATTAACATGGTGTACTTGAGAGTTTATTTAATACAAAGTCAAACAAACATGCTAGAAATCAGATCCCAATTGATTTAGGGCTTCAGAAAATTTTCTCGAAAACCCACATTACTGCCTTACAGGAGCATGAACATTAATATGCCCTTCCGGCAGGCTTCTAAAACCTGGCTGTTCACCCAGGCCTTTGGGGAGGAGGGGGGGGGGGAGACAGGGTTTTGGCTCTCCCCTACCTTTTATTTTTATTAATTTTGTTTTCCAATCCTGTTTTAGCTTTAAATTATTGTGTTTTTAAAATGTTTTTATGGAATGTTTTTATGAAATTGTACATCGCCCCAAGATGCCGTAGGCATGGGGGGAGGGGGTGGGTGACTCAAAAATGCTTTAAATAAATAATAAATAAATAAATATTACTACTGCATTTTACAGGACTGTACAGCAAGGGTGTGCAAGAGAAGTGTTTCTGGTGGCTGCTTTGTACCTATGGAACTCCCTTCCCATGGAGATTCATCAGAACCCCAACATGAGCATTTTCCAGAGGCAGTGTCAGACATTTTTATTTGGCCAAGTATTTGGCAGGCTGTTTTTAATGAGATTTTGACATGCTTTAGTTTATTCATACCTATTTTACATTTTTATATATGCCATTAACTCACACTGAGGATGGCATTTAAATTTAAATAAATAATAAAGTAGCTGACATGCATTTTATTAGAATACTGAATGTTATCCTCCTTGTATCACTAGGACTGCACAAAATGGCCTTCCTGAAAATTGGAAGCAGTTAGCTGGCTTTCAACACAGACTATATATATACTGTTAGCTCAAACTGTCCCTTTACCCCACAAAAGCAATTCACACAATATAATTAATTTCCCCCTCCTAAGCAAACACCAAATATATAAACTTAATATTTCTAATTATCAGTGGCCATAACAGAAAAACCAAAACACCAGTGAGTCACGATGCATCTTTTTCCAGGACACACGTTTACGTGATGAATAATGGAAAAGAACTGGGCAGAAAACTACAGTCTTACCTTATGGTCCTGTATATTTTCCTGCCAGATAGTACAGTAGGTTTTTTTTATGCTTCACAATGAGCAACTCTCAGCTATACATTTTACTCCATAAAGATCAGTTTCCCTTAGTGTACCATATATTTGCAAAACATGCGTTTACATCTTTAAATCACACACCAAAACTATCATCAATTTATACAATGCCAACAGTGCGCCTGGCACTGATCGTTAGAGATAGGTTTCTGCCCTGGTGGGGTTACGCAGAACACCAGTTCGGGTTGCTCTAGGATCCCTCAATTCAAACCCAAACAAGAAGGAACAGTTAAGGAAACTTCCACAGTCATTGCAACTTACCTGGAAAAGGACTTCCTTTACTGTCACTCCATTTACTTTGTTACAGTTCAAAGCACATCAACAACTGCAAACTACAACTAACTTTCAACTACATTATGTAACATTAACTCTGTCTCCTGAAAGATGTGTGCACTTAATGTGGAGTAGTAAAACATCAGCCTAGCCTGATTTTATCAGATTTCAGAATTTTAGAAAAGGTTGCCATAATGTACTAATGCACACACACATTCTTTAGTTATAGGGCAGGGAACATCCATGTAAGGGTCAAAACCCTTTTTCATCTCCCAGAGACCTCTTGTGTGGAGTCCAGCAAGGTTCTATTCTGCCCCCTCTCCTGTTCAACATGTATATGCAGCCGCTGGGCAAGGTCATCAGAAGGCTCGATGTTCGGTGTCATCAATATGCATACGACACCCAACTCTACCTCTCATTTTCATCCAACCCAGACCTGGCAGTTTCAGTACCTACCTGGTGTCTGTGGGGGACTGGATGAGGGCAAGCCGACTGAGGCTGAATCCTGACAAGACAGAGGTGATGCTAGTGGGGAAGGCAGATGGGTTAGAGTCCCTCATAATTGATGGGGTTTGCCCTCCACTGGTTCCTCGGGTTCGTAGTCTGGGAGTGTTCCTCGATTCCCAGCTCTGCCTGGATGTTCAAGGTGGAGGCTGTGGCGAGGAGTGCTTTTTCACCAGTTACATCCGGTGCGGCGGCTTCAGCCATTTGTCTCAGACTCCAACCTGCCCACTATCATCCATGCTTTTATCACCTCAAGACTGGACTATTGCAATATGCTCTATGTGGGGCTACCCATGGGGATGGTTCGGAGACTGTAGCTGGTGCAAAATGCGGCGGCCCGTCTCCTCACAGGGACGGGTCACTGGGAACACATTACACCAGTACTCTGTTCTCTGCACTGGCTGCCTATAGTCTTTTGAGCCCGATTCACAGTGTT
The DNA here is from genome assembly GCA_003113815.1 of Sphenodon punctatus. Taxonomy (NCBI): domain Eukaryota; kingdom Metazoa; phylum Chordata; class Lepidosauria; order Sphenodontia; family Sphenodontidae; genus Sphenodon; species Sphenodon punctatus. The sequence goes on from QEPC01014813.1 coordinate 451,943, forward strand.
GGTGCTTACCTATAAAGACCTATACAGCCTGGGCCCCATCTATTTGCGGGACTGCCTCACTCCGCACACTCTGGATCGACCCGTGGTCGACCGGGAGCACCCTTCTCTAAGTCCCACAGGTATCCCGGGTGGAGAGGGTGTTCTCGGTGGTTGCACCAAAGCTGTGGAACTCCCTCCTAGCAGAGGCCCGGATGGCCCTGGACCTCTCCTCCTTTCATCATCAATGTAAGATTTGGCTGTTCCGGCAGGCTTTTGGTGAGGGAGATGGGTGAGGGGTGGGAAGGGGGGTTCTGATGCCTCCTTGTAAATTATTGTTTTATTATTTATTTCATATTGTATTTTTATTCTGTTTTTGATGTTTTATTAGTGTGTTTTAATGTTTGTTAGCTGCCCCAAGCTGCTTTAGGAGAAGAGACGAGATAAGTTTGGTAGGTAAGTAAGTAATAATAAAAAAAACCTGTATGAGGCTGCTAAACAGCCAAGATAATAGGTGCATTTAGACTACAATTGTCTACTACTCCAATACAAACCAACTGTGAAATTTTCAAATTTCAGATGTGCGCAATATCTGAAAGTTGCTTAATGTTATTTGCACCAGCTCTCATCACAAACACAATAAAATTAAACACTATTTTTCATACTAATGCTCTTGCACTAAAGCCAGGGCTCTGTGTTCACAGAGTTTTCGCCATTGCCACCAATAAGGAAAATCCAGTCAACATATAACCATGCAAAGCCATGGCAAAGTGTAGGAACGTTCTGTAATACTTCCTGATAGGAACATGAAGGTACATCTCTCACAGATCTATGGAGGCCAGGAAATCCCCCGGACTGAGGGCCACTTTGATGGAGCTCAAGGTTTCCATATGGAATTTCTTGTGGCGCACTGACTTGTTCAGACCCTTGAGGTCTAGTATTGCACGGGCATCCCTATTCTTTTTTTCAGAACAGTGAAGAAAAAGGTGTATACGCCCAATAATTGTTGATGCTGGGGAACGAGCTCTATAGCTCCTACGTCAAGAACATGCTGGATCACCACCTTTGTTTTGCTGGCCTTCAACGGGTCCTTTGCTACTGGTGCCGGGAGGGAACGATCCTGCCTCCAGGACCCAGGCATCCTTGATCATCGCTGCCCATTGATCCACAAAGTACTGGAGCCTCCCCCCAATGGACAGTTGTACCTTCAGGGGAGGCTGCAGCCCATAACACTGGGGACTTGGACTGCTTCTGGGTGAAGGGCTGGGGTTTCCTGAACTTTGGCTGGTCAGCTGTTCTCCTCTGCCTTTGCCATCTGGAAGCTCCAGATCACAGGTTCCTCCAGAAGCCTCTGTGGGAACGAAAGGACAGTATAGGCCTGAAGGAGACCTTGCAATTCCCTTTGGAAGGACTGAGTGGGAGGGCCTGTTTCTTCTCTGGTTCAGTTGTCAAACATTTTCTGTGGTCTCACCGAACTGTTTCCCCTGAAAACATACTCCCGTTAGCATTGACTTGGAGGGCAAGTCCAGTCACCATGGTCGGAGCCACACCAAATGACGGGCTACGCCACTGGTTGCCATTGCTCTTGCATTCAGTTGAATGGCATCCTCCAGCGTGGCATCTGCTGCATAAGCCAATGCTAAGACCAGCTTTTTAAAGCTGCCCTTCAGCTCTTTCTGCTCAACCTTCAATGCCAGGTCACTGGCCCACAGGTAGGCTGCCCTACTAAAGCTGGAGGCGGAGGCCATTGCTTTGAGTGCTGTGGTAAATGCCTCATAATTCTTTCTAAGACCTCTATTTTTCTGTCCAGAGGGTCCTTTGGAAAGCCCTCGCCTTCTACTTGTACGGCTGCTGACTTCACCAGATCTGCTGCTCCAACATAAATCAATTAGGTAGGGTAACAAATTCCTTCTGGGCTTTGGGGACCAAATAGTACCAATCGATGTACTTATGAAGGCCCTTAAACTTGGCTGGCCGGCCCATTCCCCCTTAATAGTGTCAACGTAAAACTGTGCTAGGGGTAACTGGACCTGCTGCTGCTCCTCTAGGGAAAGCTCTTATTATTCTCCTTTGGAGTCTCTTGAATCTCATGGGGAAGGAGGAGGGAGCAAAATTTGGAGGATATATGCTATCTTAGTAGGACGCTTCCCATAGCGGTCTGCCTCAAGAAGACTTTCCCCTGTGGGTTCCTCTCCCTTATCAGGGTCTCTCTCTCTGTGGCAAAGAGTTTCCCATCCTCCTTGTCTGGGATAGCAGGAGACAGAGTAGGAGGGGAAGAGGAGCGGCTCCCACTCCTAGGAGAGCCCCACCCCCACCCCCCAGTGCTTCTCTCTCTCTCTTTTGCAGCGCTTGGAACGCCTTCTGGACTAATGGCTCCTGCCTCTCTTCTTGCCCGTTTACCCCTGCAGGAGCGGGAACAAAAATGGGAAAAGGACGACAACGATAATGACAACAAAGAGCTAGAGGAGGAAGAGCAGGACCTAGATCTCCTCCAGTCAAATCTCCCTCTGTGGCTATCACAGCGGGAAGGGCTTCGAAGCCTGTGGCTGTCCTCGGAAAAGGGGCCCCAGGTCACCCTCTTCTGCTTTGCCTCCCAGCTCCACCGGGTGCCTCTGAAGGGAGGCTTCAGGAGAAGGGCTCTGGGTCATGGCCTCAAAGAGGTGTGGTGAAGCCATCATCTTCCTGCCCAGCCATAGCAACACCACATCAGGGACTCATTCGCCTTGCGCATAGAAAGTTCTACAGTCCGCAAGGGAATTGACAGGTGGACTCACCCCCCCCCCCCCCCCCTTCAGTGCTCCATGGTTGCTTGTCAAGGCAGGTCTGTGGAGGCTCCGCCAGCCTCCTCATGTTCTCCAGCTCAGTCCCGAGCTGAAAGTGATGCTGGGGAGCCAGCATCCCAACGCAATGCCCTTCCACGCCCGAACGTCATGATGAAATGAGGGGAAAAGGCAGGCAGCAGGAAAAAAAGGGTGCAAAGTACTCTGGACCTCTGCCGCAGCTCAAGCTTCCTGCCTGCCAAAGCATCAACGGAGGAGCAGCTCAAAATGCCATAACTCTCCCCTGGGAATGGATCTAGCTTGAATGGAATGGGGGGGGGGGGGGGAGAAAACCGAGGAAGCCTACACTGAGGAAAAGAAAAAACTCCTAAGAGTTCTAGATCCTTTTACCTGTTTCTGGCAAGGCAGGAACAAAACTGGGGAACTGAGGAAGGCTGTGCCCCTCCCACAAGGCAAGGCTGTCAAATATTATTGATCCTGCCTTGTCCAAGTGAGGAGAGGACACATCCCAGCAGTCTAGATCATCTGTCCTGCCACAGGGAGAGAATGAATCATTTAACTCTGCAAAACTAGATTACAATCAGATTTAGTTCAAGAGTAGACAACAGTGCTCAACTTAATCCCCTTGATCATTGTCTAAATGCCAATACTGTATCACAACCGATAATTGTGGTGCTAACGGCTATTTCCAGATTATAAGTGTTTGCATGGCTAGCAAGTTCTGCATCTAGAAGAGTACATCCAATACTGATTAAGTTATCCAGGTTTGTTCCTGGCCAGTGATGCAGTAGTTCATCATAGAATTGAACTACATACCCCTCAAACCATTCTTCATTGTCGCAAGTATCAAATCTTTTAACTACTTGTCATCCTTTTTGACAGCACAAAAATCTGTTTCCTCAATTCAACCAAGTTGAAAATATAGCCTGTTTTCTCATTCATCTGTTTTAGTCTATAAAGAAAGACTGAAATAAGTAACGCAGAATGTTTCTACACAAGTTAGTTTAAACTTTTGAAACCATTTACTGTTTCCCCATCTTGTTTGCTCTCACACAAACCCCCATCAAATCCCCAATGTTAGTTCACTAGGCAGATCCCCAAGCCTGCAAGACCAAGATAAGCAACTTAGGTAAATAGATGAATTTCGGAACATTAACATGTTTGAAGATTTTAAAGCAGGAAAGCAACACTGAGGAAACATTTCTTCTTTTAATGCCGCTGACTGGAGGCTTCCAAGACAGATAACAGCTGGCTTATGTTAGAGAACAAACAAATATTTTAACGTTCAAGGAAGCTGGTACTGTCTGAAGAAGTTCTGCAAAAGTTTTCTGAGAGTATACAGAAAGAGAGGATGAAAAATGTCCCCAAAAACATTTTATTTAACATTTCAAACAAAAAACAGAAACCCATATGATGCCATCAACCTCTTGTGCCACCAATTCTCAGCCTTCCCATTATATATCATGACCTAGTTATACACATGCAAAGTATAAAATGTTATTTAATTGCCAATTGCTTTTGCTATTGATCGTAGGTCATGCTAAGAGTTACCACTAAGATATAAAGAGAAAGGTTTGCCCATTGTTTTGAGTTCTAATTATATTTTTTTGGTTTTTTAAGTAAATGTACAGTTGAATACGCTGCAGTTTTATTTATTCTTTTAAGATGCATCACAATACTCCAATAGTCTAGTAGTTCAAATTAATATTGCTCTGTGCAGAGAGAGTTCCATCAAAAGGATATAAAAATCCCTTAATTTTATCATCTACAAGCTAGGTATACTTAATACCAGACAGTTTATAGGGATATCCTTAATGTCACATTCATTTTCCTGTAGGAAGCCTTAACTTTGGTCCTTTCTCTCCCTACATCTCTACATTTTTCGAGCCTGTAATACGAGAATCAGTTTAACCAAACAAGTCTAATGGTATCTTCAAAGTCAGACACATGAGCACCTAGTTCTACCCAATCTTTTATTTTGGCCAACCACTTTACTCTGGTTAATGAGTCAGGGGTTACCCCAGATTATTGGAGGGCTGGAATAGTTGTTCCAGTCTTTTAAAAAAGGGGACAGAAGCAATCCCAAAATGTATAGGCCTATCACATTACTCTGCATGATTTCCAAATTTTATGCAAAGAGGTTACTGGATAAATTGCAGGGCTGGATAACCCAGAATGACATCCTGGCTAAAGAACAGGCAGGGTTTCATGTCCAAAGATCTACGGTAGACAATTGCCTTGTTCTATCTTATTTGATAGAGAAGTATAGGAGAATCTAGCAAAAGCTGTTTTTGTAGATTTCTCCTCGGCTTTTGACCTGGTCAACCATGCAAATCTTTGGGGCAAATTGAAACAGCTGAGTATTGATAGATAAGCAGCTGTTAATGCTCATAAAATCTTTGTATGCAGGATCAAGTTCTCGGGTCCATCTGGATGATAGGGGCTCCCTAAAGGATCCCCTCTTCAATTCTAGGGGCGCAAGACAGGGCTACCTGGTCCCCACTTTGTTTCTTGTTTAATCTGTATGTAAACAATTGAATAGAAAATCTACAGGGCAGGGATGAAGTTATGGCCCCTAATATTGGCCATGTGCGTGTTTCTTCTCTCATGTACAAGGATACCATCTTACTCTCCCTGCCCCATGTGGGAATGTGCCAATTGTTACAGATTTTTGCAGAACACTGTCCTACAAATGTCTGATATACAAATGTCTAGAGCTATTGCCTCTGGTTCTAGGGTGCCCCCCTTTTACAAGTTTTGGGTGCCTGGCCCTAGTGGGGCTTGGTATCTGTGGGTTCTGTCTAGCCCAGACCAAAGAAGGGCATTTACCGCCCTTCAATTGCAATGGATACACTAGGCTGTAATATTAAGGTGCTATAAAAGGGACGACTTATGTGGAGAGGGTATGTGCCTGCAGCAGTGGTGAGGTTGAGGATTTAATGCACTATGTTTTACACTTTCCACTCTATGTACAAGCGTTCTCAAAATTCAGGGGCTGCATCGGAGTTTATTCCTCTGAAACAGCTCTTAATTATACTGCTATATGATACCAGAGACTATATTACTAAGGCGGTGGCCACTTTTGCAACTTCAGCAGCCAAACTTCGCTCTCGCTGTGAGAAAGTATCCCCTGAGGTAGAGGAGATTATGGATTATTGCAGTGAATAATAGATTTAATTACCTAACTGGGAGATATTGCATTATATTTGTGTATGTTTATGTTACTGTTAATTGATATGGCCAGTTGGCTGACTCAATAAAATTTACTTACTTACAATCCTTTACTATCCTTATCATGGCAGTATCCAAATGTTTTCCTGTGTGTAGAGTATTACTGGAAACATCTTGCCTCCATCATTCCTGTCATCATGAGCGTTTCAGAAGGCTGGGAGCAGGGAGGCAGAAGAGTCTTATTTTAACTACCAAAACCAGACATGTTAATTTGAACATGGCATTTGAGGGCTTGTTTGAAAGAAAGTAATGTTGTAGAATTGAAACCAGTTTTCATCCCTTGGTATCATAGTTAATAGAAGTATAAATAAAACTGATCTGTTTAAACAATGTAAATGCTAGACCATTAGGTGGTCACAGCACATTAACAGTTTCTAGTGCACCTTACATAGCCATGATCTGACAGATTAATAGCAAACAATTCCAGCTATTTATCATCTTTATAAGCCTGGTCAATTTTTTATTTAGTTATTTTTTTAGAATTAATTCATGGGAAGACCGTTCTTGACCACAGTCATACCAACATTATCACTAAATTTGCTGGCTTGTTAAAATGCAAGAAGAGCCGTATGTACACCAAGCCTAAGGCTGAAGCAGCATGTCAGGTAGAAATAAAAATACATTCCTATACTCATGAAACCATTGCTTGACGTTGACTGCCCTGACAGCTATCGGCCTGCCTCTAACTTTCCCTTTTTAGGAAAGGTTATTGAATGGGTAGTGGCTCGGCAGCGCAAGGGCATTTCGATCGCATCTTTCTCCTTGATCTGTCAGGCTTTCATCCGGGGCATGGCACAGAGACTGCGTTTGTGGCTTTCGTAGATGACCAAGTTTTTTGCAATGTGATTAATATAGTAATGAGAATGTTAAAAGGTATCACATGTCAGTTTAATAGTTTCACTGTCAGACACATTGATACATGTCCCACACTGATATAATGTATTAAAGATAGGTTTTAGAAAAAACACACACACACTCTACAAACACACCACACTCACTCCCTTCCCCACCCCACCCCACCCCACCCTTCCCCTTTGCCCTTCCCTAGGGATAAATCAATTCTTAATCTCACTGCTGCTGGAATTTGAATCCTATCCTTAAAATTCCAAAATAAACCATTATTTTGGAATTTAAATTCTATCCTCTACGGTGTTTACAATTATCCCCAGTTTTGTGGCACCAGCACAATTGAGTCCATGCTTTCATTTTATGAAGTTATTGAGCAGCACTCTATCATGCTTGAATACACTTTGGGGTTTTCAGTCCTTGCACCAGGGGAAGGGAAGCCTGGAGTTTTCTCTAAGGCATTTTCCCTGAGCTCAGTGCTGCCTGAATGTCCAAGGAAGATCAGCAAAGCTCTAATGTAATTGCTCAACTAAAAATCGTATTTGCTAGACCAAAGTCTGATAGATATGTGCACTGTGTAAGTGTCCTAGGTCTTGTTGAAAGATAATTTTTCAGAAGACAGAGGACTTTACTCTTTACTGAGAATAAGATGGCTATAGAACCACAGTGCCAGCCGAACCAGCTATAATTAGAAACAGATCATAGATAGAACCAGATATTAGATAAGAAGCAGATAAAATAGAATATAAAATGCAATGGAAACACTATTTCAATGTTTCACATGAATGAGATACAGTGTTTCACAATACCAGAAACAGATTCAGTCAGAGAAAACATGATGGTGTTTCAAGAATGGGAAAGTGAAAGTGACCAATGTTTACCATCATGTTGCTGAGTGTACAGTTCTAACTCCTGAATTACTTCCAAATGTTTGCAGGGGGCTGGACTAGATGACCTCTGATGTACCTACCAACTGTAAGACACTAGGATTCACTCAACTTTAGTGTGTTCAATAAAACATAGTGATGTGCTACTTTGTCCAGTCTCCCTTACTACAGAATTCACCCCGTGCACACATTCAAATCTCACGTAATACAGAACTCACGTTAGCGTCAGAGCTGGATTTCCCTGCCCTGACATCCATGATAAAACTCGTGTTTATTTCCCTGCCAAATGAGTTGGCATGCACAAGTTACAAAATATCACATAAGATACAAAGTAATGTGAAATTGCATAACATGGGGAAACAGCCTCTCACATGGGGGTACAAAGCTATGTCCCTTAAAACATAGGTAAGGAAGCCTGACTAAATACAAAGGACAGGAGACGTGCTTATGCAGGGAGGCTGGGGGAGGAGGTGGAAGAACAGAAGTAGGGCACAGCACTAATTTTATGGGAAGAGGCTGAAGGGGGGGGGGGGATTACTGAGGCTGACAGGTGGGCGGATTGGGGTGGGGGGAAGTGAGCCCTGCTGAATAATTCAGGAGTGGACTTTAGCTGGATAATTCAGGACGGGTTGGCCACGCAACTCACCAACCCATAAGGGGGATTGTGACTCCAGTGGGGAGTAAATGGTTTGTGGAGAGGATGAACCAGAGGATGGGAGTTAGTATCCAAAGTTGGCCATGTCACCAAATTAAGTACACTGATTCCACTGATGAGGGATTTTGGGGGGGGGGGATAATTCACACATGCCCCTGACCTCCGAACTACAGGAGTCTGAGTTCTGGCGGGAGCTCTGGGGTGGGTTTAGCAGAGGGGACAGGCAGATTTTCCAATAGGGTATGGAAATCCTTTGTTTTATCATCCTTCCCCCTCTGGAAAGGCACACTCCAAAAGGCGCAGGGAGGAGACAGAGATGAGCACAGAGATTTGAACAGAAGTGTAATCAGAGAGCAAAAATACCAGCGCACCTGCTCACGGAGGAGCTCATAGCTAAGGCGCGCACACACACACACACACACACACACACACACACACACACACACACACCCCCTCCCCAGGCTTGAGCAATCTAAAGCCACCTTGAGCGATCTAAAAGCTGCGTGGCTTTGTTTAACCAACTGGTTTAGACCCAAGCCGTGGGCAGCAGGGGGGCAGAGAGGAGTGCCTCCCTCGCCCTGACCCAGCAGAAACTCCTGGGTGCCATCTGTCTCCAGCACCAGCGAGACCGACTGATGTGTTTTCACCTGGCCAAAATACAGGACCCGCAGTTTTCAGACCCCCAAGGGAAACCACCTTCACTGGCCAAATAGATCAGGCTTGAGGGGACACATAGGATCCCTTCAGTCAGAGATCACCCATGAACTCAAGGAAGGATCTGGCCCCATCCCAAGCTGTAGAGTCCAGATGTTAAAGGTAGCATTAACAGCCCTCTCTCCACCCTCTAGCTTTGCTGTTTAGGAGCTGACCCATTGGGGATGCAGGCACTCCCCAGCAGGGTTAGCCAGTTTGTCTCGAGAGAGCCCATTAGTGGTTGCCTGTTACCCCACCAGCAAAGCCACCTTGAGCGATCTAAAAGCCATGCAACCTTTCATAGGGAGTGTGAAGTACAAGTGATGCAAGAGAATCATTAACATGAAACTGACTAGAGCTTAGAGTCTTTGTGACAGAGCGGCTCCTGATAAAGTTACGTGCTTTTTAAAAAGCAGTCACGTAACTTGCCTTATGCTGGTTTTTTTCCTAATACCACAAGTGTTGGTCAGCAACTGCTTGACTGCACATGCGCCAGCCAGCAGAACAGACTTTTTTTTTAAAAAAATGTTTAATAACTCATTCTTGGCTGCACCAATCATCATCACACTACAATAGCACTTGATCTAGATCTCATTCTCCAAGGCTGTGAAATCTGGGGGCTCAACGGGGGGGGGGGGAAGAGAGATATCGATTCAAAATATTCGAGATGCTGTGCATTTTGACCATAACCAATTAACTTTTAAACTGTTATAACTTTTGATTTTCTGGCTGGAACTTCTTCAAACTTTACACATATGCCAGTCTCCACAAATATACGCCATGGATAAATTCTCAGAACTGTAGCTCAAGCAGTTTCCTCAGGGCTTCAGCAGTCCCCTGTTTATAATGGAGAGTGGCTGTGCCTTTAACTTCCTTACAGCAATACAGCCTCCATCCAAGTCACTGATGAAAACAGCAGCAAATGATTAATCAGCTATACTTTTGGTATGACTTCAGCCAATTATGTATCTATTTAACAGTCAGCCCATTCTGCCTACTTTTCCCTAGCTTGCTTATGAATATATCCATGTGAACTTTGTAAAAATTCTAAATAAATACATAAAATATAAAAAGTCAAGGCATATTATATCTACTTCATCGCGCTGCCAACTAGACCAGTTTCCGTTGCCTAAAAGATGGAGAGAAGGCCAAGTGGATTTGTTTTTAATAAAATACATACTGGCTATAATATACTTTAAAAAACAAAAAGTAATGCTCAAACCAATATTAAGGCTTTTTCTAGGAACTTGGCTCCTGGAGTTAACTCATATATAGTTTCTCATGTTATTCTTATACCTTATTCTTTTCTAAACAAAAATAATATCTGTTTGGCCTGCTCTAGTCTTCTGGGACATCACTTGCCCTACTGTGTCTCATTGTAAAAAGCAATGGATCAAGATTACCTGTGTTCCTTTTAGTACACTAGGATGAATTTCATTAGGCCCTTTTTATTTATCCAGAAACACACCCACATGCTTGAAAAGTAGGTAATCCACAAAGGTTTCACATGCAGAATATTGAGTTGTGGGGTAAATGCAAATAAAATTTGTTTATTTCAACAGAATAAAAATCTCCACTGCAGAATCCATATTTATAAACATCCTACTAACAGCCACAAATGAATCCATTTTAGCCCTGCTTTCACAAGTGGAGTTTCTCTATTTGCTAATTTAGCTCTGTGGCAGAATCATTGTTCTTGTGTTTTGATCAGCTACAAAACTGTTCACTTTAGTTGACATAGAAGAAACATGCAGTTCCAGAATCTCCACAAACTCTCTACCCTGTAGTGAATAAGACCTGTTTAAAGACTATTCATTCTTTAAACAGAATAATAAGGCTGACTTGACACATGAACATTCAAATACTGTATACCAAACAAATGCACAAGAACACTTCCACAAACAAGCAGCTTTTGATGACAAAAAAATAATGTGTCAACTGAGAACAAACAAACAAAAATTACTTACTTACTTGCTTCACAAACCAGGAAAATTGTATAAGTAGGCTCAGTATTTTAGGCAACTGGTCAGAACACAAGTGCTTACTCTATTTTCCAAACTTGTCAACAATAGTTAAATGATTTGTAACCAAACTACAACTTCTTCCCTTCTAGATCAGTAAGGCATGAGGGAAAAACAAAATATTGTTACTAATAACCATAACGCATGGCAACATTCTGTCAGTTTTACAAAGCTTAGCATTAATAGCAATATGAAGTTATTACACATTTTTCATAGTATAGCAGACTGAAGATATAGTCAAGCTAGCTTTTACACAGTTTAGGCTCTATATATCTTAAAGAGTGCCTCTTCTGCACTCCACTGCAATCCTTAAGAGCACCGAGCCACTTCTTGCAAGTTCTGTGTGCCAAATGTGTATGACAAAGGCATGCAGACACATTTAGGGACTCCCTTTCCCTGGAAGGCTCCCATTTTCTGTAGAAAATAAGTCAATATGTTTTGGCCAGGAATTTTCAGATGGAAAGAGGAATTATAGGGAATTGTTTTTATAGGGTTTGTTTTTTAAAAATATTTTATTACGTTTTATTTTATACTTTTTGTAAGTATTACCACATTATCCACCCTGAGTCTTTGGGACAGAGACAGATACAAATATAAACAAATGAATAAATACAACTGATTGCAAAGGAAGGCAAGTTCTCAAAGCATACTTAACTTCTAAGCAATTAGTGGAATACATAGTTTAGAGAAACCCAGTCAATATTAAACCTCGAAACTCTGAAAACAAAATCAAGACTAAGCCTATACATGCATATTCACTTAAGGAAGTAGTTGAATCTACAAATACGAGTTCCAGTGAAAATAGGATTAACAGCCCATTACAGGGCATTAATCTCGAGTATTCTATTTATATGTCCCAGTTGTACTATGAACCCAAGATACAGTACACAACCCAAAAACATGGACAGCCAAGAAAGATTATTAGTAGCAGTAGTAGTAACTAATAACTGACATATTGCCTCAAAACATTTCCTCACTTTTACTAAGCTCTGTGCATTAACTAGAATTGCACAGCTGAGCTGTGTTTAGCAGGCCATATGGTCACAACAGGAAACAATCTATAGATCCACTTGTTGTCTTAAAATCTGCCACAAAATACCCCTTCATATAGCACTCCAATTCCCAAATCTTTTGCAACAGGGGGAAAAAACCTCAGCAAAACTGTTCTGATACATTTTATTTATTTCACTATTTTTCTACCCTGAACCCTCCTGCTCACAGAGCATCTCGGGGCAGCTAGCAGTATCTTGCCCATTAAAGTATTTTATCAGTATCTTCCCCACTGCTGTATGTTACACTTAAGTAACATATTCCATACATGCAGACATTTGACAGGTATGTTTTAAAATTAAAACTACAATTCTATTTAGAGATAACTAAGTTTGCCCTGCCTGCAAATTTTGTGTGCACAGTACAATATGCAAATTAAAACTGAAAGATTTAAAGACTTGTGTTTTCAGCGTACTGCATCATGTGAATTCATTGTATGTTGTTTTGCCACTCACACTGTGTAGCAAGTTCCACCTGCTTGTGTGCTTTGCTCACAACAGGATGGAAGGAAATATTTTAAAACAGTAAAATACTGAAACAACTGACGAAGGGACATAAGACTGGTATAGTGCTCAAAACTAACTTTAGCTTATTCTTGTTTTATGACTAGCATAAAAGAAGTTTGCTAAAATACCACCATGGCACTAGGGATCAACTGCATAAATTCTCCAGCTGCTTTTGCTCTGGGACAAGACAACAAATTAAGCAAGATTTGCAAATGTAGCAAAGTATGCTCAGTCATAAATAAAAATAAAGGATCTTTAAGAAATTATATGATCTACAAAATGAAGCATCGTTTGTCACATACCCAGATGAAATTTGCAGGAAACCAAAAATGCTAACTGGAAAAATTTACCACAAGTTTGACATGAAGATCTCAGGTGCTATAAAGCCAGATGTTCAATAAATAGAGCTACAGTGAAAAGGAACTAACAGTAACATTATGGCACGATCAGGGCATGAAATTTCAGATCGAAACCCAAGAGCCAAAACCAAAAGTTCAGTCGCCAGACTTTATCCAGATATTAAACTGTTCTTGCCCCACTACACCCCTGAACCAGTCACCAACCTCAGTTTTCTGGGCGCTAATGGCTTCCAGGCACCTGCAAATTTCATGCCTTGGCAAAACAACATGAAAAACAAGGCCCATGGATTTAAGTCTGGCACAGAACCTACGGTGTCATGCCACATTCGCACTACGTATTTGAGGATCACTCCTTTGGCTTCTCCTGAACACATTGCTTGCTTGTTGTCTATTTTGAGAAGCAGAAAAAGCTAAACTGGTACTTCATCAATTTCACATTAATGATCCTCTTGAGATGTTCTTTGTAGAAACAGATATAAACTGCAGCTTCTAGGGAAGAAGAGACTACAGCCATGTTCAAATAAATAACTAAATTGAATTACTAAGTCCTTAGAACACTTGTACATCGGTACTGTTCACATGTCGAGCAACAGAATTCAGGAGGAGTCCAAGTATATACTGTGGAATAATGAGAGCATAATCCCCTTCACTTTCTAACTGATAGAATAGGCATCTCAGAAACATGGCGGAACGTGGAAGGGAAACAAAATCAATGGGACACCAATATACCAGGATGCAAAACATACAGAAATGCCATAGTTAATCATACTGGGGGTGGACTATGTTCAGCACAGCACTGTGTCAAATATGATAAAAACAATGTGACGCAAGCTCTCCCCCAGATTCACTATGGATAGAAATTCCATTTTTAAGCAAAGCAGATAGCAGAGGGGCTATATTATCAACCCCCTAACCAGGATGCTGACAGTTATAGTTAAATGCTAACGGAACACTAGTGAGACTACAAAAGTAGGCAATGCAATAATAATTGGGGATTTTAACTACCCCCACGTTGACTGGGAAAATTTCTCCTCAGGATGTGTTGCACAAACCAAGTTCCTAGACACCAATAAATGATTGCTTTTTGGAGCAGCTTGTCTTGGAAACCACAAGAGGAGCTATTTTAGATCTCATCCTAACCAGAGCAGAGGATCCAACATTCAGGATCCAATAATTAGAGTCAACATTCTATGAGGAGAGAGAATACCTAGTAAGTCTGTCACAAGAGTGTTTAATTTCAAGGAAAGGAACTATGCAAAAATGAGAACGGGAAAACTAAAAGGGAAAGTCATCAGGGTCAAAAGTCTGCAAGAGGCATGGAGACTACTGAAAACTACTATCTTAGACACCCAGGGTAAATGTATACCACAAGTCAAAAAGGGCAGGAAGAGAAACAAATGCCTGCATGGCTGAATGGTAAAATTAAGGAGGCAATCGAAGCCAAAAAATTGTACTTCAAAGAACAGAAAAGTATTCCAAATGAGGTAAATAGGAATGGGTATAGACACTGATAGAGAAAGTGTAAAACCATGATAAGACAGGCCAAGAGGGAATTTGAGAAACAACTTGCTAAGGATACAAAATCCAATATCAATTTTTTTTTCAAGTATATCAGAGGCAAGAAACCTACAAGAGAGACAGCTGACCAGGAAACAAGGACGACGACAAAGCCATTGTTGAGAAACTAATTCAGTTATTTGCATCCGTTTTAACTGCAGAGGATGTTGGAGAGATGCCTACAACAGAACCATTTTTGTTGGTGATGAACCTTAAGAATTATCTGAAATTAGTGTCGTGCCAGAAAGGTGTCTTCTTGCATACTGACAATTTAAATAGCAGCAAGTCACCTGGGCCAGATGGTATTCATACAAGGATAATGAAAGTACTGAAATTTGAAATTGCTGAACTACAATCAGCAATATGAAACTTATTGCTAAAATCCTCCTCTGTGCCAGGAGATTGGAGGTTGGCAAATATAACAACAATTTTTAAGGGCTCCAACCATTAAGCCCGACACCAGTATTGAGCAAACAGGTGGAGATCATCATTAACAGAATTACTAGACCTATTGACAAACATGAATTGATGGCTAAAAACCATCATGGCTTTAGCAAAGGAAGTCATGCCTCACTAACCAATTAGAAGTTTGATAATGTTGACAACCATGTGGATACAGGTGATCTGGTTGATATATTTGGATTTTCAAAAAGCATTTGAGTTTCCCTCAGACACTCTTGAGCATGTTACAAGGATCCATGTTACAAGGATAAGGGTAAACTGTGTGTGTGTGTGTGTGTGTGTGTGTGTGTGTGTATACACACACACACACACACACACACACACACACACACACACACACACAC
>QEPC01014813.1:468346-494823 GCA_003113815.1 Sphenodon punctatus
CTCTCAGATTGTAAGCCCTAGGGGCAGGGACCGTGTCTATTTTATTACTTTGTAAAGTGCCAGGTACACTGCTGGTGCTATATAAATGTTTGTTAATAATAATAAAATAACACACACACAGTGCTAGGTTCAAAATCTGGGTGTAATGTAACCACTCAGGAGAAGATTCTTGTTTGTGGACAGTTTCTTGAAAACATCAGTTCAGCGTGTGGCAGCAGGCAAAAAGGCAAACCAAATGCTAGGCTTTACGCACAATGAATAGTAAATAAAAAGGGAAAGTATCATAATGCTACTGAATAAATACTTGGTATGACCCCACCCTTGAACTCTGTGTGCAGTTCTGGTTGCCCCATCTCAAGAAGGATACAGTACAACTGGAAAAGGTTCAGAGAAGGGCAAAAAGTATGACAGAAGGGATGGATCAACTTCCATATGAGGAGAGGCTCAACAGGTTGAGGTTGTTTAGCTTGGAAAAGAGACAATTAAGGGAGATATTATAGAAGTTTATAAATCATGAGTGGCAAGGAGAAAATAAATAGGGAACTGTCATTTGCCTTTTCTCACAAAAAGAGAACAAGGGGACACACTCTGAAGTTAAATGGCAGTAGATTTAAAATGAACAAAAGTAAGTACTTTTTCACACAGCTGACAATACAGTTTTGGAATTCAGTGCTAGAGGAGACTATGAAAGCCAACTGCATAATTAGCTTCAAGTGGAAATTAGATAAATTCTTAGAGAATAGAGCCATAAACACCTTCTAGGTGGGGCTTCAACTCCTGTCTACTGGTAGCAGCAGGTGATAGGTCACACCTCCATGATCTGTACATGTACTTCTTGAGTTACTGGAGCTGGCCACCATTAGAGACAGGATGCTGGGCTAGATAGACCACTGGCACTGTTAATGTTCTAAATGTAAAGTATCTTGTAAAGTGACTCCTTTCTTTGGTTGGCAAACGTGATATACAAATCATTCCCAAGTTGCAACACACAATGCCTCTCCTGCTGTGAACTCTATGGTTCCTCTTGTGTGTAGAGCATGAAGGGATGCAGCTCAACAAGTGCTGAGATGACATCACTGCGGGCCAACTGCAGCAGTACTAAAATGGTTTCTAAGTCTGGTGTGAAAGACAGGCAAGTTAATAAAAAAATAGAAAAATACAAATTTTTTAAATGTTTATTGCTTTGTTTGTGTGAATGTAGCCCAGTGCTAACTTCTCCCCATGTAAGTCAATAGAGAATTGTGTGTCTGCTTTTATGTAAAGATTGCCATCAACCTGTACGCATGAAAAAAAAATAACATTTAAATAGCAGATTTTTACACTTCCCTTTCTCTCCTGCTTCAGAAAGTCTCTCTCTCTAAAGCAAGTGGCAGTTTGTAATAAGGAGACTAGAGTCCATTTTATAGGCAGGGATAAACAAGGTACAATAGCCCTTCAGCACTAAAGATTCATCGAAGTGGAGTTCTCTCTCACTATAATATCCTTATTCATCACAGATTTTCAAAGTATGGACTCACAAACATACCATATCTGGAGCTTTTACTCTCCACCGCACTCTTCTTTCCCACCCCACCTTCCATATCAGGGAAGAAGGTTTATGAAAAAATAGTGTTATCAGAAGGAACAAGCAGTCAGTGAGCCATCCTCACCAGTTTAATCCCCACTTGTCTAGAGAATTATCTCGTCTCTCACACACACACACACACACACACACACACACACACACACACACACACACACACACACACACACACACACACACACACACACACACACACNCACACACACACACACACACACACACACACACACACACACTCATTCATGCGTTCACATAAACTTAGATGGGGCTAAAAGCAAGTTAGGAAGCAGTTACCACCAAACAAATGCTTGGCTACAAGGGACCCGACAGCTCCTTCCCCTGTATTTTGATAGCCTTTTGCTATTACAAACCCCTCACTATAATGAACTAAAATATTTAAGTCTCAAGAGGCAGCAAGGGTGTTCAGCATGATGGTAACACTATTCTGCCCAGGTCACAAAATAATAAAATAGGGAAGAAGGTTTAGCATTGTAAGTTAGGATTAATAATAAAAGGGTGGGGAAAGCTATATATTCTTTCCCCATGCATCTACAGAAATCCCAAAGTCATTTTCAGACCAGATAATTCTAAAGTTTGAGTGGGAAAGCTAATCCCTTTGGCCAGGCCTTTTTTGGTGAGAGGGGGCAGGAATTGCCTTAGGCCTCACACATGGAGGGGAGCACATCAACAATGATGAACAGTATCACAGAGAGAAAACCCAGGAGATTGGGGGGAGGACCTCAAACAGACTTTCTGCCCCTGGCCTCTCAGAGTCTTAAAAAGGTACTGCCTTTGGCACAACTGGACTAGGCTCAGGAAAATACACTTGCATGTATGTTGGGGATTACAGAACTGTGTCATAAAAATGAGACCTATAATGTTTTGACCTATCTGTTGAAAAGCTTATTATACCACCTTTCGGTTTTACACTATTAAAAATGATTCAAATGTAAACACTTACAGTAGATCTTAAGTTTCCAATACCTGAGCTTCTAATACTTAACAGGTGAAAAGGGGAAAGAGTGGGCAAGCAAATTCTTGCATCAGCAACCCCAAGCTGACAGCTGGTTTGCACCAATCTCAGTATTTGTGGCTCATGGGAAATAAATTCTATGTCTGATTAATTAGTCACTGGAATTTGGGCTTAGGCTAGTCCAAGCAAAAATCACACACCTTCTAAGACTTAATTCCATTTGAACAAGGCAGAGAGTTCACTTCTTCATAAACCAGATCACATTAACATGCCTGCACAACACCCCAATTCAACAAAGCAGGAGTACAGAAACCAACATGAAATCTGTAATATTTGACTGAGGATGAATAAAACTGGCAACTAGATGCAAAATGGCTATTGGCCGGTTAGGATTGGAATAGGTTTCAGTCACCAAAAGACTTTACAATATATAGTAGCAACCAAGTCTGTGTCACAAAAGAAGGTTGTATATTTTTTAACAGCCAAAGGCACCAGCTGACAAAAGACACCAATGCCCAGGAGAAAAGAAGACTAAAATCAAAACCAAACATGTTCCATTTGCTATTGAGCTTCCTCGGCAAGTCTCAGTCATAATCCCAGCAACTGGAGCACACCAACTCCATGCAAACAAACCAACCTGGTCCCCGTTTTGTCTTAATTATCCCACAGTGACCTTAGACTTAAGTATTGAGCATATGACACCTGTCAAGATGAATGGCATTAGAACAGTTGCAGGGTTCCCTATGGCTAATACCCCACTAATGTTCATGCATGATCAGTGACATGTGCAGGGGTCGGTAGTGCTCTCAAGTGACAGCAATCACACCAGAGTCAAAACAATTAAGCTAGAACATAAGATTTGCCATACAAGAGCAGATCATTGATCCATCAAAATCTGATACCCTGTCTAGTATGCCCCACATACCCTCTTTTAAAGCATATGACACACAATGCTGTATCAAGAACTCAGGGAAAAGGTTTACTTCCAATCCTATTCCTGTGACAAACAACATACTGTTAAATACATGAAATACAGAGAACTACAACTCACTACAATCCCACTGGCCTCACATAGAACAGAAAAAGAAATCTGCTCCTTAAGAAAAAAATACTCAACGTCCGTTTTTGGATGAGAGTTGCATTTTGAGGGTGCAATCCAACACCCCGTAATAAACTGTGCCTACAATGGGCGCAGTTAACTTACACCGGTGCACATTTACGCATGCACGTCCCCCATGCAGCAAGCCGCTCGGCGCAACAGGGTGCCCCTGCCGATACAACCCACACACCGCGAACCCACACACCTCGCAGTCCAGGGGATAAAGTCCACCCCCTGGCCTGTGGTGTGCGTGGGCTCGGGGAGGGGGGGGGGTCGTATCGGCAGGGAAGCCCCGTTGCGCCGAGCAGCTTGCTGTGCACATGCGCAAATGTGCACCCGCCACCTGGCCAGGGATTGCACCGGCAGGCCACACACGCAACCTGTTGGATTGCACCCTGAGTCTATAAATAACGTTCCACATATTCCTCCCTTTTCAGTGCACAGGATGAATACACAAGGGGGCAAAATTAAAACTGTATTATACATGTAACGTCACATTCCCTCCTCTTTTTTTTTTTTTTTTTAAAATGTACATTGTTTAGGTTTCAAATTCAAGCAATAGAAAACTAGAAAAAGTCAAATTTTAAGCTGTCCATACACTGCCAATTCTGCCCTTGCAAGTCACTGATTGAGGGACTGATATTTAGAAAATGTTAGGTAATGATACAAAGGCTATCAAATTATGGATACCATTGCGCCATGGTAATTTTTAGTGAATTTCTTGGTAGAGATGCAACAAAAGGCATAGAAAGCTCAAATATAGTTTGAGCTTCAAACTATGGGACAGCACTGCAATCCCATACAAGAGCTTTTACACAGGAAGAGTACCAACATTTGTTTTTAACAATGATCAATGGGTACAACTAAAGATGAATATTAAGACAACTTCTTTAGACTTCTGACAAGTTTAACTATTACTTTAAAATCACCCTATGCTTTTTCTATTGTTAAATCTAATTTCTATGTCTCATCCTGTACCACTTCTTTATAAATGAATGTTGTCACATGCGAGACCTTATACAGCAGGTTTGAGACTTGGTGGAAAGAAGATTTAGGAACCAACAGGACATAGGTTGAATGGAAGAGATCAGTTCAAAGTATCAAAACATCTACAATTGATCTTCGACTGCATCTTATTCAGCAGAAAGTTACCTTCCATCTCCACTGGACACCTTCTAAACTAAAGAATCTAAACTTAATAGCATCCGATGCATGTTGGAGATGCAATTCATTACAGGCAATGCTTGGGCATATGTTCTGGTCATGTCCTATTATTAACCCTTTTTGGAAAAATATTGTTAGAATGAATAGGATTTAAAAAATAGATATTAGACCATCAGCTAATATGTGCATCTAGGTCATGTACGCAAAGTACTTAAATTGAATTCCTCCCAAATAACTTTCCTACATAGATCCTTACTAGTTGCATACAGGCTAATTTTAGTCATTTGGGAAAACAAAAGCCCTCCAAAAATAGAAGTTTGGAATAATGATTCATGATACCTTGCGTCAATGGAAAAACACACCTTTTTTTCAGGTGTGATTCTTCAGAAAGGTCCACGGCAATTTGGAAGAATTTTCTAGCATATTTTGGAAGCTAATTCACAATTTTCTATTCCAACCAACTCCCTAACAATAGTGGACTATTGGTTCAAATGATTGTAAAGTACATTTACACACTCACCCTTTCCTTTTTTCTCCGCCTTTCTTTTTCTCCACTTATATGTAACAAATTATTATAAGCAGTTATTGATGTATGCAACAATTACATGTGAACAAAAAACAATATTTAAAACAAAACTACTACTTTATAGTACAAAATGTTCCCTGTACCTAGAGTTTTCCCATGGTTCTGAAATAGCATATCATATGTCATCAGATTGTCATTCTGGATTCCCTGTCATCTGACCCACAGTGTTGTCCAGCATCTGAAAATTCAGCTGAGCTACAAAACTAGCTGTTGTCTGGCAGCAGGGAAAGCCTATTACTCCAGGGATTTAATGTGTTACCAGGTGCAGACATTGTTGGTCAGGGCCTGTCCCAACTCCTCTTCTCCTCCCCCCCCCAAGGGGGTGGGGAACCTCTTGGCCCATGTATTTTGCCACTGGGGAAAGAATAGGTTAAATGTTCAGCTCAGGAGGAGCTTAGACTGACTCACCTACTTCCGCCCAACCTCGGATAGAGCTGCCTCAGCAGCACTCAATGCAGTGTGCTGCTGTTCAGAGAGCCCTGCCTAAGGTGGTTTAGGTTCACTGAAAAGTTGTCAACATGCCAATGTAGTCAACATGCAAGAAAGAAGAGGGAAATGGCAATTTGGAGTAGTTTGTAAACACAGTTCAATGTAAAAGGAAGTTCAGAAGACAACGAGTGAAAAAACACAACACATTATGCACCCAGAGGTTTTTTAGAACATGTACTCACGCACACAAAACACTCTGGATGGGTAATGTTTAGTTTGAGGCAGGGGGAGGGGGCACTGAAGCTGCAAAATGGAGTGGACCTGGTCCGCTCCACAGCTTCTGCTGCTCAGGACGGAACTGTGGCTAACCAGCAGGGACTTCTCTGAAGCCCTGTAGCCACTCTCCTCCTGCAGTGTTCTCTGTGTTCCTATTGGAAAAGGCACCAGCAGGGGACAGTGCCTCTCCCAAGAGGAGCACATAAGCAGCTGTGCAGAACAGATCAATCTAGAGCTTCTCACAAACTTCAGGTCTGTTCCCTGTCACTGCTTGTGATCCTGCCACCAGAGTAACAGCGGAGTGGAGCAGATCTGGAGCATTCTCCTAGTCCATTTGTCTCCACTGCTACCCCAGCAGGACCATCAGAAGTCAAGCTCAGTTGGACTCCTGTTGGTGTAGCAGTGGAAGCAAATGGTCCAGAAGAAACCAGGTTTATTTCCTGCTGCTGCTACCTTGGTGGCAGGAGCAGAAGCAGCTTCTGGTGCTGCCAGTGGGGCAGTGTCTATGGGGAACAGCCAGGTTTGGGAGAAGGCTCTCGGTCAGTTCCCCTCACCACTACAACAGGTAGAGGAGCAGGTCTACTCAATGCCGAAGCTTATAAGCTCCTACTCTCGCCCACTGCACGTAATCGTTGCAAATTCCCCTAACAGGTCTCAACACAATTTATTTATTTAATCAGATTTTTATCCCACCCATCCCACAGGCTCAGGGCAGCTCTCAAACCATAAAAACAGCAAAATACAAAAATAAACCAACCCAAAAAACTCCCAACAATTCCACCCAATACCGTCTCCACATTTCCCACATCCAAACCCACTCTCACCGACCCCAAACCCACCAAAATCGTCCATCCTCTATCCCTTCCCACCAAAAGCCTTTACAAACAGGAAGGTTTTACACTGCCTCTGAAAGACATTCAGGCTCAAATGAACCTCCTGGAGAAGGGAGTTCCATAGCATTGGGGTAGCAACCAAGAATGCCTCCCTGCGAGACCTCATTGCACAAGCAAGAACAACAGATGGAAGCGACAGGGAGGCGCTTCCGGCTGATTGGAGGGGCCATAATAAAGAGTGCCTGTGCTTCCAGTCTATTAGATATGTGGGACACAGACAATTTAGGGCTTTAAAAAAGGTCAAAGCCAGCATCATAAATTGTGCCCAGAAAGCTAGAGCACCAGTGCAGACTTGAGAGCATAAGAACATAAGTAGTGCCATACTGAGTCAGACCAATGGTCCATCAAGCTCAGTATCCTGTCTGCTGACAGCAGCCAATCTTGATCACATAGGAGAAGAACTAACAGTCACA
Organism: Sphenodon punctatus; assembly: GCA_003113815.1. Classification (NCBI taxonomy): domain Eukaryota; kingdom Metazoa; phylum Chordata; class Lepidosauria; order Sphenodontia; family Sphenodontidae; genus Sphenodon; species Sphenodon punctatus. The sequence continues at coordinate 475,762 of QEPC01014813.1, forward strand.
ATGAGCAATCCATTCTCCATTGTTCACTCCCAACAGTAAGAAGTTCTTCCAAGCTACTTGGTTATTAGCCATTAAAGGACCTACTCTCCAAGAACTTATCCAGGCCTTTTTTAAACCCAGCTATACTACTGGCCTTGACAACGTTCTCTGGCAACGAATTCCATAAGTTAACTATGCATGGAGTGAAAAACTACTTCCTTTTATTTGTTTTACATCTGCCGGCAGCTAGTTTCATGGAGTGTCCCCCTAGTTCTAGTACTATTTGAGAGGGTAAATATCCGTTCCCTATCTACTCATTCCACACCACTCACGATTTTATAAACCTCTATCATGTCCCGTCTCAGTCTTCTTTTCTGTAAGCCGAAGAGACCCAGCTTGTCAAGCCTCTCTTTGTACGGAAGCCATTCCATACCTTTTATTATTCTTATTGCCCTTCTCTGTACCTTTTCTAGTTCAGCTATGTTTTTTTGAAGAGGGGACGACCAGAACTGCACACAATATTCCAGGTGCGGTCGCACCATTGATTTGTATAGAGGCATTATGACATCCTCAGTTTAGTTCTCTATCCCTTTGCGAATAACTCCTAACATTCCGTTTGCTTTTTTGACTGTTGCTGCACACTGGGCTGAGGATTTCAGGGTATCCTCCACAATCACTCCCAGATCCTTTTCCTGAGTGGAAACTCCTAGCTAGTACCAGCACTGTGTACTCATAGTTTGGGTTATTTTTCCCTATGTGCATCACTTTGCACTTGTCCATATTAAATCTCATTTGCCATTTAGATGCCCAGGAACCCAGTCTCGTAAGATCCTGTTGCAGTTCTTAACAGTCTGCTCATGTTTAAACTACCTTGAATAACTTGGTGTCGTCTACAAATGGGATCACCTCATTCTTAACGCCCTTTTCCAGATAATAAATTAATACAATATACTTACAATATACTTGAAAAAAATTTTATTATTAGTTTTAGCATCTTTAGCAAGTTGCTCCTCAAATTCCTTTTTGGTCTGCCTTATTAACTTTTTACATCTACTTTGGCAACGCTTATACTCTTCCCTATTTAACTCATTGGGACTCTCCATTTTTTAAAGGATGCCTTTTTGGCTCCAGTAGCCTCCATCTCCTCACCATTTAGCCACACAGGCAGATGTTTGATCCTCTTCCTACCTTTTTTAATTTGTGGAATGCATTTAATCTGAGCTTTCAAGATGGCGTTTTTAAATAGTCTCCACGTTGCCTGTAGACATTTAATTCTTGCAACTGCTTCTTTAAGTTTCCCTCTAACTAGTTTCCTCATTTTTACATAGTTCCCCTTTCTAAAGTTATATGTTACCGCAGTGGTTTTATTTGGCATTTTCCCTCCTGTGAGTATGTCAAATTTGATTATAGTATGATCACTATTGCCAAGCGGCTCAAGCACCGTTATCCCTTGCAGTAAATCCTGCACTCCACTTAGGACTAGATCCAAAGTGGCTCCTACTCTTGTTGGTTCCAGGATGAGCTACTCCAGGAAGCAGTCATTTAGGACATCTAGAGATTTTATCTCTGCATCCCGCCCCGAGGAGACAGTCAATATGAGGGTAATTGAAATTGCCCATTACTACTGCATTTCCAACTTTAGTAGTCTGTCTAGTCTCCCTTAGCATTTCACACAGTCAGTCTCACTGTCCTGGTCAGGAGGATGATAGTATAGGCCGACCGTTATACACTTTCCCCCCCCCTTACGCATGGAATTTCTAGTCAGATTGATTCTAGAGTACTGTTTCCTTTACAATATTAATCCTGCTTAACTCAATGTTGTCTTTTACATATAGCACCACCCCACCACCAGCTCTATCTACTCTGTCATTTCGATATATTTTTTGTATCCTGGTAATACCATGTCCGATTGGTTGTCCTCATTCCACAAGGTCTCTGAGATTCCTATTGTGTCTATATCCTCATATAACGCAATACACTCAAATGTACTATTATACCGGTATAATGTGCTCCCAGCGCCTTGCCCCCAAAAGGAGGGGAGATGCCATGTTCTGCACCAGCTGCAGCTTCCTAACAGTTATCAAGGGCAATGCCATGTAGAGCACATTGCAGCAATCTAGCCATGAGGTGATGAAAGCATGGATGACAGTGGCTGGATCCAAATCAGAAAGAAAAGACTGCAGCTTACTCACCAGATGGAGTTAAGAACATAAGTAGTGCCACACTGAGTCAGCATCCTGTCTCCGACAGTAGCCAATTTCGGTTGGGAGAAGTATCAACAGTCACAATGGGCAATCCATTCCCTGTTCCCATCTCGTAATCTACTTGGCTAATAGCTGTTAATGGACCTATTCTCCAACAACTTATCCAGTCTCTTTTTAAACGTAGCCATGCTACTGGCCCTGACAACTTCCTCTGTGAACAAATTCCACAATTTAACTGTGCGTTTAGTAGAAAAAATATTTCCTTTTATTTATTTTAAATCTGCCACCAGTTAGTTTCATGGGGTGTCCCCTAGTTCTAGTACTACATGAGAGAGTGAATAAACGCTCCCTATCTCCACATTCCACTCCACTCAAGTTGGAGAAAAGCACTCCTGGCCACTGCTGCAACCAGACAATCCAGGTACAGCAAGAGGTCCACTCCAAGGCTGTGAACCTGACTCACTAGCAGGTGTCAGACGCCATCAACAACAAGAGTCCCAATCCCGGTCAACCATCACCACCTCAGTCTTGTCTGGATGCAGCTTCAACTGGCTCATCCTCCTCCATTCCCCAGACATCAGGTAAGCACCAAGACTACAGGGCCTGGGTCAGACAACAGAATGCAGCAGCTTGTCTCCTTATGGGGACGGGTCGCTGCAAGCACATTACACCCATGCTCCCATCTCTGCACTGGCTGCCTATAGTCTTTCAGGCCCAATTCAAGGTGTTGGTTTTGACCTATAAAGCCCTATACTGCCTGGGCCCCACTTATCTGCAGAATTGCCTCACATCTCAAATGGCGACAATGAGAAGGGCGTTCTCGGTGGCCGCACCAAGGCTGTGGAACTCCCTCCCGACGGAGATCCACTTGGCCCTGGACCTTCCCTCTTTCCGTAGACAGTGCAAGACCTGGCTGTTCTGCAAGGCTTTTGGCAAAGGAAGCAGGTGACCGGGGAGGGGGCGGGGGGAGGGTTCAGTTCCGCTGTTGGGGGTATTGTACTGTAAATTTTATATCATTTGTATTTTGCTTTCTATTGATGTTTATATATATTTATGTTTTTAATATGTTAAAATCTAATAAATAAGAGAGGTAGAGCTGGGTGTTAACAGCATACTGAAAACACTTCACATCAAACCTCGGGATGACCTCACCCAGAAGTCTCATATACACGTTAAACAAGAGAGGAGACAGAAAAGAACCCTGAGAGACTCCACAGGGGAGGTCCCGAGACAACGATGAGCACTCACTTATCACCATTCTCTGGGACCTCCCCAACAGGAAGGAGCGGAGCCACTCAAGAGCAAGCCTGCACACCCCTGCCAGGTTCTGCAGTCGTGTCAACAGCACCTTGTTGCCGAAAGATCTAACAGGATCAACAGAGCAGAATTCCCCTTGTCAATCTCCAGACACAGGTCATCGACCAAGACTACAAGCGTAGTCTCCATGCCATACCCAGGGTGAAAGCCTAACTGAAATGGGCCCAAGAATCCAATGATATCAAGATAAGCCTGAAGCTGCTGGGCAACCACCTGTTCAATAACCTTGCCTAAAAAGGAGAGATTAGACACAGACAGTTAACTGACCGGGGAGTCAGCATCCAAAGATGGCTTCTTAAGCAGGGGCCTGATAATCTTGGTTTTAAAACACTGACACCCTACCCTCCTAAGGAGAGATGTTGACAACCCCAGGCAGCAATGGCCCCTGCGTCTCCTGGCTGACTTTCACCAGCAAGGACAGGCAACAATCTAGTTCACTACTGGTTGCCCTCACCAGCCCAAGCACGTCCCCTCCCCTCCCCACCCCCCCATCGGTGGGTGATACCAATTGCAAGTGATCCAAATAAACAGTACAAAACTGAGCTTCCATAACACCTCAAACTCTGATTCTGCAGCTAAAATAGCAGCACTCAAGTCATGGTAAATACAAGTGATTTTGTCCGCAAAGTAGTTAATAAATGTCACAGCAGGCATTAAATTCCTCCATTTCCAGGCAGAAGCAAACCGGATTAACCAGGCCCCTCACCACCCGGAAGAGCTTAGTTGAATGAGGCTTTACAGATGCTATGATAGCATAAAATAAAGCTTTCTTCGCCACCAGCACAGTCACAGCATAGTCCTTCAAAAACTATCTATGCTGCAATCGGTCAGCTTCAGCACAAGTCAAGTGCCACCTGAACTCTTAACTGCCTACCCTCCCGCTTCAGCTGCTTCAGATCCTCCGTAAACCAGTGGTACCTGTGCTGTTGCAGCAGAGGGAACAGATGTCTGGGTGCAATTATGTCAGTGGTCATGGTCAAGATGTCATTGCATAAAACGACCAGGTCATCGACAGAGTAACCACCAACGTCAATAGATAAAGCCCCCCCAAGTGTTCTGGAAACCAATTGGGTCTATTAGTCTCCGAGGGCGGACCATCCTAATGGTGTGCAGTGCACAATGATGTGCAAGTTCTCTGCCTGCATCATGGTCCCATAATGGCCTGGCTATAAGTAGCAGCTACGCAACTGCTACTCACAAAGTAGTACCAGTCACCTAACAAATGTCACCTTTACTTACACCCAAAGTAATAGCAACTGTTCTAGCTCAAGGGCTATCCCTTAATAAATTTCAATGGCCTGCTTCAAAACAATGGGGATATTTGAGAAACTCTGCCTTATCTTAACAGTGGGTTGTAATCCCAAGTGAAATCACAGCATCTGCAGACCACAGCATGTCTCTATAACCCCAGACAGCAACAGGGTTACATTTAAGTCTCAAAGTTGATTCACAAAGACAAAAATATGAGTACTATTGGAGTCAAGGAAAAAGTCCATATTTATGATAGTGGTTCACATTTTATGTTGGAAATGTTTTGCAGAGGGCTAGCAGCCAAGTAATCCGCTCTACGTCATTCAGTGTTCTTCCATACTTCAACATGTCTGCTACTGTATCGACCATCCACTTTCCCTACTGTCCTTTACATTTACTGTTCTTGTTTAACATGCTGCTTAGATTGTGGCAATGTTAACTGGTGGCATAGCTGTATTCTGCTCAACCAAGTACTACAGATGTAAAAGCAAAAATGATTCTGGAACCTGCAGATACACACAAGTCTGTCTCTTAAACCAGCTGCATTACAAAGCAACAAAGAGAATTATTTTTAAGGCGATCTCAGGCTTTGCCCACAGCTGACAGAGCACATTTTCAGTTGTGGGAGAGGGAGATTCCAGATCAGCTATTTCTGGGTTCTGTTCCTCTTTTCAGATTCACATGCACTCGCTGGGAACATTCATTTATGGCAAAAGAGCCTTTTTACATCATTAATAGGCAATAAAACAATACTCCTAAATCCAATGTGTAACTACTTGGGACACCACTGTCTAGGATGCAGAAAATTCAGCCCCTGATGAGATCTGTATGGCTGAGGACACAACACCCCAAAAAATCAATTATACACCATGACACAATATAAATGCAACTTCCTTCTTCCTAATCCTTCTGATTGAACATAGCTAGTCAATTTCTCATCAGGGGCTACAAATTGGTATTCAGTCTCCTTGATAATAAACTATGCTTCACCCACTCCATTCAACAAGGAAAAAAAGGGGCCCCAGACATGTGACTTTACCTGGTTCCAAACTTCAACATGCACATGCCCCCCTCCCCAAGCCTCGTAATACCTGTATGGACGGGGGATATTTTCAGTATTCTCTAGAGCAGGGGTGCTCAGAACGTCGATCGTTATCTACTGGTCTATCGCACAACCATTCCGAGTCAATCCCTGCCTCACCTGATCGTGCCTTCCTCCTTGCTGTCTCTGCTCTGTTCACCACTCTGCTCTCTGCCCCGATGGACTTCCAGCCCCACCAGATTTGGGGGGGGGGGAGGAGGAACTATCGCCCACCAATGTCTAAGCTGCTGGCGGTTGCCACCACTGGAGACTTTGGTTGCTTGCTACGGCTCACCCTCCTGCTCGTTACCCTCAGCCAGCCTACTGCCACATCCCACTGCCTGCCCCGCCAACCCACAGCAGCCTGGACAGGGGGGCAGACAGGCGGGGGGGGAGGGCAAAACTACTGTGCCCCCCATGGTTCCTCACCCAACAGCAGTTTCTTCCCTCCCCCCTGCTGTGTGAGAGTGAGAGTGAGAGTGAGAGTGAGAGTGAGAGTGAGAGTGAGAGTGAGAGTGAGAGTGAGAGTGAGAGTGAGAGTGAGAGTGAGAGTGAGAGTGAGAGTGAGAGTGAGAGTGAGAGTGAGAGTGAGAGTGAGAGTGAGAGTGAGAGTGAGAGAGTGTCTGCCCATGTGTGAGAGTGAAAATGAGTGAGAGAAAAAGTGTCTGCCTGTGTGTGTGTACACAGGCGCGAGAGATGCAGATGTGTCTCTGTTTCTGCTAGAGAGTTCCTGTGTCAGACAGAGGAATATATATATCCCTCTGACACAGAGGGATAGTACTTTTTCACTCAACGCAAAACTTATGGAATTTGTTGCCAGAGGACGTTGTCAAGTCCAATAGTATAACTGGGTATAAAAAAGGACGGGATAACACACAAATACACACACACACAGCCTGACCATCACTTCCATGACTATGCCCCCTCATTTGCATAGCTGTACCCAGGGTGTGGCTATGCAAATGAAGGGCGTAGGGCAGAGAGGGAGAGCGATACAACCACAAGGGACAGAGGGGATGGAGAAGAGGGAGTAACTCCATCACTCACATGCACATACATATATATGCGTGTAAGTGATGGGGTTGCTCACGCGGGAGAGTGATGGGCCATACCCTGGGTTCAACTATGCGAATGAGGGGGCATGGTCATGCAAATGAGGGTCCACCCCCCCACCCCCACGTGCCACTGGTACATCTCCAAAGGTCAACATCATGATTCAGCAGATCTCCAGTCAGGCAAGTTGGGCACCCCTACTCTGATCAGTCTAATGACCAGTCACAGAATAGCATTAAATCATTATCTTGTAAGGCAGCATCTTTAGGCAATCATTTTTTCCAGCTATATTTGAAAATATGACAATTACCGTTATTTCTACGTTTCCAATTTTTACAACATACTAGGGACTGTCCTGGATAAAAGGGACCCGTTACCAAATCCAGTAGGAACAAGGGGTCAAATTAACTCTATATACTCTGTCTTCTAAATGAAATGCTGGCTGATACAGTTTGAGATTTAAAATATTCCTTTCTATGCCTACCACTACTGGCTTTCCCTTGGTCCCTTATGTTTCAGCATGTGAGATGAACACACAGGAATGCTTTGACCTTTGCTCTGCATTGGTCCTTGATTGCTTTCAAGGTATTTAATTGTAATGCCAACCAGCCTCATGCTCTCTTTGGCAATATTACTGTGATACCCACCACACGGAGCAGCCTTTAAGCAGATAAACGGAACAAAGCTGAAACTGCTGCCATACAGAGAGAATCACAGGGGAGATTCTTTGTTCCTTCACTGTGTTATGCAGAGACACTGGGATACCATGAGGTGAGAGCTGACTTTTTTCAATAAGGTATCTTACAAAAAAGACTTATTTAGCAGATTAAAACCTCATTTCAAGAACATTCTGCTACCTCCAACCCCCGCTATTTTTTAAAAAGGTAAAATAAATCAGCTCATAGTGTTCGTCATTATTCACCAATTCATCTCAATCACCTAATTATTCACACATTGCAGCTTTATGCACAGTTCTTAAGGAAACACATGAAACCCAAAACACATATTTAGACTTACACCTCAGTTAAGAAACCGAAACAATTATTCTATGCACTTCACACACACACCATTTTTTTTATAACCACAACCGAAAGTCTGATTTTATCATGTTTGGTCCCGTAAGACGACTATTCTGTCACCAAAACGCTGTTAATGAACACCTAACTACACAATCCTGACTGCTTGGGAAATTTAAATAGGTTGTGCTCTACAAACTTCTCTGCTAGCCACTAATAGGACACTTAGGATGAAAATACACATGCACATAACTTTGCTTTAACATTTCTTATGGACTGTATTGGCACCCTATGCAGCTCATTCAACACACATAAGAAATGTTTAAAGTGGTGTTAAAAAGGAGTTAAGGTGCATGTCTGTTTTCACCCACAGAAAACCTATTATAATTAATCACCACCAATTACCCTCACTATTGAGAAAAGGCAAGTGTTGAGGGGGGAAAGAAAGGAACACTGTGCTTATTGTGTCTCATTTAGCTATTATCTAGTACTATTGTGAAAGTCCACATCACTTCTGCAATCAGATTGATAAGCAACTTTCCAGTCCTGCTGTTTCCAGGAGCAAGTTTGCCCACTGTCATTTCACATGGGATAGTCAGGCTCATTAGATCCAGTTTCCACTACACGTTATTTACAACATACAGCTTTGATTGCTAATCAAGAGTCGTGAAAATAGCAAACACCAAGAGTGGTGCAAAAAGGAAAGTTAAAAACCACACCATATAAAAGACCTCAATTTCATAGAGAGCTTTTTTATGTCCACCCTATTTTATGTACAGCAGCATCCAAGCTTTCTGCCAGCTTCTAAACACCACGCTTCAACACTGTTTTCTCAATTACTAGGAGAACTTTAAATGACTTGTCACCAAATTATTTCTCTCTCCTCTCACATATTCCCTTGGTCCTTTGAGCCTTCCCCACCCCCTATTGCCTTCTCTGAAGTCACACAATTTCACTAGCAATCCATCACATTAGGACAACACCCATCTCTCATGAGCAGCCCTGGGGAATCACTAGTGTTGCTGCCTGTTAACTGTTTGTGGCAGAGGGATTGATTTGTACTTGTCCTACAACATTTGTCATTATAGGTTTTTTATCATCACAGTGGACTGATATGAGAAAACATGTAAGCCTAATTTATTTTAGCAAAAATAGGTCCAAGTCTATTAGAAATAGGCTTAACAGGTTATGTTCGAGTTAATTAATACACTGAAATGAACCCGGAAACCTCCTCAAATGAGAGTGTGTGTAATAAATAGGCATGCCCTTCAGCACTGGCACTCTCACTGTTGTCAGCCCCACTCCCTTCACTTTTCTTCCTATATAGAATACAGCAAAATACTGTAACATGGCGTCTCTTTTGTTTCCTCCTGTGTATGCAATCCTATTTCATCTCAGGTTAATTCAGACTTAATTCTGTTTTTTTAAAGGAAAGATCTTTCAAGGTCTGAGGTTGCTAGTCACTGCCCATTATAAAATGTTCTCCATACAAACACATGCAAGTAAATTTAGTTTCCATAGACAATGATGCTTGTTTACAGTAGCAGAAGGAACATGTAACAGTGCATAACCCTGTATTTTGACAAAGTGGGAAGAGCACTTAATTGTGACACGTACAGTGCCATCTCCAAAATTACAAACACTGGCTATGTTAATTTTAAAATTAGGTTTTAAATTTCAAAACCTTTTCAAATAACTAAGATCCTGGGGGAAAATATCTAGAGTGGACCCTGTCCATTCAAGCAAATAATCAGAATGAATAATTTACAGGCATGCTTTCATCTTCATGATCACTGAGAAGAGCTGAATTCTAAGGAGCTTGGGGAGATGCCAACATCTGCTAACCAAGTAAAATAATCAAAGTCCAGCAACCTGTTTTTCCTGAAGGCAAAAATGTCAGAAAGCAATAACTCAGAAATAATGTCAAAAAACTCAACTCACCCAGTATAAAGCCAGATATTTATTTATTATTGAATACATTTCACTTCTTGCTTTTGTTTAGATGCATGATACTTTGACTAAAACCACCAGGGACTGCCAATGGGGAAAAAAGCAGTGAACACCAGTCCCTGACAAATACTAATAACTATTTTCAAAGTACAAGTCTTATGGTGAATCCACAGCACACATTTCCACTGGCTGGATACAAACATGCAGGCTCTCAACCAGAAAACATTAATATGCAGAAAGCCAAGGGTAACACCAATTCATCCAACTTGAGCTATTAGTTGTGGAGCACACCCCTATGCTAGTTTCTACTAATAAGGTAAACATGTATACCAAAGGAACTTTGGGTAAACTCAAGCCATGCTCCTTTGCATGATGTTAGAGCTACCATCACATGTGCGTAAGAAAAAAACATTTATTGATTTGTTTTAATTTTTACCCCACCCTTCCCACCAACAGCAGCTCACAATATATGATACAAGTAAAAAACAATCAAAATATAAAAATATAAAATACCCCACAACCCTACACCATCTCCCCCACCTCCTCACTCACCCCATCTGTGCACAACACCCCTTCCCCTAGCCCACCCACCAGCCCAAAACCCCACCAATCCCTGCCTGCCAAACGCTTTCCTGAATAAAAAGTTCTACATGAAAAAGTTTGAAATAAAAAACATAAATTCAAGTATAGATTAGTATGACCAGAAATTCTCAGAGACTGTTTAGATAAGACGATAGTGCAACAACATAGGCTGCTTGCCCACATGCAGATTTTCACATGGGAGTCTATCACACACAAAAATCAGCAACAACATAAGATACCTGCTGGGCTGCATGCCCATGTTATTTTCTTTCCGTTTCACTCCCCCGTAAGTTAAATTCACGTTTAATTCACTCCACGCACACATTCCACTCTCCTGTAATACAGAACTCACCCCATGCACACATTCAAATCTCTCATAATACAGAATTCACATGTCAGAGCTGGATTTCCCTGCTCTGACATCTGTGATGAAACCCATATTAATTTCCCTGCCAAATGAATAAAGGTCATGCACAAGTTACAAACATAAGATACAAAGTAACATGAAATTGTGTAACATGGGCAAGTAGCCATAGTCTTGATCTGTGAAGTGAGATAGTTAACACCTGCAGGGGAGTGTGGGGCAGAGAAACCTAACAGAAGCTACTTAACCATAAAGAAATAAAGCCAGTCACAAGAAACTTCAGCATAAATTTTACTGTATGCAAAATTAGCAACATCCAAAGACAGCATGTGTATACAGGCCATTTGGTTATTTCATGTAGAGATTAGGATACAGAAGTGTATCACAGTACCATTATTACAAATGCAAAATAAGTGGAATGTACTGTTTTCTACAGAAACAATGGCACAAACCAAAGAACGTTGCACAAAAAGCTGAGATTTACAGGAGTTGCAACTTCTTCACGCTTTGGGTTTCTTGCACAGTTTTGCTTGGTTACTTAATAGCATCAAATTCATAACTTTAAAGGAAAATTAGATCTTCACAGACAGAATTCCAATAAAGCTAAAAACCTACATAAGAGTATCAAAAAAAAATCTTGAAAAGGAGTAGCCAGCTCATATCTTTTCTCTAAAACAGGCAGCACATCTGGCAAAAATGGCTATATTATGAACACCCTCTGGGGTCTTAATTTTCAATAAAAACTCAAGCTATGAGGCCATATTATTTATTTATTTTTAATGGATTGTAGTAATAGCAGAATCTGCTTCCTCCTCCACTCCGCATAAAAGTCACATTCAAGCAAGCAGTGGGGTAGATCCTCCACTACACCAGCATTACAGGGGCACAATCTACATTCCCTGAGGAGTCCAATATACCTCCTTTGTAACACAGCAGAAGAAAAATGTTTGGAAATGTAATACAGTTAAAGCTTCTCTTAAAGCAATATACCTTAAGATTTTAAGATATTCTTCCATGTCATAAGTAGCTTTTTTATTTATTTATTTATTTATTTGTTTATTTTTTATTAAAGGTACCAAGGAGACAGGTTACAATTGTAAAGAGCAGATAGTTTGTCTACATCATCAATTCCAACAAGGACTTGTTCCATATCTCAACAGGAACATTTCTTATAACAACTTAATATAGTAAAACCTCATTTATTTAAAAGATTTTGAATATGACTGAACACACACACACACACACACACACACACACTCCAAGAGGAAGAATTTCCAAAAATTGTTCCTTAAAATAAAACCAAGCTAATCATCCCCTGTCCAAAATTGAGATCCTAAACCTGAAGACTACCAGTCTCTTACACACCTCTAGAGAGAATAGATGGTTGCCCCACCTCAACTCTCACCATATCAGCTGGGGTGTATTTAGGAAGAACTAATATTTTGAGAAGGAAAATACTGAGGACTCTCTAAACTACTGGCATCCCTAGCTCCCCAGACTCCCGCTCCATATAACAATTATGCAGTGACTTTTGCCTGAAACACCCTGAGTGCAGATTACCCCAGAAGCTACGAGCAAAACGAATGACAGCCTCCATTGCTTTCATACCCAACTTTCTGGCTTGAAAAATATGAGTATTCTAATTGCCAGACTGGGGAAAAAATGCACTCCTAGATACTTAAAATCTTCAACTTGCTCAATAACCTGATCATCAATAAAGCCCCTGAACTGTTTAGCACTGCGGCCAAACACCATAAACTTGGTTTTTTTCATCATTTATGTTAAACTGTTCCTGCCTGCAATATGTGAAAAATTCTTTAAGCAACTTTTTCATTCCCACAGGTGTCTGTGATAAAATAACCATATCATCGGCATATAACAATATGGAAATTGCACAAGACCCAACTGGGGGGGCAGGGGTCACTGACACCAACTAGGCATCTACCACATTATTAATAAAACAATTAAAAAGAAAGGAGACTAGTAGACATCCTTGCCTCACCCCTTTGGTAATATCTATAGGGTTTGACAAATCACCCATACAATTCAGTCTAACCTTGGCTACTGTCCAAGCATGTAACATTTTCAAAAGGGCCAACCCCCAAAATAGGTTAAACTTCAAGTCTGTGCTTAGTCAGGGTACATCCTCAAGACTTCACACTACCCCGTTATCTACTCATAGTGGTCTGGTGGTGATGGGTGAAGCAAAGCATTTATCCCTCCACAGCATCCCTTTGTCAAATTGCATATACAGGAGCCTATAGCAGCAATTTTTAAGGAGAAGCCAAACGCCAATGTATACATGCTCATTAAGCAAGAGAAACTGAAGAAAAGGAAAAGTTTCTAGGCTATAAGGAAACACAAATAACCCCAATATCCCACTAGCCCAAGTGATCCAATAGGAAACTACTGATCAGAAGGGTAGTACTACTAATTTAGCTTACTAGAAGCCAGCCAAGTGAACCTCCATAGAGCTTTACTCCTAGTTATCCATATCACCTTTAACATTATTTTAGTTAAACTGGTTCAACTTTCACTTTCATGTTCTGTACTGCATGCACACACTATTTAATCTTAATTCAATGAGTTACAGGAGCTGGACTGACAGCCATACAAGCTGAAGCTCTCTATATGCCCCAAACATCCATAGCAGCAATTCAAGCTCTCTCAGTATCCCAGCAATGTGCCTGAAACCCAATTCGGAACTCAGAGCCCTCTCAGTCCTTGGCCTCTGCTATGTAAACCATTGATCAGCCATCAGGTGGCAGACTTTCATTACTGCCCTGAGACAGTGACCTAAAGAGACAAAATACCTTAGAATTAACCCTATGAGCCATTTATTATTATTTATTTATATAGCACCAGCAGTGTAACTGGTGCTCCCCTCTATAAGGCTGCTTTCCCATGAGAGGGAATATGCAGCCTTTGATGCTGTGGGAGTCTGCAAGAGTCAGATGACGTGCAGCTCCCGTCATGGGAAAGGCGGAAGTGCAGTTGTTTTGCCAACAAACACATGCAATGGGCAGAGTAGTGATCTCGACTCTGCCCAACGCGCATGTATGCTGGCGAAAAACCCACACTTCCACCTTTATCATGAGATGGGAAAGGCGCATCATTTGACTCTTGCAGATTCCTGCAGTGCCTAAGGTTAAACATTCCCTCTCGTGGGAAAGCAGCCTGAGTCCCATTAACATTGGATATTCACCTAGTAGACACTCTCTAAAACACATTAGAAGTCTGGATAGTCAATATGGACAAGGCCAAAAATGTTCCAAGGAAGTACTGAAATTGCTCTTGCTGACTAAAATTTTTTTTTACAATCCCTTGAAATCAAGTCTCTCCTCAAATAAAAGTAGAAAATCGGAACTGCATTTAGCAAACATCTTTGCTTCTGTAAGTGTTTGGATAATATCCAAGCTTCCCATACATTCCATGGAGCACATGTTCTGGAGCTATCTAGCTGGAGAAATTCAGGTGAGGTTCTGGCACTTCACAGGAGGAACATTTAACATTACCAGACTGAGTCAAGTAATTAACTATGGTACTATGATAAATTGAAGAATTACATCTGTCTGACCAATGCCCCCAAATATTAAACAAGAGGCTCCATAAAATGTAACTCTCACTTTATACTGCACATTTTTTTTTATTCATTTTTTTTAGAAGGACAATTGGGTCCCTTACCTTGGGAGTTGTCTTTTTATCGCCCTCTGGGGGAGGTTATTCGGATGTAGGGAGCGTTCTTCCCTATGGCCAGTAGGAGGCAGCATCGACTTTCACTGGGCATGCGTAGGGAGAGTGCGCCCTTGCTTTCCCAGGTGTACCACAGCTGAAGGATCAGAATATCTGTAATAAAAAAGAGAAAACACAACCCCCTCCACACCACAGGGGGAAGACCAAGCTAGCTAGCAACTACCTGGTTAAGAAGGGCGTAAACCACTACACCACCGACCTGGGACTAGGTGAGGGAGATCAAGCTTACTTGACAAACAGAAACGGTATCCCCAGGTGGGCCGAATAACCTCCCTCGGAGGCGATAGACAATTCCCAAGGTAAGGGATCCAATTGTCCTTTCTATGACCTCTTCGTCCAGTTATTCGGACATAGGGAGGTAGCAATGCAGTATGCCCATTCGGCAAAAGGAGGGGCAGTGGACAGAAAGTATTCAAGGTTGACCCAGGGCTCCCTGTAAGATTCGCTGGCCAAAGGCAGCCTTGGCGAACTCCAGGAGATCAATCTTGTAATGCTTGATGAAGGTATGCGGACTTTTCCAAATAGCAGCCTTGCAGATTTCACCAAGCGGGACTCTGGATGCAAAGACCCAGCAGCCCCTCACGTGGAGTGGGCAAGGACTCTCGTCGGAAGCAACAGCCCTGATGCCCTATACGCATCAGCGATACAAGAGGAGATCCATCTGTAAATGACCGCCTTGGAAGTCCTCTCACCCTTGGAGCAAGGGTGATAGCTTACCAAGAGGCCCGAAGTCCGTCTGAAGGACTCTGTGCATTCCAGGTAGATTTTGAGCGCCTGACGTAGGTCGAGGGTATGCCACAACTTCTCTAGATGGCAACGAGGGCGAGGACAAAAGGAAGGAAGAATTACTTCGTGGGATAGGTGGAAGGTAGAGGATACCTTTGGCAGGAAGGAAGGGTCCAGACGTAGTATGACCGATTCCTTCCTGAAGGTGCAGTGCCGGATCCATGGATAGGGCGCTGATCTCCGAGACCCTCCTAGCAGAGGTAATGGCAATTAGGAATGCTACCTTCACAGAGAGGAAGTAAAGGGAGACTTCCATAAGTGGTTCAAATGGGGTGCCCGTAAGGGCCTTAAGCACCAGATTGAGGTCCAGGAAAGAAACCCATGGACAACAGGGGGGGGGGGGGGAGGAGAGATGCATCAGGTGGCCCTCAAAAATTGTCACATGAGAGTGGAAAGGCGGATCCCGCTAAATGACGCTAGGGTACTATCCAGTGCTGCCAGTTGTCTAGCGAGGGTGCTTGATCGGAGTCCCTTGTCCAGCCCCTCTTGAAGGAACTGGAGAACCTGGGCTATGGCAGGGGTCTGGGAGGGGACCTGACTGATGTGACACCATTTAACAAACACCCCCCAGGTACATTGATAAATACGTTGAGTGGACTTGCGTTTTTAAGCCAACAGTGTCCCCACTACTGGTTCGGAGTACCCCAAACTACGAAGGGCTATGGTCTCAATAGCCAGGCTGTCAGTCTCAGGAACCCCAGCTGATTGTAGAGCAGGGGTCCCTGGGACAACAGATCTGGTTCGGCAGGACATTCCAGGTGCTCCCCCACTAACAAGTTGATCAGGTCTGTGAACCATGGTCTGTGGGGCCAGAAGGGAGCCACCAGTACGACAATGGCTCATTTCCACTTGCGCCTGTGGATCGCCCAGTTCAGGAGGGGAAACGGGGGGGAGGGGGAGAAGGCGTATAGAAGGCCTGGGGGCCATTGCTGGCTGACAACATCTTGTGCTTCAGCCTTAGGATGGGGACCCCTGCTGAAGAATTGGGTCATCTTGTTGTTCGAAGGGGAAGCAAATCGGTCCAGAACTGGATGGCCGAATTTGCATACAATCAGCTGGAAAGCTGACTGGCTGAGGGTCCATTCCCCTGGGTCCAATGACTGTTGACTCAGCCAGTCCGCCTCTACACTGTCCATTCCTCGTATGTGCAGAGCAGACAGAGAGAGGACATGAATTTCCGCCCAGTGTAGTAGACGTGTGGTTTCTTCATGTAGTGCTCAGGATCGCAATCCCACCTGATTGTTGGCATAAGCCACAGACAACACAACACCCATGAAGACTAAACAGGTCATCCCTCCACTTGGTGGGTGAAGTGTTGAAGGGCAAGTTGAATGGCTTTGAGTACCAGCCAACTGATGCTGTGATCCTGATCTGGTACAGACCAGGTGCCCTGCGTCACACTTGCGTCAAGGCGGCCCCCCCCCACAGCTGAGCAGACTGGCGTCTGTCGTAAGTATCACTCTTGTTGGTTCCATCAGAAGGAGTCCCTGTTCGAAATGGGGTGGGTCTTCCCACCAATTGAAGAAGAGACGGGCTTTCGGACTGACTGTGAGGGTAGCAGGCGTGTTGTTTAAGATGTGCACCTGCCATGGTCGAAGTAATTCTTGAAGTGCTCAGGAGTGGAATCACACCCACTGTAGATGTCGAATGCAAGACACCATCAGGCCTAGTAGGGATGCTAGCGTTTGTAGGGAGGTTCGAGGCTGCGGCTGTACCAATGTCATGAGTTTCAGGATCTTGTGTTGACGTTGTCGAGAAATGAACTCTGTCCTGGGTGGTGTCAATGATTACTCCCAGGTGTTCCAGCCACTGTGTGGGCTTGAGGTGACTTTTGTCTTGGTTGATCAGGAACCCATGGTACTCCAGGTAGTTGATTGAATGCTGGAGGTGGAGCAGGGCGAGTTCCTCTGATGGGGCCTGATGAGCAGGTCGTCGAAGTAGGGGAAGATGGTTATACCCACTAAGTGAAGGTTCGCAATGAGGGGGATGAGTACCTTGGTAAACGTCCGGGATTATGTGCCGAGGTCGAAGGGAAAGGCGCAATATTACCAGTGCTGGCCCTCGTAGCAAAAACGGAGCCATCCTCTCTGGGCTGGAAGGACGGGTACATGTAGGTAGGCGTCCCTAAGGTCCAATGATGCCAGCCAGTCGCCTGTTGAGAGGGAAAGGCAAATTGAGGCAAGGGTCTCCACCTTGAACCTCTAGGCTTTCAGTGCTCTGGTTCAGGTATTTCAAGTTGAGGACTCCTCTCCATTTTTTTTCTGCACAAGGAATACAATGGAGTAGAGGCCCCTTCCTCTTTCTTGCGACGGCACCCTTTCTATTGCTCCAATTTCTTCCAGTCTGTTTAGTTCCAGGCACATTGCTGCATGTTTGGAGCCAAAGCATGAGCGAGGAGATACGCGAAAGAACTCTTTGGGCTTCTATTTGAGTTTGATCGAGTATCCCATCGTCACAGTTTGTAGAACCCAGGCATCTGTGGTCGCTTGCTCCCACTTGCGAGCGAAGCATTCTAGGCGGCCGCCGAGAGGGGCACAGGTTAGGAAACAGAATCCGGAGCAGTCAAGAATCCTGCTTACGGATGGGGGACCCAGAGCGCTTGGAGTACATAGGTTGGATTGAGAATCTGCTAGACTTCGCTGCATGTCCACGATGGCCTCTGCCGCGTGATTGAAAGTTCCAGGAGTTGCCTGTAGTATGGCCCCTTCTCGGTCCCTGTGAGAAGCGTTGAAAGGGGCAAAAGAAGTGTTTAAATGACAACCTGGTTGAGAGAGTGCTTCTTTTCTTTATTTGAAGCCTCAGCCAAGGCCTTGTCTAAGGCAGAGCCAAATAGTTTGCCCCCTTTGAATGTGTTGTTAACCAGGAGGTTCTTTGCATGTGGGTCTGCTCGCCAGGGGCAGAGCCACAGTCTGCATCTGGCTGCCACATTGGCCACCATGCCTTTGGCTGCCCAGGTGACAATATCCATAGATCAGTCTATCAAAAAGGTGTGGGTCAGGGTACCGTTAGTGGCCAGTTTGTGGAACAGAGCCTCCGATATGTCGGGGTCCTTGCTGAGCTTGAACCACTTCATGATGGCTCTGGAGACATAGGAAGCAGTTGTGCCCATTTGTAAGGCGTTAGTTAAGGCCTCATAACTTTTTCTAAGCCCGATTTCTACTCCCTTGTCAGTGAAGTCTTTGGGAAGCAGGTCTCCCTCAGAGAAGAATATGGACTGTCAGGCCTATGAAGCAGCAGCCGCGTCGACCTGAGGTGGTTTAAAGATAGGGTCGCTGTGTTTGGAGAAAGGTATACAGGGACTGGTGAATCCTGGATAGTTTTAATGATTTGGTGGGCTGTTTCCATTGGGCTTTTATTATTTTTTCAAAAGCCCTGTCCATGGTGGCACCCCTTGATCTACTGTCTAGCTTGGGGATATAGTCCCTGTCAGAGTCATCCTCAGAGGAAGAATCCGAGTCCCTTTTCTTGAAGTTTCTGGGTGTGATCCTGAGAACTCTCTTCGCCCGCTTTAAGAAGCTTCGGACCTTGGTCAGAAGGCAGTTCCCTGCCCAGTTCCTTAGGTCCCCTTGACAGAATCTCCTCCCACTCGGGGTGGCTCTCCGCCTGATGAGCGAGGGGAGCGGCTACAGGCGGACCGATCTGAATCCTCCTCAGAGGTTACATGCGTCACCAGTGGGGTTCTGGTGTGGCTGGCCCCCTTTCTTCGCTTGGGGGGGGGGGGGGGGG
>QEPC01014813.1:494890-505022 GCA_003113815.1 Sphenodon punctatus
GGGGGGGGGGGGGGGAGGAGCCGGGGTCTGACTCTCCCTCGGGCAGTAGTTCACCCTCCTCCATGAGAAGAGCCCCCCTCGTCGTCCTCTGAGGAGCCGATGAGGTCCTTAAGGGATCACTCCTGGGAAGGTTTGCCGGTACTTTTCTGTTTACCCTTCCCCAAAGGCTTTGAGGACCCCTTAAAAGGTGTGTTTGAGAGGAGGGGAGGGGTGATCGCACTTACAGGGTCGCCATCCCCTGGTCTGGTTCCCTTTTATATGAGCCAGCACCCCCATCATTGATTTTAGGGCATCCAGCTGGAGCTGCTGGATAGGGTCAATGGTGGGGACCCCTCACGTGGTGGGAGGCAGAGGCAGCTGCCGCCTCCTCCTCCGCTTCTGATCTGCTGTGAGGTTCCTCCTGCTCGTGAATGCAGGCCGTGGCGTGATTTTGGGCAAGAGGAGCCGGAGCAGTTGTGTTGTCTGCTGGCGTGGTTGTGGGGCCTTCGTGGTTGTGGGGCCGCAGCTCGGAGGGCAGCTGCCCGGTTGGTTTTGTCGTCTCCGCCATAGTAGCAGGTACCCCTGAGTAGGGGAGGGGGAATACCCCGTGGATCGATCCCCCGCATCTGCTCTGCTCTGGGCCATACCCGGGGGCCGGCACTGGGGGAATGATTCCAAGCGGTAAGAGCCACTCAGTCTGTTGGTGCCCACTGGGTGCTTGAAGGTGATGGAAAGCTTTCCCCTTCACCCTAGCTAAGTCTATTAGGAGGAGCCCCCCTCCTAGGGAGTCTAGGGGCTCGAAAGTCATGCCAGGTGGGGAGCACCCACGCTGCAGCTCCTAACTGAACCGAGGCAGACTTTCAACTGGGAAAGCGAGGGCGCGCTCTCTCTACGCATGTCCAGTGAAAGTCGGTGCTGCCTCCTATTGGCCACAGGGGAGAGCGCTCCCTATGTCCGAATAACTGGATGAAGAGGCCATAGAAACACCTGTTCCCACTATGAATAATGGAATAGTTTACCAATATTTAATGTTTTTTTTAAAAACAAAAAAATAGAACACACCACCAGTCTAGTCAGTCATAAGTTAACAGTTTAGGAAATCGGTTTAATTTACAGCAATAAAAAAAAACCTCCATCAGCTACTCTAGGCATGTAATTAACAACAGCTTCAAATATTTACTTATTCTTTATTTATTCAAATTTCTACCCCACCAATTTCCTAAGTCTCTGGACAACTTGCATAACATACATCATAAAAATACAATGAAACTCCATTTAAAAAACCTCATTAAAAACTCACCTTCTTCCCTAAACCCTCCTACCTCAACCCATAACCCTGCCTGCCAAATGCTTTGCCAAAAAAAAAAAAGTTAAGAGGATTTAATATTGTACCTATTACAGATGCAGGAAATACCAGATGCTAATGGGAGAATGGACAAACCAGAAGGTAAACCAAAACGTACATAGGGTATTTTCAGAAGTGACGCTACCACTCTTATCTGGGGTAACGGCCACTACCTCACCCCAGGGTAGGCCAGTGCCCAGAACAGACATGACGATGCACCTTACCACACTTTGCCCCGAACCACGGTAGTACTTACCACCGGCTGTTCCCCGTGATTTTCCGAGATCACAAGCGGTGGTAACTGCTACCACGGTTCTGGGCAAAGCGTGCTGAACATTTGGCGGCCGCCAAACAGACATGATGGTGGTTGTGACCCTGGGGTGGGGTTAAGTGTGGTAAAGTGTAGCTAAGTGTGGTAACGTCACTTCTGAAAATACCCAATGTGTTCTTTTCCTAATACCCCCATCAGAAGGATACATTGGTACTCTAAGGTAATAAGGAAAAACTCTTCATGCCCTGTTGCAAAGACTGACTAATGTTTATCGTATAATTCAATATTTTCTTGAGAACTGGGAGGGGGCGGGGGGGGAAATCTAGGATTAAGAAAAAAAATAGAGCGTTACCACCAATAGCCTATTTCAGCCTATGAAAGCAACTCAAATGCAATGTTTATCAACAAGGCTCCACTCTCTCCTCAATAGCTTAACTGCAAGCACAGAAAGGACATGTTTTAACACCGTCTCATAAGACATGACTAAAATTTGTCATCCATGTTTTATCAGCAGTAAGCTATTTTCCAAGTATAGATAAAAAGGCAGAGTCAAACTTCAACAAAAAATAATTAAAATGTGTAGGTGTCTTTAACCGTACCTACATATCCTCAAAATTTCATACAACTTTAGCCCTACAGCTAAGCGAGTCAAGATAAGGGAAGGAAGAGGCGGATACAAATTAAAGACTACTGTTTGTACCATTTCTCTTGAAAGTTACTAGTACATGAAAATTTAACAAGTGGCACAGAAAAATTGTTTCTAGGTTACCAAGTAAAGCCTACTTAATGATTTAAAAAAAAAAAAAAAAAGCTGGCAAAAGGAAGCCTATAGGAAACCTACCTCCAGGTTCTCAGTACCCTTGGATCAAGGAAGATAGCTTAGAATTATTATTATTTAGTTGTTTAAGAGTGCATTCCAATTAAATCAGGCTGAAAATTAGAGGCTCACATTTATACATGCCAGCAGTGGAAATAAGGAAATAATTCTCCATTCTGTAATACTCAAGAGGTTTGAAGTGCATTGTGAGTGCTTCGAAAATCTGTTGCAACATTCAGTACAAATCACTTTTGGGAATAGAAACACTAGAATAATGCAGGATTCTCAACTCACAATATAGTAATTGTCACCACTAAAAGCCCTTGCACACAAGGACTGCAATCCAGATCTCCCCTGAACCACAACTGTGCAAAAGTCTCTGCTCTGATGGATTCCCCTCCCTGCTGGCAGTACACATTGGGCGTGCCAAGGCAGCGAGCCTAATGTCAGCATCCAGGGTGGATTAGCCACTCTGGCACGGAGTTAGGCATTGAGTCTGTATGAGGAATAAGATATAGTTGAGCAAGTAGGAATGTAGAAATATATGGTGTACTTGCTCACCTTTGGATTCAGCTTTCCAAAAGCTGGAGGGAGTAGGGAAAGAGTGATAAAAGAATAATTTAAGATCACATTATTAAAATGGTCCTGTCAACAGCTGAAGCTAATGAGGATGCAAGTGTGCCCACTAAAGAAAACTGCCCAGCCGTGGGAGACAAAGAAAATTGATTCATCTGCTTTGAGTTCCCTTGATGGGCTTTTTTACAGGTCTGGGCACCTATAAGTACTCGGGGAGATACTTAAACCTCTAGAGTTAACCACAACAGCATTTATAGGAGACAGCAACTAACAGGAATTGCAGCACCTTCTTTGGAGTAACATTCAGAATGCAAGTATGTAGATGTAGGATTATCAACTACATATAGGGGAGAATGATGGGAAAAAGAAAGCAAACTTCATGGGAGGTCTCTGTATAAGAGAGTTTGTGAAAAAAGAGCCCTATTGAGTTTTTTGTATTCTTTCCTTTGGGTGCTGGCAAATTCACTTATGATGTATAATTGTATATTTCAGGACAGCAAGTGCATGTTTCTATTTTAAAAGTGAAGGTCTACATATAGGAATTGTTGTCTCCAAGCAAGTTGTGGTAACTATAAGGCAAGATCTGTTCCATAATGTATTATGAGGAGGTATGAGACCTTCCAAAAAGTGCTTACAGAGCCTTCTAAAAAGCTCTTTATCAACAAGCCCTGATACATATTATATTCCTTATGTACTTTATTGGTGTATACGTACATAAGTGTGTAATGCTGGGGATTTTTCCTTTCCAGATCTTTTTTCATTATCAGACAAGCCACTGAGGAAGGGGGGCAACCCCCCGAAACACGTTTGGCGACTGACAGTCGTGGACAGACCTTCTAGACACCAGAACAGCGGCTTCAGATTGGGGACTTTATTTATACCCCTGGGGGTCTACCATTGTGCATGTATCATTCTTGGTCACATTGATTTTTCCAGTCTGGCATTTGTATTGATTTATGGTCCAGTTGGATATTTTGGTATATTTGTAATAGAGTTTTTTTATATATAAAATAATTTTGCATATAATTTGTGGTCATCTCCACATCATTGCTTGTTCCCCCTTTTTCTTGTTTTGAGCACATAGGGAGTTGTCCCTTGGGGCAAGCTTTTTTGCCTCTTCACCTTTTTGCTTGGATTAGCCACTCTCCCCTGCTAGCAACACCAGGCACACCATCCTGCCCAAGGGAGGCAGAACTTTGAGCAAGTGCCACTGGCCACCTCACAGAGTTTCCATGGCACCCCTTTGTGCACACCCCGACAGTTTCCGAAACTCCATCTGCATGGGAGTAGGACATCCCACGTCAGGTGCACAGCACCCCTGCGTCTGGTCAGACTACATGCAGAGTCAGTGTGAGCCCCTGACGAGCAGCCAGGAACACTGAAGGGAGTGGGGAAGTTTTCCACGCTATCAGGAAAGTGAGAGCGAACTGCAGGGAGGGACTGCTGTGAAAAGGAGGAGGGGGTGGTTGCTGTACTGGTAGGGAATGTGGAGGCTGCCAGGGGGATTGCTGTGCTGGTGGTGGTTGATCGAGTTACTGGGGAATGGGGTTTTGAAGGTCTTAGCAGTGCTCATTAGGGTGACTGGCAGTCTAGGAAGCAGATCCAATCAGCACACCCATTTACTTTCTTCACATGTGGTTCAGGCCACACACTTGCAAAGCCTCCGGCACTTGCTGGACCATCTCTCCAGCCTCCCCCAGCCAACCCCCTGCACAAGGCACACTGGTAAGACCTGGACCTTGTTTCTTCATCTCCTGCTACCATGCTTCAACGCCCCCCCACTATCATAGTCTCCCACCTTCTCTGGTAATTCTGGCAACCCGATTCCTAGAAGTGCCTCCCCCACCCCAGTCCTGTAACTGCTGGGACCAGTCAGCAAGTGCAAACTGTTAGGTGGGTTTGGTGTGGCATGCACCTTTTCACGTTTGCCCCTGCCACCAGTGCAGGACTCCGGATTGCTGTCATATTTATTTCTTAATCAATCAAATTATATCCCACTCCATCCTGCTCAAAGCAGCTAAAAAATTATATCATTAAAACATAGAATACAAAAATATAACAACAAAATATAGCAATACATAATACACCCAAAATGGTGAGGCATTAAAACCGACGTCCCTTCCCTCACGAACCCTCAACAGCGCCCCACCCCCACCCCATTATTCATCTCCCTTACCAAAAGCCTGGTGGAAGAGTCAGGTCTTACATTGATGTCAAAAAGAGGAGAGGTCTGGGACCAAAGAGTTCCACAGCCTTGGTGTGGTCACCTAGAATACCCCTCTCCAAAGTAGCCCCCCAAGATACCCAGGGGACATCGAGAAGGGTGCTCCCGGATGACCGCAGGGGTCGATCCAGAGCCCGGGGAGTGAGGCAGTCCCACAGATATGTAGGACCTATGCCATATAGGGCTTTATAGGTAAGCACCAACTCCCTGAATTGGGCCCGGAAGACTATGGACAGCCAGTGCAGCGAATGGAGCACCGGTATAACGTGTTCATGGTGACCCATCCCCATAAGACGACGGGCCGCCATGTTCTGCACCAGCTGCAGTCTCCAAACCATCACCATGTAGAGCATGTTACAATAATCTAGTCCTGAGGTAATGAAAGTATGCATGACAGTGGCCAGGTCAGAGCTTGAGACGTACAGACGAAGCCGCCACACCAGATGTAACTGGCAAAATGCACCCCTCACCACTGCCTCCATCTGGACATCCAAGCAGAGCTGAGAATCGAGGAGCACTCCAAAACTACGGACCTGGGGGACCAGTGGGGGATAAACCCCATCAGTGATGGGGGACATCAACGCAACTGCCCTCCCTACTATCACCACCTCCGAGATTCAGCTTCAGGCGGCTCACCCTCATCCAGTCCCCCACAGCTGTCAGACACTGAGTAAGCACCAAGACTGCCAGGTCTGGGTCAGATAAAAAAAGAGAGGTAGAGTTGGGTGTCATCAGTATATTGATGACATTGAACACTAAACCCTCTTACGACCTCACCCAGTGGCTGCATTTACATGTTGAACAACAGAGGGGACAGAATTGAACCACATGAGAGGTTCCGGGGAGATGAACACAGTCCCCCAGCACCACTTGCTGAGTTCTCCCATCTAGGAAGGAACGGAACCATTCGATAACAGTCTCGTCCAACCCCGCTCGGTCCTGCAAGCGAGCCACCAACATTTCATGGTCAGCAGTATCAAAAGCAGCCGACAGATCTAACACAATCAGAAGGGTCGACCAACCCTGATCCAGTTCACAGCAGAGGTTGTTGACCAAAGTCACAAGTGCAGTCTCAGTGCCCTAACCCAGGCGAAAGCTGAACTGCTAGGGATCCAAAGAACTAATGCGGTCAAGATGATCCTGTAGCTATTGAGTCACAACCCATTCAATAACCTTCCCTAAAAAGGGAAGGTTAGAGACCAACCGATAGCTGGCGAGGGAGTCAACGTCAAGCCATGGTTTCTTGAGCTGAGGCCGCACCACTGCCTCTTTGAGGTAGCTCAGCACTCTGCCCTCCCGCAGGGAGGCACTGACCACCCCCACCAGCAATGGCCCCAGCATCTTCCAGCTGGCCTTGACCAGCTAAGACAGGCATAGGTCCAGTTCTCAAGAGGTGGCTCTGACTACCCCAAGAACATCCCCCTGCATCAGTGGGTGACACCCACTGAAACTGATCCCACAAAACCAGACTAGACAGGGCTTCCATAACCTCTAGTTCTTCTATTGTACTAAGCACAGTATTGAAGTATTGGTGAATACAGGTGATTTTATCTGCAAAGTAATCCACAACATGTCACAGCGGGCACTGGAAACGTCCAGTTTCAGGTGGAGGGAGGCCAGACTGACCAGCCCTTTCAACACCTGGAAAAACTCAGCTGGATGAGATTTCGCAGATGATACGAGGGCAGCAAAGAACACCTTCTTTGCTGCCCGCACAGCTACAGCATAGGCTCTTAAACTAGCTCTATGTTGCAATCAGTCAGCTTCAGCAAACGAACAGTGCCACCATTGCTCCGACTGCCACCCTTCCTGCTTCAGCCACCGCAGATCCTCAGTAAACCAAGAAGGCCTGTGGTAGTGATGCTTAGGGAGAAGATGCCTAGGAGCCATCCAGTTGATGGCCTCGGTTAACAAGATGTTCCAAAAAACGACAAGGTCATTCATTTCATTTCATTTCATTTATTAGATTTCTATACCGCCCCATCCTGCACAGCAGCTCGGGGCGGTTTACAACAATAAAAAACATTTTTAAAACATTTAAAATACAACCATAAAACATGTCAATAAGCTGGTGGTATATAAAAATAAATAGACAGGTGGGGGATTAAAAATCACCCCCCCCCTCCCTCCCAAAGGCCTGGGCAAACAGCCAGGTCTTACAGTTCCGCCGAAAGGTCAAAAGGCTTGGGGCCAGGCGAGCTTCCTCCGGAAGGGAGTTCCACAGCCGCGGCCCTACCACCGAGAATGCCCGCTCCATCGTGGCCCCCCGCTTAACACGGGGGACCTCCAGGAGGGCACCCCCGGCAGACCGCAGGAGCCGTTCCGGGGCGCGAAGGGTGAGGCGGTCCCTAAGGTCATCAAGTGAACAGATGTCAAGATCAGAGGGCAATTCCTCTAAAGCATTCCGGAACCTCTCTGATTTCATTAGTCTCAGGGGGCGGACCAACTGAACTGGTTCTGCACCTCTCCGGGGGCAGACGTACCAAGAGACTGGCCTGTAGAAGGTAATGATCCATCCACGACAAGGACACTGCTGATACTTCCCCCGCCAACGGATTCCCCCATCTCAAGGCCAGTGGACAATATCAGGTCCAGGATATGCCCCCCCAATCATGTGTTGAGCTGATGACTATTTGAGACAAGTCCATGGTTGCCATGAATTCACGTTCTGCCCCTCCAAGACCGGCATCAGTGTGGATATTGAAGCCCCCAAGATTAACGTCTTTGGGGATCGCAGCACCACCTCCGACATCAGCTCCACTAGAGCGTGTAGGGTTGCTGCTGTACA
The DNA here is from genome assembly GCA_003113815.1 of Sphenodon punctatus. NCBI lineage: Eukaryota > Metazoa > Chordata > Lepidosauria > Sphenodontia > Sphenodontidae > Sphenodon > Sphenodon punctatus. The sequence goes on from QEPC01014813.1 coordinate 502,891, forward strand.
ATCAATCAATAAAATTTTATTGTTAAAAACCAAAGGCTATAACATTTCATACAACATAGAAAAAAACCATAAAAATAAGAGTATAGGATCAGATAAAAAATCAATACAAAACAATACCACCTAGTCCATCTATAACCCCCTAAGGGAATCCTAAGCTTCATTCCGGATATCTACATTGCTGGTCCTACGCAGTAGATAACGAATAATCTACATCATTCCTCCTGAACAGTGAACCACAGCAAATCATCTACTGCAGGCTGACCAGCCTTAACCAATTCCTTCCTAAGTAGTTCCAGCTTGAGGGCAAGAAAAGCCACCCTCCACAAAATTCCTATATCTGTGTTTGCAAGCAAAAAAGAAATCCGTGCTAGGGGGTCCCAGTGCTCTTTGCCCTCGAATCAGGTCCCAAATATCTCATTACGGAGCTTAGCAGACTTAGGGCAAGATAATGAGGTAAATCCTCAATTTCAGTTTGACCACAGAGACAGAGATTAGAGGAAATGCCCAGATAACGACCTTCCTGTACTGTGGTAGCCATCATATTGAACCTCATTGTTGTCAATGCTCTCCTACATTTAAAATTAATTAAATCTGAGAGATAAGACTCTTATTCAGGCGCCATCTTAAAAAGAGGGTACCATGGCGCAATTTTTTGATCCCTTAATGCCATTCTCTCACTCTGAAGATTAATGTCAGCCACCCTAGTTCTGATCAAGAGTTTAGCTTGCAGACGGGTGAATGATTGGAGGTTAGTTGGAGAGAAGCCTATCTCGGCCAAATTAGCAACTAATTAATTGTACCAGTGATACTTAACCAGAGCATTCCCCTGTTCCTGGAGACATAGCCGAGGGAGCTGATCCGGGGCCATATCACAAAGTCTAAGCCAAAAACCTAAATGGAGTATTCTGATTTTAGTGGCAATTGATGGAATGCCACATTCTGTCTGAAGCAATATAGAGGGGGTACCACGAGGGACTCCCAGTATAGGTCTTAGAATTCTAACAGTGGTTCCAGGTTAGGCTTCCCCAAGCCCCAAATCTCCACCCCATGTAACAATTGTGGTAACATTTTATCCTGTATCAGTTTAAGCATGGGGTGTATTCTTTTCCCCCCTTTATAACGCCAGAATTTCAGTAGTCCAGTGATGGCATGAGCAGCTTTCAGTTTCACATTCCGCCCCTCCAAAACTGGCGTCAGTGTGAATATTTAAGTCCCCAAGATTAACGTCTTTGGGGATCACAGCACCACTTCCGACACCAGCTCCGCTAGAGCATGTAGGGTTGCTGCTGTACTAAGTGCATGGTATACTAGCAACACCCCCAATTTGTCTCCTGCCAGATCAATCACAAGATGGAGGTCCTCGATATCTGACATACACTGCAGCAGGTACCTCCTGACAGACCACCACTCCCTAAAAACAGTGGCTACACCGGCCCTCCCCCAGTCCCTCTGGCCATAGCTGATGCTGAACGGAGTACTCGGCTGGAACAAGGTCAGTCAGAATAGGCCCTGACTCAGTGTTCAGCCAGGTCTCCAAAATACAGACAAGGTCGGCCTTCTAGTCCAGGATTAATTCCCGGACCGTAGTTGACTTATTTGCGACCAACCTCGTGTTGGGGGGAGTACATAATAAATCCCTAAAACCGAATTTTACAGGGTGCTGTTCAACAGCACCATTCAGGCCAGGGGCCTAAATGCTTCTTGTGAAAATTTGGTTTTAGAGATTTATTATTATTATTATAATAAACATTTATATAGCACCAGTCATGAGCTTGGTGCTGTACAGAAACATACAATAGACGTGGTCCCTGCCTGTGGCTTACAATCTAAAAGACAAGGAGGGGGAGACAGGGAGGGGGGACAGTGGGAGAGACAGGGGAGAAGACAAACAAACATTCAAGCGAATGCAAAGTCTCAGGTGCGTGTGCATGGCTTGGTTACAATCAGGATGGTTGCAGCAGTCTGCAGAGGAGGTCAGACAGTAAGTATAGGGGGGAACGGCTAGCAGGCATTGGGAAAGGCGGCGAGGAAAAGGTGGGTCTTGAGGGATTTGAAGGAGTGGAGGGAGGGGGCAAGGCGGATGTGGGTAGGGAGGGAGTTCCAGGCATGGGGGGCAGCAAGGGAGAAGGGTC
>QEPC01014813.1:506345-536304 GCA_003113815.1 Sphenodon punctatus
GGAGAGGTACGGGAGCGGGAGGAGGAGGTGGGTGGGAGGCAATGTTCTGACGGATCTTGCCAATCTTTGAGGTGAAGAATGACGCAAGATCCTGAGCAGCAAGGGAAGAGGGCGGAGGAGGGCAGGAGGTTTTAAGGAGGGAGTCGAAAGTAGAGAAGAGGCGGCGAGAGTCACGAGAGAAAGATTAGATCCTGGAGGCATAATAGCGTTGTCTAGCTAGGGAGATAGCTGAGGAGAGGGAGGAATGGGAGAATTTGTAGTGGAGGAAGTCAGGGAGGGAGCGGGATTTGCGCCAGAGGCGTTCAGCAGGCCGGGTGCAGGAGCGGATGTAGCAGATGTTAAGGGTGAGCCAGGGGCGGGGGTTTTGGGGCCGGACGGGGCGGGAAGAGAGGGGGGCAAGAGTTGAGGAGAGGGAGGTGTTGAGAACGGATGGTAGAGTCAGGGGAGGAGGAGAAAACGGAGGGGAGGTGGGGGGATAGAGAGGAGGCAAATTCCATAGGGGTGAAGGCCTGCATATTGCAGAAGGGGCGCGGAGAGGGGGGAAGAAGCAGAGTTCTATTAATATAGAACAAGTTACAAGGGTTACAGGTAGAAGACTCACTAGAAAGTCTTGATACACAATTAAGAGAACATTCTTACTTGGGATAGTTAAGAGTACATGAGGCTAGTAGGAAGGATTACTGAAAAAGCATTTAAAGCCTGTAGCAATTGCTAAGTCTTTACTCATAACTACAGAAATCACTACTGACACTGCACTTTCAGGAACATAATCATAATGCATTTGTTCAATCACTCCAGAGACAAACCTCAAAGTTGTGAGCTGTCACAGAGAGTTAAACATCCAGCGTGACTGCTGTTGACAGAGTAACAAAAGAGCATTCCCTGAAACCTTGACGAGCACAGGGAAGTTTCTACACATTACACTAGCCATGCATACACCTGTGTTTATGTCCACATTTGTACACAGAAATAGGGGAATACTTCTTTGCCACACCTGGGTCTCCAGAAAAAAACTGGAGCAGCAGTTCCAGGTTTGGGTCCACACACCACTAACATAATATAGGATTGCTACAGGGATCAGGAGCAAGAGGTCTTCCTGAACCAACACATCAGCCCCGGGCAGGATGGTCCCACCACACTGAAACAGTGCAGGCAGAAGAGAGTGTCCTGGTCTGCCAGCAGCATCCTTAGTCGCTTCCTGGCAGCTCTGCAGTGCTCTGCTGACATCAGCCATGACAGGAAGAACCTGGGGCTGCTGCCAGAAGAGCAATGGATGTACCCACATGCATTGCTGCACATGTAAACTCACGCTATGGGCATTGAGAACACACAGAAAAACCCTAGAAAGGGGCACCAAACAAATTTAACATCTCAGAAAACTACCAAAATATACACAAACTGCGATTGGAAAGGGAGACCACTTGCTGAAAGTTGTGCAATTTTAAACCCTAATATCAAAGTCAATCTCCCCTCCACCCAAGAATCATGACGTTATCCTATTGTAGACACCATACTTAAGGTTATATTCCAGCCTATCCCTAAGGCAAGCTACAACATAAAAGCACATACATCTTTTGTATAATAAAATAATTTTAAAATCCCCTGCCTCCAACTTCTACAAGCCCTATCCCTGAAAACCAAATGTTTGGTTTATTTAAAAAAAAAAAAAAAAAAAAGTCTTACATTGCCAAAAAACAAAACAAAAAACAAAAAAACAAAACCTGATTCTGGCTTTGGCGGACCACCAAGAGAAGCGAGATTCATAATTGTGGAACCACCACGTAGGCTGTTTTTAGACTAGACAAGCCCTCACAGGTCCATGCATCCACACTCCCATCTGAAGGTGGCGTGGGGGAGAGTGCACACTCCTGTGACCCAAGCACCACCCACTCATGCCAACTCTCAGAGCATCTGGAATAAGTCCAGGATGCTCCAGGTGGGGGCAGGCCAGAACCTGCGCGGGCAGCGGTGCACACCCATCCCTGGCCTATTTGAATCCTGCCCCCCACTCACCCAACGTGCTTGGGCAGTCCATGGCAGTCCCACACAGTACACAGACCCACCCCCAGCACACCCATTTAAAAATGGCCTAAGAATGCCTCTGTGTGCACTTGACATGACATTATTACATGCAAGAGGGTGTTCCTGGCTGACCTCAGGGGTAACAATAGGACTTCGGGAAGAAAGCAGTCTTTCAGATATATGGATCCCAGACTGTTTAGGGCTTTGTAGGTCAAAAGCAGCATCATGATTTGTGGCTGGAGAGCCACTGGGAAGCAGTACAGATCTGAAGCACTGGTGTAATATGTTCTTGATGACCTGACCTTGACAGAAGATAGGCTGCTGCATCCTGCAGCAGCTGCATCTTCCCAACAGTCATCAGGGCACCCCCACGTAGAGCACACTGTAACTAGCCACAAGATTATACAGGCATGACAATGGCCAGGTCAGAGTCTGAAAGAAAGACTTGCAGCCTTCTCGCTAGATGAAGTTGGTGAAAAGCACAACCACCATAACCTGAGGTCCTAGGTGCAGCAAGGGATCCAGAGACACCCTATACTGTGAGCCTGCAAAGCCAAAGTAGTCCAGACTCCATCAATGACATGTATTACTATGCCCCTCAGGTCACAGGGCAAGTCCACCATCATCTCTTCAATCTTATTTATTTAGATTTTTTATTCCACCATATTCATTAGGCTCAGGGTGGCTTACAATTCTTTAACGTATTAACTGTAACATTAACAACTAAGGTCATAGAGACAAAGTAGTGTAGAGATATCTTTTATTGGACCAACTTAGGTTGGTGGAGGTTTGCAGCTTTCGGACCTCACAGGTACCTTCGTCAGGCAAGTCTCGACTTCTTGCCTCAGAACTCTGTTCTTGCCTCCGAACAGGCAAGTCTCTACAACCTATTTTTGGGCCCAGCATGGCAAACACACTCTCTCGATTAACAACTCACTCAACTCTTAATCCTCACAACAACCCCGTGAGGAAGATTAGGCTGAGAGATTTGTGACTGGCCCAAGGTATCCGCTGGTCCAAGTACTGCACTCAACCACATCACACTGGCTCTCAACTGACAATGTCTTATCTATGTTGCAGGGCTGCATGGGGCGCCAATACAGCCCTGCAGCAGGCATAAGAAATGTTAAGGTGGAGTTAAAGTTATGTCTGTTTTCACCCCTTATCAATCTGATTCAACAGACGGAATCTTTTCAGCCCATTTCAATCGGCTTGCATGCATCCTGTTCCCAATGGCACCCAGACACTGAGTAAACACCAAGACTACAGAACCTCAGTAAGATGAAAAAGATAGTTGTCTGTCAACAGCATACTGATGGCACCACACTCCAAATGTATGCACTCTCCTCCCAGTGGTTTCAGATACACATTAGCACAATGGGAGACCAGATGGGACCCTGCAAGACGCCACAGGAAAAAATCATCAGGGGACGGTGAGCAACTACTCACCACCACTCTCTCACACCTCCCCAATGGGAATGAGTAGAATAACTCAAGAACAGACCCAAAGACACCTGCCAGGTCATGCAGTCACAATATCAACACCCTCATGGTCAACCGTATCAAAGGCTGTGGAAAAGACCCAACAAGGTCAGCAGTGTAGTTTCCCATCCATCTCTAGGCAAAATTATTGACCAAGACAACAAGCGCAGTCCAGTGCTATAACCAGGATGAACCTGGACTGGCATGGGTCCAGCATTCAAATGTGCCTGAAGCCACAGGGTGGCCTTTTCTCAAAAAATGGATGGGGTGATAGCTGGGTGGGGAGTCAGTATCAAGCAACTGTTTGTTGAATAGGAGTGACCAAAGATTAGAGTGTCTGGCACACTACCCTCTTAAATGGAAGTCATTGGCAAACCTGGCCAGCGATGGTCCCAGTTTCTCCCGGCTGACTTTCACCAGCAAGAACAGGCATGGATCCAAACCACAACTGGTCGCTCATATCCCCCAACCCAAACACCCTCTGCATTAGTGGGCGATACCAATTAAAACTTATCCAAACCAACAGAACAAATTGTTCAAGTCTCCCCAAACCCGAACTCTGACTCTTCAAACAAACTAGCAGTCGCCAAGTCATGTCAAATATGAGCAATTATGTCTGGAAAAAAAAAAGTGTGTCTATAAAATGCCAAATAGCAGTGTAGCCAACTGCTGTCCTGAGGGGTATCGACCCACATCTCACACCATTAATACAAGTTTGGAAATCACTATGGGATACATTTTCAAAAGCAAAAATGACAACTGGGTGTCTAACTCTGCTGGAGGTGGGGGACAGGGAATAAAAATCAACGGAAATAAGTGCCCAAGTGAATTTTTTCTTCTTTGAAAATCTACCCCAGACACATTACCTCACGCCTTATATTCTAGATGCCTCATTTGGTTTGGAGCATTGCACCTTACAGGAATTCAAAGCTGAATGGCTACAACAGAGTAAGAAACCCTCTTAGGCAATTAAATCAAGGAAGGTGCAAAAAATTTATAAGAAGGAAATTCCACCCCATTTGGGAGATAATGAATAAGCTCAATTTAGTCAGGAAAAGTACTAGGAACCTTTGTCTGGTGGATATTTGACCTCTTGGTAAATTCTATTTAAGTTTCAGTCCACGGGTAATTTGGCCATAACAAAGCAAATCTCAAGTGACTAAGTAAACCAGACAAACCCTATTAAATCATAACCGATAAATGTAAGCAATTTTTTATTTGAACTAATGTTGGGTTTTTTAAAATGACATTTTATGTTTTGCTTATTTATTTTTTCTTTTAGGCTTTTCATGTTTAAATTAATTTGTGATATTGTAGGTTATTTATACTATTCTTTTAATGTTCTGGACATTTCTTATCTGTATTTGAGTTTAATATTCTTGACATTTCTTATCTGTATTTGAGTTGGTGCGGTCTATCATGGTAGGATATACCATGTACCATTATGCGTCCTGCTATATACCAGAAATAGGACGCATATGCTAAGTCTATTGGCAATGTATGGTATGACTGTACGATCCGTTTCCTCAATTACAAAATAAAAGTTCATTAAAAAAAAGAGAGAGAGAGAGAGAGAGAGGGAAATTCCAATTTGGAGATTCAAAAATTGTCCCCCAGACTTCCACCTTATGCTCCAAATTCCTGTCTTACTGTAGTCAGTCATTGCGGCTACAGTGAAGTTATCGTACATGGAAAACATTCTATCAAAAATCAAGATGACTGTCCAGACAAGGTTTTGAGGAGCACTAGGCAAAAATTTAAATTGGGCCCTTGCCTTTTGTCAGTGGATACACTAGTAGCCTAGACCTGGGTATCTTGATATTTAACTTGCCAGTTCGAGTGAGTGTTCCTCAATAGGCGGCCTGCAGTCCAAATCTGAGCTGCATGGCCTGTTTCTGTGGACCCCCAGCTCTCTGCTACTTAGTCAGCTCAGCCCAACGTGCTGGAATTGAAGTTTTAGCTTAGCCTCACCTATTTCTGCTGATCCACCCTTCCAGGCTGAACGGGAGGGGAAATACTGAGGGAAAAATTCTTCTGATTGGTCAGATGGTGAATCCTATCCATTCCTCTTCCTTCTACAGAGCTGAGCCACAGTGGCAGCAGCTGAACCACAATGGCAGCAGCTAAGGCTCAGTGAAGGGACTTGGAAAAGGAGTGGTCTTAGCTCTCTGCAGTCAGGAGAGAGAAAGAATGAGCGTATCAGCAGGGAAGGGAATGTCACCATCATATAGCACTGACAGTGTATGTACTATTTCTTTAAGAGCAGCCATGGGGCCCTAGGCGACCTAAAGTCACGTCTGTGGTCAGGCCAAGTCAGCAATCTGGTTAGGCATTTAGCCAATATTTTAAATGAAAGAATGTCTCACCTCTGTATCCAACCACCAGTTGCTCTGTAATACTACATGAATTGCAGGGTTTAGAGGAGTGGTATTCTGGGTCAAGTCATGGGTGCACAAGCTATCATTCTACAGAAATGTTGTGGTGACAAAATTGAGGCTTGAGCGCAGTGATTATGTTTTACATCAGAAGAACCTCAATAATTCATACTACAGTAAATTCATGACTTGGACTGTTCACTGAAAAACATTTTTCCCAAGACAGGTTAGTTTCATGAGACTTTCAAGTAGACAAGGAAGGCTTATTAGAAGTGTGTGTTGAAAAAGGATTTATCAAGCACAGAAGAGGAGAAAAACTTCCTTTAGGATAAATAACATCTGCCAAGAGCATAGATTAAACACATTCCCATCAGTATGTAGAATCTTATTTGTTCCAACAACTGGAAATCCATTTTTGTAAGTTACAAAACTTTCATTCATCTCCTTACATGAAGGAAAGGTAGAGAACAGAGCCACAAGATGGAGCAGGAGATCCTTCAGCAGAACTTTAAGTTTTAAAATAAAAACAGGCAAACTGTGAGAGAAGAAAAACTCAGCAGAGGTATGCAGAGTTCAGAGGACCTCTATTCAGTTCAGTGGACCTCAATTTACATGATTGCAGTGTGCACAACCATTAAAAACATTTTGAACTGAAAACAACTGTTATATACCCGGAGCCAGATTTCTGGGTGTGTAGCATCTACAATTGGGGTCATACTGTTGGAAGAGCTCATTTCAGAATCAAAACAAGTGGCCAGTTTCTCAGTACCCAACTCTTCAAAGGCTGGCATGACTAACAAGAAGAGGGTTACTGGGAGCCAAGTACTTGAAAATCTGCCTCACAAGTATCACAAAATACTACTACACTGAAGAGTATGATCCAACATTTGCTTAAATGAAGAGAAGGTTTTCCATTACTACAGCAGGAACTGGATTCAGTCCTAAGAGAATAATTAGGTCTGTAAACTGAAGTTATATAGCCCTAACCTATCAATCCCCTCCATGTATGGAAGACATTCTATACTCCTGATCATTTTTGTTGCTCTTCTCTATTTATAATTCCATTTTTACCCCATCCCTCTCATGTGTGACTCAGGGTGGCTTACAATTTTAAAACAAATAAGACAATACAAATACAAAAGTATAAAACATCAATATAAAAACTACATACCCACTTTGACTTGCACATAAAACCCTCCCCCACACATCTAACCCACCTCACCCTCTCCCAACAAATGCCTGGTAGAAGAGCCAGGTCTTACAGTTTTGTTGGAAGGTGAGGAGATTTGGGCTGAGGCAAACCTCCACAAAGGAATTCCAGAGCGACAGCATAGCCATCAAGAACGTCCTCCTGTCCGTCCGGATTAGCCGATAATGTGGGATTTCCAGGAGGGCGCCCCCAGATGATCAGAGGGACCGCCCAGGTGGGGGTGAGGCAATTGTTCAGATAGGTGGGACCCAGGCCATTAAGGGCTTTAAAAGGTCAACACCAGCAACGTGAACACTCTCTGTACCTTCTCCAATTCTACTATATCTTCGAGATGTGGCAATCAGAATGACACACAATATTCAAGGTATGGTCACACTACAGATTTCTATAGTGGCATTATGATATTTTCTGTTTTATTCTCTTTCACAATTCCCAACATCCTGTTTACCTTTTTAACTGCTGCTTCACATTAAGCTGAAGTTTTCAATGAATTTTCCACAATGACACAAGATCCTTTCCCTGAGTGGCAACACCTAATTTACAACTCACCATTGTGTATTTATAGTATGGATTCCCCCCCTCCCCCCAATGTGCATCACTTTGCCCTTGTCAACACTGAATTCCATCTGCTATTTGGTTGCCTAGTCCTGCAACATCCTCCTGGAATTCTTCACATTCTGCCCTGCTCTTAACTTGAATAAGTGTGATTTGCAAATGTGACTGCTTCACCCTTTACTAGATCACTAATATAAACATCACTGATCCCAGTACAGACTGTGGGGGCATCCTACGTAGTACGGCATGACTTCCCTTTGATAAAACTATGTGGGCTCTTTCCCATCATGTCACATTTTTCAATACACCTGATAATTTTATTCTCCACAACTGTCTCCACCAATTTGCCCAGCACCAACATGAGGCTTACCAGTCTGTAGTTTCCAGGTTTGCTTTGGGAGCCTTATTTCAAAATTGGTGTTACCTTCGCTACCCTCCAATCTTCAGGTACAGAAGCAGATTTTAGTGATACGTTACAATAGTAGTTCTGCAATTTCATATTCAGGTCACTTCAGAAAGCTTGGGTGAATACTATCCTGTTCGGGTGACTTTTTACTGCTTAATTTGTCAGTCTGCTCTAAAACCTTTTCTAGAGTCATGACGACTTGTCATGACAGTGATGAGTCATGACAGTTCTTCAGGTTCACCACCGGCGAAGAACAGTTTTGATGAGGGTATCTCCCCAACATCCTCTGTAGTGAAGACCGAAACAAAGAATTCATTTAGCTCCTCTACAATAATCTTAGCTTCCTTTGAGTTCCCCTTTTATCCCCTGGTCATCTAAAGGCCCAACCAACTTTCTAGCAGGCTTTCTACTTCTGATGTACTTGGGGGAGGGGAGGGGGTAGCATTTAATTTAGTTGTTCAACTACCTTCTTGGCCTTCCTTATTAAAGTTATACATTTAATTTGCCAATGCTTATACTTTTCCCTATCGCCCTCTTTTGGACTACTTTTCTCATTTTTAAAAGATGACTTTTCAATTCTAATGGCCTCCTTTACTTCACCATTTTGCCATGCTGGCATATGTTTGATCCTTTTGTTACTTTTTTATTTGTAGAATACATTTAATCGGGACTTCCAAGATGCTGTTTTAAAAATAGTCTCACTGCCTCCTGCAGACATTCAATCCTTATGACAGCTGCTTTTAGTGTCTCTCCAACTCCCCCCTTTGTGAAGTAAGTCTCTTCCTGGGTCCTAGCACCTGGATTTCAGGTGAGTTTAGATCTGGAAATGCTGCCAAAAACAGAGGCGCTAACAAGGGGAAGTAGCAGCATGAAACCTAATCATGAGCACAAAAGTGCCATTTGCTCGGTCAGACCAATGGTCCATCCAACCCAGTATTTTGTCTCGACCAGCAGCCAGCCTCAGTTGCCTGAGGGGAACATGCAGCAGGTTACAATGGAGTAATACATTTTCTGCACTCCTCCCTCAGCTTCCTATAGTCAAGGGTCTTGTACCCCCGAATAATCTAGCTAGCAGTCCTTAATGAACCTGGCTTTCAAGAATTCGTCCAGTCCCTTTTTGAAGACTGCTACGCTACTGGCATGGACATACTCTTGCAAGGGGTTCCTCAATTTTATTGTAAGTTGGGTGGAAAAGTGCTTTCTTTTATTGATTCTAAATCTGCTCCCTGCTAACTTCATGATGTGACCCCTGGTTCTATTATTTACAGAAAAGTTAAATATCAGCTCCCTATTTACCTGTTCCCTACCTTTCATAATCTTGTAAACATCTATCCTGTCTCCTCTCAGTCATCCCTTCTCCAAGCTGAAGAGTACTAACCTATCAAGTTTTTCCTCATATGGAAGCCGCTCTATGCCTTGGATCATTTTTGTTGCCCTTAGCAGCACCTTTTCCAGTTCTGCTAGGTTTTTGTGGGGTTTTATTTTTGGGGGGGGGGGGGGGNCATCTATCCTGTCTCCTCTCAGTCATCCCTTCTCCAAGCGCGCTGGACGGAGCAGCTGCTGCTGCCGTCCCTGGTAAGACAATTCCTTTTGGTTTTTTTTTTGGGGGGGGGGGGGGCAACCAGACCTGGACAGTATTCCAGGTGTGGCCGCACCATAGATTTATATAGTGGCATTATGATACTTTCCATTTTCTTAACTATCCCTTTCTTAATTATTCCTAACAAGTAGTTAGCCTTTTTGACCACTGTTACACATTGAGCCGATGGCATCAATGATCTAGTCACAGTAACTTCAAGGTCTTTCCCCTGTGTAGTGACACCTAAGTTAGATCCCAGCATTTTGTATAGATGGTTAGAGTTACTTTTCCTTATATGCATCACTTGACACTTATCAACATTGATTTTCATCTGCCATTTTGTTGTCCATTATCCTAATCATCCTGGATCCCTTTGCAGCTCTTCACCTTGATTTTAGCTGTCTTGAATAACTGTTATCTGCAAGTTTGACTACTTCATTCTTCATCCCCTTTACCAAATTAATGAACAGGCTAAGCTACACCAATCCTAGTACAGACCCTTGACGCACCTCACTGTTTACTTTTCTCCATTTTGAAAATTCATCTTTTATTTCTACCCTTTGTTCCCTATCTTTTAAATCAGTTTCCAAGCCATAACAAAACTCTACCCCTTGTCTCATGACTGCTCAGTTTTGTCAGTAGTCTCTGGTGGGAGACCTTGTCAAAAGAACTTCTGAAAATCCAACTACACTGTATCAGCCGGGTGATCCTTATCCACGTGCTTACCGACACCCTCAAAGAATTCCAGCAGATTAGTGAGGCATGACTTCCCCTTGCAAAAACCATACTGATTTCCCCCATCATGTCATGTTTGTCAATGTGCTGAATAACTATTTTTTACAACAGTCTCTACCAATTTGCCCGATACAGACATCAGGCTAACCAGTCTGTAATTTCCTGGGTCACCTCTGGATTGTTTTTTGAAAAATTGGTGCAGCATTAGCTACCCTCCAGTCCTCAGGTATAGAGGAAGATTTTAGAACCAAGCAACTCTGGATTTTAGAACCAAGAACATAAGAATGTGACAAAGGAAAGTGGAGATTATAAAAATCAGTGTCCAAAGAGCACAGAGTGAATAAATGCTAAAAGTTTGAGCAGGTACTTCTAAAAGGAAGATTTAAACTGAACTCTGAACACAGAAATGGAGTCACTGGAGAAGCAAGGGTAACATTTTCTGCACTCAAATTCTTATTTGACCTATTAAGCCTGTGTAAGTTTGAGATGACTTTGAACACAAACAAGGAGAATCTGTACTTGGTGCTCAGCAGCTAATTGTTAATAGAAACATTTGCACAGGGTCACAACTTGCTTACCTTCTATGGAAGGGGCCTGGTCCTGAGCTGCATACAGCATCTCCTTGAAAGCCTACAGGAAGAGAGAGAGAAAATTAAACCAGTCAAAAAAGGTTAAGTCACTTTGATAAATCCATTTGAAAATGAGCAGCAATTAAAGTCCTTTTATCCCTTAAGACTGACTCAAAGGCATGGAATGTGACATTGATGCTCTTATACTGTTCCTGATAAAAAACATGCTAACAAACTACATGTTTACCGAAAGCTTTGCCTACGGCCTGTTACTCTTATCTCAAAGACCATCCCTATAGCATTAGTTAATCATTCTCATTTGGAAAAATATTTCATATTAGGATTTCACAAGAGAGGTATGACAATTTAAGAACCATGGAGAGACATAACAGAAATGTTAGGAAGAACCAATTTCAGGATGACTTATCCGTGTCATGAAGCACTCAAAAGAATAACTGAGAAAATATGATAAATGAAAATCACAAGGTCATTCTGTGTATCCCCAACATGATGACACAAGAGATAAAGTCAAACCCGATTTGTTAGCCAAAAAAGTGTGGCTCTCATACTCAAAACTCAAAATTATCTAAATCACTGGGAGTCTGGTACACTAGATTTTGGTGTACAACATAGTTTCTCAAATTAAAGTGCCGAAAGTCAGATGATTACCCTGGTGATAATACATTCAGCTACTACATACACACACAACCTGAGCAACACTCTTAAACCTCCCCCTTCCAGAAGGGACATATGCCGGACCTGCAAACATGTCCGCTATGTACTCCTTTTTAACCAATTACTCAGTGACACCAACAAGAGAGATTATGGTCTCCTCTCCTGCAGAGGAAAGCATTTAAAGTAGGGTTGAAAAATTAAGCATGTTCCCCTAACCTAAGGAATACCTGGCAACCCTAATCGGAGGACACTGCACAGACCAGCCATTTGAAGTGCATGCAAAAAGGAAGAGAATTTCCTGCTGCAAAGGCAATTCAGCTCTATTGCACATGTTAAGGTCTCCAAAGACTTAGCACCCAATATAGTATTACATCATGAAGGCACAAGTGACAGACAGCTCTGAGAATGATAACTGAACTTCCCGAGTTTTGTACATTTAAAAAACAAAAACACAATTTTTACGGGAGGTTGCATTTAGCTTCAGTTCTCACTTGGAGTTTCTCAGAACGCCAATCAGTCTCTTCTGACTTAAACCATGGTCTCAGGCTGAAATAAACTGACCTGTCAGACCAACTAGTGAGCATCTTCACCCCCCTAATTCTGATTCTCCATGGTCAAATAATTGATTTTGATTTATTTTTTTTAATTGGCAGCAAACACCTCAAGAAAAAAGCAAACTGGGCAATCAGAAAATAAAAACTGTTGTAACTAAGAGTTACAGGGCCTTGCAAAGTAACGAAGTCTCAAGGACAAGCCTTTGTTTGTTTCAGGTTTGCTAAGAGAGGTAAGTTAAACAGGAAGGGGATTAACACAAGTCCCAAAGGTCTGAAAGCTGGACCCATACAAAGGTCTCAGCAAGGGTCACCTGGGGTGTTAACTGATGTGACGAGACATCAGTTAACCCTACCTGGAGAGTGAAGGAGAAGAGGGTTTCCCCTGCCCGGGTGCACGCTGGCTGCAGGAACACACATCCTTACAGTCTGCCCCAGCAGGGCAGGGGGTGGGGAGCAACATGCGGCCACCTGGACACACACCACACCGCACCCGTTGCCCTTTTCCCAACACGGCATGAACACAGCAACCGAATACTTGTTCCAATGCTTGCTGCCGCTTTCCGCTATTACCTGTCACTATGAGCAGTGGAGAAATTGTCAGAATCTTTTGCAAGTCCCATAAAGTGTCAGAAAATGACACAAAGCGTCGGAATGTGTTGCTAAAGTGTCAGAAATACTGTCGGAACTTGGCACTATTATCTTAAGTGTCGCAGAATACCTGGAACTGTCGCAAAATGTCAAGATAGTGTTTAGGGGATGAGTGGGAATTAGGATGGAGAGGGACTGGGTTGGTGGTGGTGGTGGGGGGGGGGGAGATCTCACCCACTACCAGGCCGGGGCAGTCGGAGGAGAGCCTGGGCCAGCCCGTGGGGAGGGTGCAGCCACTGCGGTCATGATGGGACTGGGGAAGATATGGTCCCAATTGGGGGGGGGGGAGGGATGTTAGACCAGTGAGGGCGGGACAGGTGTTTGTTGCATGTCCTGCTTACAACTCCTCCAAGCAGATGGGCAGGTGGTTCATGGTCAGCGGGCCCCCAACCCCGTGCTGATGTTGTTGAATGCGAGGTCAGTGGTTAATAAGGTAATTGATCTTGGATCATGCGGCTGACCTCGTATGTATCATGGAAACCTGGCTAGACAGGTTGGGGCCTATTCTAGCTGACCTTGTTCTGGCTGACATTCTGGCTGACCATTCCAGGCAACATCAGCTGTGGTCGGAGGGGGCGGTGTAGTCATGATTTTTTGGGAAATGTGGTTTGTTAGGAGGTATCCGGTGCAGTCAATATTGGGTATTGAGGGTCTCCATCTTGTGATCGATTTGGCAGGGAACAGATTAGGAGTGCTGCTTGTATGCTGTACACCTACCTGTGCAGCAGTCTCCTGTGCAACATGCTCTGGTGGAGTTGTGTTTGTTTGTTTTGGGGGGGGGGGGGCTTGCTACCCTCATAGCATCTACAAAATCCCGGCCAGAGGAACTTTTCTGTGTGGTGCGGGGGCTGATCAGTCCAGCCTCCACCTGGGAGTGGAGTCATCTCCTGCACACTGTGACATGTCTGTGGATTATTTTGTGGATAAAATCGCTCGTATTCACGACTTCGACACTGCACTTATTAAACTACGGGAACCAGAGGTTATGGAAGCTCTGCCTTGTCTGAATTTGTGGGATCAATTTCCAACGGTGATGCTCACCGATGCGGTGGACGTTCTGGGGCCGGTCAAGGCCAACTCTTGCGAATTGGATCCATGCCCGTCCTGGTTGGTTAAGGCCTGCCGCAAGACAATGGGGCCGTTGCTAGCTGGGGTAAGTCAATGCCTCCCTTCAGGAGGACAGAGTGCCGGACTGTCTCAAGGAGGCAGTGGTGCGGCAGCACTAGAAACCATCGCTTCACGTTGACTCCCTCGCCAGCTATCGGCCTGTCTCTAACCTTCCCTTTTTAGGGAAGGTTATTGAATGGGTAGTAGTTTGGCAGCTACAAGAGCATCTTGATCGTATTGGTTTTCTTGACCCCTCTCAGTCGGGATTTTGTCCGGGCTATGGCACCAAGACTGCGCTTGTGGCATTGGTCAACAACTTACACCAGAAGCTGGACCAGGGTCGTTTGATCCTGTTGTTTCTGTTACATCTGTCGGCCGCCTTTAACACTGTTGACCAGGAGTTGTTGGTGACGTGCCTGTGGGACCGTGCAGGGGTGGGCGGGACTGTTCTTGAATGGTTCCACTCCTTCCTGACCACAACTACTCAGCGAGTGGTGCTTGGGAATTAATTTTCATCATACCAAGACCTCTTGTGCGTAGGCCCGCAGGGTTCTGTCTTGTCCCCTCTCCTGTTCAACGTGTATATGCAGCCGCATGGCGAGGTGGTTAGGGGGGTTGGCGCGCAGTGTCATCAGTATGCTGACAACACCCAGCTTTACCTCTATTTTTCATCAAACCCAGGCCCGGCAGTCTCAGTGCTGGACAGCTGTGGGGGACTGGATAAGGGCTAATCGACTGAGGTTGAATCCTGACAACACGGAGGTGATGCTGGTAGGCAAGACGGTGGAAATGACAGCTCCCAGTTCTGATGGGGTCTGTCCTCCACTAGTCTCCCAGGTGCGGAGTCTGGGGGTGCTCCTCGATTCGCAACTCCGCCTGGTAGAGGCTGTGGCAAGGAGTGCTTTTAGACAGTTACATCTGGTGCAACGGCTTTGGTCATTTGTTTCGGACTCTGACCTGTCTACTCTCATCCATATTTTCATCACCTCTAGACTGGACTACTGTAACGCACTCTACATGGGGCTACCCATGGTGACGACTCTGAAACTGCTGCTGATGCAGAATGCGGTGGCCTGTCTCTTGGTGGGATTGAGCCGCCGGGAAGATATTACACCGATTCTTTGTTCTCTGCACTGGCTTCCGGTAGTTTTCAGGGCCCAATTCAAGGTGTTGGTGCTTGCCTATAAAGCCCTGTACGGCCTAGGCCCTACTTATCTGTGGGACTGCCTCACGCCCCAGATTCTGGATCAACCCCTGCAGGCATCCAGGGGTGCCCTTCTTGAAGTCCCCCGAGTCTTCCGGGGAGCCACGTTGGAGGGGGCATTCTCGGTGGCCGCACCACGGCTGTGAAACTTCCTGCCGGTGAAGGCCCAATTGGCCCCTGATCGCCCCTCTTTTCGAAAAGGTTGTAAAACCTGGCTGTTCCTCCAGGCGTTTGGCGGGGGTGATGGGTGACTGGGTGGGGGGAGTGGGTTAGGGTGCTGGGTAGGGAGGGATATTTTAATACTCCTTTTTGTAAGTTGTTTTTAGTTTTATTGTTGTTGTTTTTTGTAGTAGTAGTTATTTATTGTTTGACAATAGGTTGTAACAAATATAAATACAAAATAAAAGCAAGCAAGAAAAGCAATACATAACAAAATACCATATGGCACTTACAAACAAGTATACATATCGGTACCTATGAACTGTGAACGTAGGTTAACACCTACTGTAACCCGGATGGAAAGGGAAGCTTTTCTGGGCATGACTCATCCTAGGGTTTGTAAACCCGGCCTACAATTTGGACCGCTCAGGTGTAAGCTTACTTCCCCAACCACCCTTCCCAAGGGTTGTGCAGGTCAACATTCAACCCCTAGGGGTAATCTACTTTAAATATAAATATATCTGCCTTACCCTTTTCGGGGTTTATGTTGGCGACGCTTGTGCCTGCATGTGACAAGGGGGAGAAGGAAGCCTTCCCCTTATCGGGGCTTGAAAGTCTCCCAAACAGGGTTGCCCAGCCCGGGGGTTATGGGATCAACACCTAACCCTTAGGGGTAGTCTACTTTAAATAAACTGCCTTACCCTTCTCGGGGCTTATGTTGGCAACACTTGACCCCTGTACGCGACAAGGAAAAGAAGCTGGCCTTGACCTTCTCGGGGCTTGTGTCGGCAGCACTTTACCCATGCAGGTAAGTAATTATCAAAATTAGGGCAGAAAAATCCAGGGGTTGTCTTTTGAATGTATAGAAACATGCAATGCTACTTTAGGCAAAGGGTCGGACAAACATGGGACAATAACAAGTAAATAAAATTATTCACACATTACCGCTCGGTCGCTGGAGTACACTGACTGGCAAATATATACGATTGAACATAACTAACAAGCTAGATGGAAAAAAGCTAATCCTTCTATTAGCTATACCATGAGGGGGCTTCACAGTCCAGAAAAACTAATAGTAAGAAGTTCAAAGAGATAAACGAAAGCTACCAGCAGTGTCCTTGAAATCCAAAAAGTTTTGTCAGCAGCGGGCAGCTTGTGTGATGTAGGATGCAGTTTTTTTTATATCCTGAGGTGAAGTGCTGGTTAACAGCAGACATAGCAAGTGCCCTGTCGAAATGTCCGGAAATCTTTGGATGAATGGCAGCAGATATTTTCCCCTCAGGGAATCGTAGAGATGACACGAGAAGAAAATATGGGTAACTGTCTCGACCGCTACATGGCCAAATGGACATACCCTATCCAGGAAAGGAATTCCTTGAATCCATCCCTCAAGAACCCGAGAGAGGAGGGAATTTACACGGGCCCTACAAATAAGTCTTTTAGCTCTAGTTTTTTTGTATGATTGTAAGCTGCCTGTGGCAGGAGGGGAGGGATAGTAAAGTTTTAAAATAAATAAACAAACAAACAAACTGATGGCAAATGCTGTCAGAGCAGCAGCAAAACTGTTTCAGTGTCGACAGTAAACAGCGAAACGGCAAACAACACTGCTGTTTCAGGCCTGGTTGTCACCATCTGATAGTTGCACATGAGCTGGACTTCCATAATACATTGCCACTCGATAAACTGTTCCATGCGTCCACACAGCAACTTAGCTCTGGCTAAAAGCAGGCACGTTAAGGTAGTCACAGCAAAAGCTCTGAAAGTAGGGATGTACCTGTAACTTTAGTTTAGGTACTAGCTAAACTCCGGAGTAGATGGGGCCTATGAAGTAATTTATCTAACCTTTTCAGCAATGCATCTACACTGAAATATCATGTGTATCTGTAACAACAATTAATAAGGACCTAATTACTTGATAGTAAAGCCTCTTTCCCATACAACTGGAATTTTCTTTTTAAAAACCCCTAAAAATAACTTTAAGAATGGTGCCAATTCATAATTTTAAGCCGAAGGAAAATTTCAAAAGGCCTCATTTCTCCAAGTAAACAACTTCAATAAACCCTCATTAATTCAGACACTCACTGCATATTACTGAGGAAGCAAACAAATGCCATTTTAAAAAGATACAGAAAGTCTTAATTTCTCTGCTCATCTTATTTTTTGGTGGTTTTGACGTTTGTTCCCCACCCCCTCCCCAAACAAGGCTGGTTTAATATTGCAAGTGCACCACAGTACTTGCATAGTACTTACAGATGCTTTTGTGCCAACTGAATTACAATCAGTGCAATCTGTATATTTAACTAAGGCCTTCGTCACACATGAGACTACAGAAGGAAGGTGGTGGTTCTGAGCCCAAGCAGCGATGATATTTCCTACTGACTGAGGAAGGCTAGGCAAGACTCCAGCTAAAGCTGGCTACACTACAAAAATATCGAATACTATGAATGCTTATGCTAAGAAAAGGAAATTTAAAATAAGCCAAGGACACAAGTCACTGCTGAAATTCAAATTGAGAGATTTAAGGTTTCTCATATCCCATCAGTAATGGATTCCTTATAAACACTTATAACAAGAGTAACACTGAAGGCACTTTGTCAAATTTACTTCAGTTTAAACTACTTTTTACATTAAAACCAAAATGCTTCTAGGACAGTAAACATTATGATGATGATGATGATTACTATAAGCATTTATATAGCACCAGCGATGTACCTGGCGCTTTACAAAAAAAATAAGATAGACACGGTCCCTGCTCAAGCACTTACAATCATACCATAAACTTTCTCTAGCTTGGCTACCCTTGCTTTTTTCTTCCCAATTGTATTAAAATTGAGATCCTAGGCTGGTCAGAACTTTTAAAAATGATATGAAAGAACAGTTACTATTGGATATTTCTGACTATAAAAGAGAACATATGCCTTTGTTTAAAAAGCACTGCATTTCAAACAGCTAAAAGATTATAATGGGGAAAGAGAATCTTATCAAGTGAGGACAACCAATGATGGAGCTCAAATGGACTTAATTATTGGAAACAGAAAGAATCCAGTTTAGTGGATGGTTTACATTCTGAAGCCTTGCAAGGGAGATATGAAGTGGAGAAAAATGTGTTTCTCAAAGATCTCTGAGGAGTTAAGATGTGCCCACCTGTTTATTTTCCCAGGGAAGCTATACGAATAGGCTTGATCCCACATGGGCTTAATTAACTTTTCATAGATGCACTAAGGATTTGTAAAACTCAGAGTTCAAGGTCACAATGTGTGAAAACTAGTAACAGACATAAGTTCTATGTCTACAGTGCAATTTCACCTCTTTTTGCTGTGAAAGGCGATAGATGGGCCATAAGTTATAGGGTGCCAGTAGTCCTAAGATGGCATGAACAAGACATATATAGTGGTTCTCAAACTTGTTAAATCACACACATCTTGTTCCTACAATCTGAGGTAGTTGAGGCTCCTCTCCAGACCATACACACACTTTACTTCCTCTCTCCTCCCCTACCACCCCTTGCCATCTCTCCCCTCTTTGTGCTTCATCACAAAAAGAAATTTAAGAAACCAGTTAGCACTGGCTCATCAATGATAAGATATGTGGAACCAAACTAAGGAGGAATATGACACCCCCATCCAGAAGAAAACTAATTACTGTTCGAAGGGGTGTTATCAAACGAGAGGATAGCCCGCTGGAGTCCATGTTTGATCCATGCAGTCCCCAACCACTATTAGAATGAATGTGCTGAACAACAGGCACCTCCCTGCATGTATTTTATGTGCTTGTGGTAGCTTCCACCAGCAGCACTAGCAATCTCCCTCCCTGTGACCACCTCTCAAATGAGAGGCACACAAAAGATCTCCTTTTCCCACCCCACCCTGCTGTTTCCCTCCCCAGCTCTCAGCTGAGAGGCTGCAGAGGAGGGAGATCTCTAGCGCACCTCTCAACTAAGATGCAGCTACAGCTACTGTTACTACCTCTCAGCTGGCCGGACAAACTAGACTAGACTCTATAGTGCTGGCAGACCTGGACAGCAGCAAGGCTGCAGGCAAACTTAATTAACAAGATGTGGACACATGGGGCCCCATTAGCCCTGATTGGCCCACACAGCAGGTCCACGATGTCCACGGACTCTGCCATGAGTGGCAGTTCTGTGTGCCGACATGGAGGCCACATGGCAGATACCTAATAGACGGGTATCGGGTAACACGCCTGGTGAAGGCTAATATGGGCGATTGTCTTGTTTGATTCCACCCAAAGTTTGTGTGAAAGAAGAAGTGCCTCTCTCAACAGTCCCAATGGTCTGTCCTCTCTCCCCTGCCCCCCTGGTCATACCTCCCCATGCCCAGAATGACCCCAATAGGTGCTCTGTGGCTCCTGGCTGTCAATTCCCAGCCCCAAAGATGGCAGTGGTAAAGGGGCCCAAAAGGACTTAGGGGAGTGGGTAGCTGGAGAGGATCCCCCGAGCCCAGCGCCCCAGAGGCAGATTCCCCCTAAGCCTGTACTCCCTTTCACCGGGGGCCAAGACACTCCCTCCCATCCTCCTCACCCATTTAACAAATTTAACATAAATTTTACATGTATTCCTTTAAAAACAAAAAGTATTACAGAATTCAAAATGCCATTTTCCAATACTGGATATTTAAATCACTCCTGCAAATTGCCAGTCACCTGGTTATCTCAGGCAACCAAGATGATTCCTCAGGTAAATGTAAACTAAACTGCCTAACTGAGTCAGACCAATGGTCCATCTTAGCCCAGTATTTTCACAAACTGACAAAAGCAGCAGGGGTTTCAAATTTGGGTCCAAATCCGGCTCTTACAAGGTCTCTGGCAGAGGCCATCCCGGTGTGCTACCTGAGGCCCCTCCAAGCCCCCAGCGAGGGCCTCCCCCAGGCGTGTTACCAGGGATCCTGAAGTGGAGATGCTGGGGATTGAACCTGGGACCTTCTACATGCAAAGCATGCACTCTTACCACTTGAGATTAGAACCCAGGACCTCTGGCTTCCTGAGCAACAGTCTCTCCTCTTGACCACCAAGTATTGCTCGAGGCAAAGAAAACTGATGCCAAGTAACAGGATGCAAAGAAAACGGACAAGGAAATCAGCATGGCAAGTTCCATCAGTTTGGGGCTCTGCTCAGCTCCAAGCTACAGCTGGGCCCAGAGAAAGTGGGAGCTAAAAGCACCAGTGTGTCAGGGGCCCAGCCCATTTCTCCATCTCCACATTGCAGTGAAGTAGTGGGAGAAAGGGTCAGGGAGCACAGCTGGTGATGCTCAGCCAATGTATTCTAACCACCTCAGCTCCATGGCTACAAGAAAGTGGGGGCAGAGCACAAGAGCCTGGGCAATGAAGTCTGTGAGGAGGCTATGACCCACATAGGACTCGGATGTCTGAGCAATGACTTGACCTTTGGAGCAGCAGCAGGGTAGGTCATGGCTGAAAAAACCATAGCAAGAGATATTCTAAGCCGCAAAAGGAGGAGAAAAATTAGGAAGGAGGACTGCATGGCAGCAGTAGAAGAGAAAGAGGCAGAAATCTGTTTGTCGAAGTATATGAAGTCATCAGAAGGATGTGTTTAACAGAGGGGATCATGACATGGTAGGTGTAGGCAACAATGGTTTTTGTGGGCCATCAAAAATCTTCATTCTATTTGCAAGGCTGAGTAAGTCAATACATACCTTTCAATGATACATTAATAAGAGCTCCAACCCAACTTCTGTAGAAAACATTTTGAGTCTTTTCTGTGCAGCTTTGGAAGGCTTACACATCTTTTCAACATGAAAGTGTAAATGAATACACAGTGAAGCTGATGCAACACAAAATGCTGTCAAAATCACAAACAAAACAGAATAAAAGGGAATTTATGTTAACGTCCTTTAATTTAGCTGAAACTGCTTGTAAGTATAACGGGGGGGAGGGGGGACAGACAAAGCTGATTTAAAATTTACACTTAACACTGCCCTCTAAACTATAATAGTTTTCATCAGCTAGGGAATTAAGCACAATAAGTACTATTTCCCACATTTGACAAGTAACTGCTTAAATTAAATTTGTCAATTTACCACTACCAGGATCTTAAAAAGGGATCAAGAATGACACAGGTTTTAGTTGGATTTAGATTTGCATAGTCGCAGCCATAGCATAACAAATACGAATACAATTGCATTAACAACACATAAGTAGCCAATACAAAATGTAATACATACAAAAACATAGTTTGAAATAACTATTAAAATAAAATAAAATAAATTTAGTCAACTAATCTCAAAAATTAGCATGGGTTCTAAACATTTATACTTGACCTTCTAACCTTACAGAGCCCTAATAACCTAAATTTTATTTGATAAAAAGGGAAATTCTTCGTTAGAATTCCCATTTATAACTATTGAGTTTATGACACCTTAAGACTTTAACAGGTCCGTAGAGGACAGAAAGTTGGTCAAGAAAAACAGTATATAAAAAATACCTAGTAATCAACGGATCTTAGCATAGTAAGTAAGCTACAGACTGCAATTTCTACGAATCCGAGGGCAAGGGAGTATATCCTACAAAGAGTTTCCTAAATTGAACAGCCTTCATTAAAAACATGGCAGATTTCTTTATAACATCTATTTTCGAACTACCGAAAACCATGGCAAGAAGAATATGATCTGATCTGCCTGGGTATTTGTCAGTAATGGCTCCTAAATATTCCTGTCTCAGAGCATCATATAAGTGGCACCGAAGGAAAATGTGCTCTACCGTTTCCACCTCCAAATTGTCGAATGGACATAGCTGGTGCTCATAAGGTATACCACCAATCCTACCTTCCAGCACAGAAGAAGGTAGAGCATCTACTCTAGCAGAGTGAAGCAACTGCTTTGCCCTTCCTGAGATAAGGGCCTCTAGGTAATCTGCTACCCATCCCTTCTCAGGGATCCACCGCAGATAGTCCCGGACATGGAGAGATAGTCCCAAGCTGCCAATTTCCAGCTGACGACCCATGTCCTCAGAGCGGCCTAAAATCTCACCTCTAATCGAGGTTGGGAGTTTGTGGTGGAGATATTCTGGGGAAAACCCCAATTTCCACCACCATGGGGATAAGACAGGGTTGTGTTTTAGCCCCGACTTTATTTAATTATTTCACCAACAGGGCAATATCGATTATGGCGGACTCGAGCTTCTTTCCTCCCAAGCTGGGAACAAGGTCCATCAGATGCCTATGTTATGCAGACGATGTCGCGTTACTTTCCCAGACGCGACTAGGACTTAACCGACAGTTACAGGCTTTTGCAGCATTTTGTCATAAAAACTTTTTAACCATCAACTATGACAAATCAAAGGTCCTAGTTTTCTCCTCCAAGACTAAAATCCAGACTTGACATATTGAGGGTACCCCTATCCAACAGGTTCCTGCCTTCCGACATCTGGGGATCCTATTCCATAGATCTTGCAGCTGGCGACACCATGTCGATCGGGCGTTGAAAGCAGTGCAAGGCCCTGCTAAATCTATTACCGGCCTCTTATGCAAACAGGGAAGAACGGCTGTACTCCCTGCATTGCAGGTTTATACCAGCAAAATTCACTCTCAACTCCTTTATGGAGCTGAATTGTGGGCACCTTTTTGCACGGGTCAGACAGACGGGATTCAGTCGAAATTCCTGCAAAGGATTTTGGGGTCCCCACGGGGTACTCCGTTGGCAGTAGTGTGGTTGGAACTGGGACAGAAATCTTGGTCTCAGATAGCAGATGAAGCCGTATTAAAATTCTGGATTAAATTAAACTTTACCCAGGGATCACAATTGTTGAGGGACCTCCGGGAGGACACTTATGTCAGTCAATGGGCTGAGAAGGTAAATTTGCAAGTAAGGCGAATGGGGTTTTCCCCAGGTTTTAGTTTGCTGAATTTACATTTGATGCTACAGACTGCATGTTTTTTTCCAATCACGGACCTTTATATAAAAAGGTCAACAGTTAGATCATATGATAATCAAAATTTTCAGAATTCTACATGTCGGAGGCAAGAAACATACTACACATAGAGGTGACGTAGAAAAGAAAGTGTATTTTTTCCATCCAAGCCAATGCTTTTGTGAAACCCTCTTTGCTCCCTCTATAGGCTGTTGTCTCGATATGGAATCGGTCAGGTCAAAGGAAAAGGAAGTGTACTTAACTAATTAGCCTATAATTTTTTCCTTCTCGAATTAAAGCTGCCACTGGTTTTTGGCCTGGATTTTCTAGTAACGGAGGCTGTCACCCAAACACCAAATGTTCAGGAATGGGAGTACTTTTTAAAAAAAAAAAAAAAAAAAAAAAANCCCAAACACCAAATGTTCAGGAATGGGAGTACTTTTAAAAAAAAAAAAAAAAAAAAAAAAAAAGATCCTGACATTTTTTAGCATCTCAAGTGAACAATTTCATTATGCTGATGAAATGAGGTAGTAGAAAGTATACTCTACATTTGAGCAAAAAAAATTTAAAAGTAAAGGTGCAGAGAGAGTAGCTATAGAGTGTCTACCCCTCCCCTCCCTCCAAACTTGGCTTATATATTTGGTTGGGTCAGAATGATGCTGTAGCACTTTGTCATAGTGCTCCAATTGCTTTGCCTGGCATTTCCTGCTGCAGGCTGCTGTGGGAGGAACTCATCAGCACCCCTTCCTGACTGCTCTTCCCCCACATCACCTTGGTGTCAGGTGAACACATGGAGCAGTAGGGGAAGGGAGGATAACAAAAGGCATGGATCACCTGGCTAATCCAACATTGTTGCTGAATCACCTGCCTATGGGGCACTAGGCTTCTGCTGGAGGCTACCCAGACCCTTACCAAGTACATGGCAACAAGAGGACAAAGGTTAATCAGACCATGGGCTCTATAAGAGAGAACGCATTGTCTTACAGAGTGCGGAAAGGGTGCTCTCTGAAAGCAGTCACCATCATCCTGTCTGGGAAAACATATAGAAAGAGCAATGCTAGATCTGTCCTGACTGCTCCGGGTACAAGACTAAGTAGGATACTTTGCTGAATGGCAGAACCAGGCTGACTTCCCCCCTGGTATGCGACAGCAGGAGTGAAGGAAAATCCACAATGAACACCTAGGGCACACTAAGCTGGAAGATAAGCTATAGCATAGCTGGGGCTTTCTGCTCCCAGTAGAACATGAGGAGGGATTCTTTGAATGCACTTTGTGGATTCTCAACGCCCCCAAACCACCTGTAGATTAGCATTTATTTATTTATTTATGTTTTCCTTAAGAGTTTTTTTCCTAACCCTGGCCTAACCATGTTCTGTCCTGGTCTCTGTTGCAGATAAATGCCACTCACACAGGATGGCATCACACACAGTGTTCAGGGTTTGATCCCCAGCATCCACTATTCACCAGATATTATTCCTCATCTGGTAACAAGTTGCAACATAGCACAGTGACACCTCTGCCAGGAAGAGCACAGCTTCTTGACATTGCTTTTTTATGTGAAACCTTGTACAGTCCCTGAAAATCTGAGGCAATCTCTCTCATATACTTGGGACACTGAAGCAGAAAATGTTTCAGTCATTCCTCTCTGGGTTTGAGACATGCTTTATGTTTCCCTATTTCTGCATTTAATTTGTGATCACTTACTCTGTACTTGGTGAAAATGTCTCTTTGGCGCATTTTGCTATAGCGAAGTAGTCTACACAGGAACAAATGTTCTGTGTGTTTTGTAGCATTCCACTCGCGGTTAGTTTTAGTTTTCCCTAGTAATTTGTATATTACCATTTTACTGGTTAGTCAAGCAATCTCTACATGTTTCAGTTTGGATTTTTTTTGCCTTGCTGACAGGGCAGGGGATCCTTGCTTGAGCAGTGATGGCATATGGAAGCAGACTATTTTCATTTGGGCTTTGTTTCAACCTTTCTAGAGCTTTGTGGTAGCAGGAGCATTCAATCTGCCCTGAGCCTCTCTGGGAAGGGCAGCAGAGAAAAATGAATAAATAAAATAAATAATATTGTGGTTGTGGTGACATCAGTAGGACCTGTGCAGAGCTAGCGCTGGCATTATCCACCTGGAGGATCACACACTATGGAGAGGACGTGTCTTCCTTCCCTAGGTTAGTAAAGGTCTTCACAGAGCCACACTGGTGAATGAACCAACTGGCTGGGCTCTACTGCAACAAGGAACTGGAATGGCTAACAATATTGCACCCTTGGAGCAAATTCCAAGTATCGCCCCCAGAAGCCCCGCCCGCCCCCTGAAGCCCCCAGAAACCATTGCGGCAGGGCTCCCAGCACGCCGCCATAGCAACAGGGCTCAGCCCCTGCAGGTGAGCGAGGCTCCACCCCCTGGGAGGGCTCAGCCCAAGCCACAGGCCAAAGCTGCCCGCCCGCCCCCAGAAGCCCCCAGAAGCCATTGCGGCAGGGCTCCACCCCCAGCCAGAAGCCCCCAATTCAAAACCCTCTCCCCTCCTCCTCCTTCCCTTCCTTTGAGGCCCACTCTGTGCGCTTATACTCCCCTCTACACCTTCGGGTTGCTGTCATCTACCGCCCCCCGGGTTCCCTCTCCTCTTTCCTCCCGGACTTTGAATCCTGGCTCACCTTCTTCCTCTCCGATGATATCCCCACTCTTATCCTTGGTGATTTCAACATTCACGTTGACACGCCCTCCGCCCCCTCTGTTTCCCGCTTTCTCTCTCTCGCTTCCTCCTTTAATCTCCGACTCTGGACCGACTCCCCCACTCATACTGACGGCCATTCCCTCGACCTCGTCTTCACTCGAAACTGTTCTCTAACTGACCTCTCCTTTGACCCCTTCCCTAGTTCTGATCACTTCCTCGGCTCCTTCAGCCTTTCCCACCGACCCCCCTCCGCCTCCCCCTCTATGCGCCCCTTCCGCAATATGCAGGCCCTTACTCCCTCGGAGTTTGCCGCACATCTTTCCCCCCTTCTCCCCCCCGTTTTCGCCTCCTCCTCCCCTGACTCTGCTGTCTCTGCTCTCAACGCTTCTCTCTCCTCGACCCTTGACTCTCTTGCCCCCCCCTCTGCTCGCCCCGTCCGCCCCCTCGACCCCCGCCCCTGGCTTACCCCTGCCATCCGCTACCTCCGCTCCTGCGCCCGGGCTGCCGAACGCCTCTGGCGCAAATCCCGCTCCCTCCCTGACTTCCTCCATTACAAATTCTCCCTCTCCTCCCTCTCCTCGGCTATCTCCCTAGCTAGGCAGCGCTATTATGCCTCTAGGATCGAATCTTTCTCCCGCGACCCTCGCCGCCTTTTCTCTACTTTCGACTCCCTTCTCAAACCCCCCTGCCCTCCCCCGCCCTCTTCCCTTGCTGCTCGGGATCTTGCGTCGTTCTTCACCTCCAAGATTGACAAGATCCGTCGGGATATTGCCTCCCGCCCCCCTCCGCCCCCCGCTCCCCTCCCGCCCCCTCCCCCCCCCCCCTCCCTCCTCGCATCCTTCCCTCCTGCCTCTCTCCAGGAAATCTCTGCTCTTCTCTCTTCATCCAACCCCTCCACCTGCCCCCTTGACCCGATCCCCTCCCGCCTCCTGACCTCTATTGCTCCCACTGTCGCTCCCCCCCTTCTGCATGTTGTCAATCTCTCCCTTTCCACAGGCTCCTTCCCCTCTGCCTTCAAACATGCCACTGTCTCCCCCATCCTCAAAAAGCCTACCCTGGACCCTTTCGATCCCTCTAGTTACCGGCCGGTCTCCCTCCTTCCCTTTGCTTCGAAGCTCCTGGAACGTGTCGTCTACTCCCGCTGCCTGAACCTCCTCTCTGCCAACTCCTCCCTCGACCCTCTCCAGTCCGGCTTCCGCCCCCTCCACTCTACTGAAACTGCCCTGGCCAAGATCACCAATGATCTACTTGTCGCTAAATCGAAGCGCCACTACTCCGTTCTTGTCCTCCTTGACCTCTCTGCTGCCTTTGACACTGTCGACCACTCGCTCCTCTTGGACTCGCTTTACTCTTTGGGCTTCCGTGGCTCTGTCTTTGACTGGTTCTCCTCCTACCTCTCTGACCGCTCCTTTAATGTCTCCCTCCCCGAGTCGACCTCCCCCTCCCTTCCCCTCTCGGTTGGGGTTCCCCAAGGTTCTGTCCTTGGCCCTCTCCTCTTCTCTATCTACACCCGGTCCCTTGGTGAAATTATTGCCTCCCACGGGTTCCAATACCATCTCTATGCTGATGACACCCAACTCTATCTCTCTACCCCCTCTCTCTCCTCCTCTGTCCGCTCACGCCTCGTCGACTGCCTCTCTGATATCTCCGCCTGGATGTCCCGACGCCAACTCAAACTGAACATGGCCAAGACTGAACTCCTCATTTTTCCTCCATCCCCCTCCTCTCCCTCTGACCTGACCATCTGCATTGATGGGGTCACCATCCGTCCTGTTCTCCGTGCCCGCAGCTTGGGCTTCATTTTTGACACGCACCTCTCCTTTAAACCTTACATTGACTCTGTGGCCAAATCCTGCCGATTCGCTCTCCTCAACATTGCCCGCATTCGCCCCTTTCTATCTGTCTCCTCGGCCAAAATCCTTGTTCATGCCATGGTTATCTCTCGCCTCGACTACTGCAACCTCCTCCTTGCTGGCCTCCCTCGCTCCCACCTGTCCCCCCTTGTGGCGATCCAAAACTCTGCCGCCAAGGTCATTCACTCTGCCCGTCGCTTCGACCATGTGACGCCTCTCCTCCTCTCCCTTCACTGGCTCCCCCTTCCTGAACGTATCCTGTTCAAACTCCTGGTTTTCACGTTCAAATCGCTCCATGACCAAGCTCCCCCTTACCTCTCGGACCTAATCGCCCTACGCGCTCCTGCGCGCGCTCTCCGCTCTTCCGCTGTCCCCTCCCTCGCTCTCCCTCGCTTCTCCTGCTCGCCCAACCGCCTTCGTCCCTTCTCCCTCGCTGCCCCGCATGCCTGGAACTCCCTCCCTGCCGACGTCCGCCTCGCCTCCTCCCTCCGCTCCTTCAAATCCCTCCTCAAGACCCACCTTTTCCATGCTGCCTTTCCCAATGCCCTCTAGTCTTTCCCCTTGCTCTTACTGTCAGCCCTCCTCTGCTGACTGCTGCTACCGACCACCTTGTAACCAAGCCAAGTACACGCACCTGAGACTTCGCATCCGCCTGAATGTTTGTTTGTCTTCTCCCATGTCTCTCCCGCTGTCCCCTCTCCTTGTCTCCCCCTCCTTGTCTTTTAGATTGTAAGCCACAGGTAGGGACCGCAGCTGATTATATGTTCTGTACAGCGCCAGGTTGTTACTGGCGCTTTATAAATGTTTAATAATAATAATAATAATAATAATAATCTGCCCCATTCCAGGCTTCACCCCATCCAGAAATAGCTGCAGTAAAAAAGTCGCAAACTTGACGCCAAGGCTAGTCAGAAAAAGTAGAAATTGTATACCTCTCTTCCCCCTCACCCATCCGCTACATACACCAAAGTGCTGTTATAACTCAAAAGCCACAACCTTTTTTCCCTCTCCACTTCCAATTATAAGATATCTCCCTGCTAAAGTAATCTTCCATTTAATCTTTAAGTCAGCACATCTGTTTATACCCAGCAATACGTATGTGTACCATTTTTTATCTACAGTAATTCCACCTCCTAAGCGTCAAATCAAATAACTGCTGTGCTAAGTATTTTAAAAGGACCCAAATTCAAGTAGTGAAAAAGTATTTAATAGTTACTAAATGGTCAGTAAGGCAAAGCCAGTACATCGCTATGTTGCCCTCCTGACCCATCAGCAACATACAGATTTTACCCACCTGCCATTGCTAATTTAAGCAACAAAAAGTTAGACAACATTTTAGACTACAGCATTTGAGCAGTGCATCTGCTCAAAACTAAAATTGAGTTCCCCATACTATAAGACCTCACATGGCCTTTAAATTTATGCAGCATTTAAAACAGGGTGGGGCCACTTTCAAAATACAAGTTCTGAGGGCCACACAGAGGGTAGGGGTTCACTCAAGAAAAGGAGGGTACAAATCATGGATCCATGCCATGGCTTTGTCCTCTATCCTTGTATGCATGCCCTCATCTCTGCTCACTTATCCTGAGCTCAGTTTTTTAGTGCTTAGAGACAAGAACTGAATCTAGAGGCCAGATCCAGGAATTGGAAAGAGACTATGTAAACATTTGCCACAGACTGCATTTCCCATCCATTATTTAAGGGCAGCCTGCCTGTCAGTTGACCCAGCTGCTCCCCATACTAGACTTTACTCTCCATACCATACCATACAATACCCACACCTAGAAAAAAAAAAGAAGGATTCCAACTGTACTGACAGAACAGAACTGGAAAAGCGGGCATAATTTCTATTCATTTTGTAGTGAGTATGCATGTGTCAAAGGGAGAGGCTTCTGATACAATGGAATCCTTTTGTTGACAGGACTGCAGTTCAGTCTCCAACACAGTTGGAGACTCCATTAAAAGTTTAGGTTTTAAACCCTCCTCCCCCAACCTCTCTCCTGTCCTCCTTCCCTCCAGCCTCTCTTGAGGAAATCTCCTCCTCCTCCATCCCCTCCACTTGCCCCCTGGACCCCATTCCTTCCCACCTCCTGACCTCCATTGCCTCTACCGTTGCCCCTCCCCTCCTGCACATCATCAACTTCTCCTTCTCTACCGGCTCCTTCCCCTCTGCCTTTAAACACGCCACTGTCTCCCCCATCCTCAAAAAGTCCACTCTGGATCCCTCTGAACCCTCTAATTACCGTCCTGTCTCGCTCCTCCCTTTTGC
>QEPC01014813.1:547292-566828 GCA_003113815.1 Sphenodon punctatus
GGGGAGGCAGATAGTTTCATTTCTTGCAAGCCTCTCCACCCCTGGTGCCTGGAAGTCTGCTCCTCAGTGACTAGTACTACCCCTCCCTGTCACCTTACAGTGAACCTTTTTTTGCCACCCGGACTCACCCAAACGCGATCCGAACTGACCGAACTGTTCAGCCATTTCGCCGTTTGGTGTTTGGTAGGTTCGGGTTCGGGTTCGCGTTCGGTCATCCGAACAGGCCGAGTTCAGGCCGAACTCCGAACTTCCAAACCGCGTTCGCCCATCCCTAGTTAAAACTGTGCAGGTCCGTTAAGACTGCTGAAAATTCACCGCCAACAATTTAGATTTAAGACTTTTCTGGAGGGCAGTCTTCCCAGTGGTTAAAGGCCTTCTAAACTCCTAGGCTTATTCCCTGATACTACTGAATCACTCTGGAATTTTAAGCAAGTCATCTATTATATGATTCAAGCCTCCCTGTGCTTTACCAAGTTTATAGTGAGTTGTGAGGCTTAATTAGCAGCTGAAAAGCTCTTCAGAACCATTATGGAAAGGTGCTATAAAATTCAGAAATTACAAGCATATGGGTGACCATAACCTGAGTAATCTTTTATTGTAATATTTTGCAGTAACAAATACACATCCTTAATGTTGTTAATTTTACTAGCTGACAAGCAGAAAAGTACTGTCTCTTCGAATTTCATTTTATGGCATTTATGCAAGCCATGTCTCTGTGTTGGGTTTGTTTTTTTAATTCTTCACTTCAGTCAAGCTAAAGTTAGCACAGGAATTGAGGGCTGTGTGGCACATTTTTGTCTTTTACCTATTTCAGCCTAGCCTGCAGAACACACTAGAGATACCTCCGCAGCAGCTGTGACTTAAGCACCTGAGGACTTATTTATTCTCCAGTTGTTTACTGCTGGTTCCCACTAATATGTTTTCTCCTCCCTTTTTACCTTCTCCTTTTTAAATGGTTTTTAATGGATTTATATTTTATGTGGATTTTTCATTGTTTTATTGTGGTTTTAAATTGTGAAATGCTCTGAGCACTAAAGAAGTAAAATTAGTATTAGTACACTGAGTGCAACATCCCACTATAGACTCGGCCCATCAGCAGATTCCATTCAGACCCTTCAGCTTTTTGCAGACATGTTGATTCCACTAATGGGACACAGAGCTGGACTGCTGGTACAGAGCAATAGATTTGATCTAGTCACCCCACACTATCTCTGCTCCATTTCCAGCATAAGATCAGAACTCCTGCTCTTCAGTGTGCTGATGAAGAAGGACCTTGAACCAGCAACCCTGAGGGGGACAAGGGGCCAGGCTGTGACCACTACAGTGTAGTGTAAGATACTACACACCTTGAGCTTGTCACTGGAGCTGCCTTGTAGGACTTCTGTTCTGAATAGACCACACACCCCTAGCCTTCTGACTGGCCGCCTGCCATGCTATGGGTGAAAATAAATGTGACAGCACCTGAGCACTGCCACAAACTGGCCTGGTCTGGCACCATGGTCAGGATTTGGCCATACCTCCAAACTGACATGACGGGGGCCTAGCTGCAGGGCAGGGCAGGGAACGGGGCAGACGTGCATCCACACGGCCCCGTCTTCAACCCTGAACCACGTGCAGTGGTGCACCACCCTCCCTGATGGGTGGCCATGGTAGCCAATACCAGGACTGACCACCATGGTGCCCAGCCCCACCACCACCACTCTGTACTGTGGTTAGTAAAGCAGGCTTTCAGACGTGAAAGTCCACTTTACTCCAGGTCCAGCAGCTGGAGCCCAAGTGTGTGTATGTATGGGGGTGGCTAGCCCAGGCTGTAATTCAGGAATTTCCCTGTGTCGCAGCCTGGGCTAGCCCCCACCATGGTCAGGAGCTAGACTAGGAAAACATCTGGCAGGCACGTCTTGGTGTGACAGTGGCACCCAGGTTAATCCGCACTACAGCGGGTTAAACTGTGCCACCATCACGTCTGAAAACACCCCTTGTCTGCTTAGGAGGAATAGGAAACAGGGTGCAACAACACGTCATATTCCTGTCTGAGCCTGATGTGATCTGATCTGATCTGCCCCTGGTTTATTCCTGTTCCTGATCTGAGTGTGAGCATGTTCTGTCCCAGTTTTGTTCCTGAGCAAAGGTGCAGGTGGTGCAGTTGCACTGAGGCCCATGAGTCTGGGAGGCCCATGCCCATGTAGAACATGTGCATAAGCAAACATTAGCACCTATGCTAAGTGCTTTGGAGGACCCCATTCCATCTTCTGCACCAGGGCCCACTCCAGCCTAGCTATATCTTTGTTCCTGAGCCTGCTTGAACCCAGTCCTGTACCTGTTTCTGACTGACCCAATAGTGTTCCTGCTCTTGACTGACTCTGAATCTGACACTGATATCCACCCGATCCTGGACAGTCGATCATGACACCAAGTCCTTTATCCTGCATAAAAAAATGAAAGTATAAAAAATGAGGGCGAGTGTAGCAGAGTGGGATCACAGGCAGGGCCGGCCCGAGACGTGTGCCACCAGTGTCCAGGCACATGGCCCTGCGGGGGGAGGGGCCCCGCGCCACCGCGGGGTAGAAACTGACAGACGCTGCCAGTTGTGTTTTTTTTCCCCCACCGGGTGTCTCCGAGTCACTCCTCATGGGGGGGGGCACGGGTGTAAACTTCCTGGGAATCCCTGGCCAGTTATATGTTGCGGAGCTGAACTGCCACAGTCAAGTTGCAGTTACGTAACCAGCCGCCCCTCATCCCCTGAAAATCCCCCCCAATTCTAGCGAGTGCCGGCCAGCCTTTGGGACCCCGCAGCAAGGCTTGGCACATGGCCTCTGAAACCCTTGGGCCGGCCCACAGGAACTGGAAAGGAGCCAAAGATGACCACTGGCAGGAAGTCAGCATGTTTGGGGTGTGTCTCAGGGTACAAAAGGAAGTGGCTGAGTGCAGAACAGGGTTACAGCCAGAGAGAGAATCTTAGAAGAGACTGACTGAAAGTAAAGTAATCCTGAAAGGGTAAACGGACTGAGAGTTGGGAACTTTGCCTGTATGTGGGTAAGCAAAAGTAAGCTTAACCCTGAGAAATATATGGGAAATGTATAATGGGCTGTTTATTTTGACTGAAGCTACTTTAAGTTGTTATGTGGGATAAAGACATTTAAGTTGATTTCCCCTAAGATGGTGTGATATTTGGGCTGGATCCAGTAAAGACTTATGCCTGGCAAGCGGCACCCTGCCACAGAGAGGTTACTGGGGGCAATACATACCCCCACTGAGTTTAGGGCATAGGGAACCGTGTTCCTTAATATTAGTCCTCCATGTGAAGGGGTCACGAGGTGGGGGCAACACTAAGGTGGTGTTGTCCCTATGCTGTTCCTCTCCTTGTCTCTCCGCATATGACTCTCTTGGAAGCTCAGTGAGCAGAACCACTGTCATGGTGTGGGGAAAAGGGGATGAGAAGCCCCCCGCCTCCTTTGCAGTGCTTCTTGGGAAGCACTTCCCCTTTTCCACTTCTGGAAAATGGAATCGCCTTGTCAATTTTTTAAAATGTTATTTTGTTTCCATATTTATGAATGCTACAAACAACACTGCCACTTGAAGAAGCTGCTATATTTATTATATTTGCTGGAGCAGTATCTCCAGCACAGGCTGTGCCCCATTGTACTAGGTACTCTGCAAACAGGAGACCAAGACAGACCCTGTCCCAAAGTGTTTACAAACCATCTGAGTAAGAGAAAAGGGACAGGAAGGTAGACTGAAAGGGGCAACACAAGGAAATAATAAGGGTGAAAATAAACATCATGATAGTAACCCATTAGTGTGACCGGACCATTTATTACTTCACTCGGGACTGAGAGTATATGTTCCTGGTCTGGTGCCCCTGCACGCCATCCTGCCGAGGTAGGGGGGAACATCATGTTGGTTAATGCATGCCCACATGTTAGCATTCCACCCAACAAATCTGCATGCTATCTGTTGGGGGAGGTGCTGGCTGGGAAGGAGGCTCCATACACCAGCCACAAACCCCACTCGTCTCCTTTCACCCATGAAGGAGGTCACAGCTGGCGCACAGAGCCTTCTGCCTGCCTGGCTGCTCTGCACGCTGGCTGAAAGCCCCACTCAACTCCTTTATGGAACCAATCAGGGCTCGTGACCAGCATGTTAAGTCTCCTTCCCACCTGGCTGAGAAGAGCCAAGGGGGGCTCACAGCTGGCGTGGGACGTCTCCTTCCTGGCCAGCCATTCCACATACTGGCTGCAAGCCTTGCTTGGCTCCTTCCAACTTGGGAAAACTCCTTCCTGGCTAGGCAGGCAGTAGACAAGTGGGGCCCACATCTGGTGTGCAGAGATTCCGTCTCAGCTGGCTGTTCCTTGCACCAGCTGCAAGCCTTAGGTGAGTGGGGCTCATGCCCAGCTCATGGAGCAGCTAGCCAGGAA
The DNA here is from genome assembly GCA_003113815.1 of Sphenodon punctatus. Lineage (NCBI taxonomy): Eukaryota > Metazoa > Chordata > Lepidosauria > Sphenodontia > Sphenodontidae > Sphenodon > Sphenodon punctatus. The sequence continues at coordinate 551,708 of QEPC01014813.1, forward strand.
GGGGACGTGTGAGTGTCCATTGACCCTCACCTGCATCTCCTTCTATTGAATGCTGTCACCCCCAGAATGTGTGTGAGCATCCCATGACACCCATAGCTTACAAATGGGGCTATAATCTAATTTATTAACATCCTAAGAAAGAACTAGTCTACTTGTAAGGCAGTGGTCATTCACATCATTGCACAGATCCATGCAATTGACTGCAGGCTAGCTGAGCATGCAAGCAAACCAGTAGGACCTTCCTATATTGATGTCTTGCATCCTTCCACTGAGACCACCACACACAAATTCACTAACTAGAATTTATTTAGCTCCCATATTGGGTGGGGCTTTTTAGTGACCGCTAGTGGCTGCACTCTGTCAGCAAGCTTGTCTGTGATGCCCAAGGTCTTATGGACAACTCTGGCTATGTTCAAAATAATTGCCTTCTGGGAATGACTGACTGCCAATTTGGAGTTTAAGATGATCAAAGTTTGATTTCAGAATAAGGCAATTTGCCAAAATGATGATTGACAGGGACTTATATATTCTGCATTTCCACCACTGGCATGGATCACACAGGATCTTCACTGCTCCTTTTGTTTTGGTTTTCAACTCCATTCATATACACAGCAGTGTCCCCTCAAAGCCCCACCTGGCTAGGCATAATCCCTCCCAGCCAGGTATTTCACCCTGTGGTCTCTTCCTTCCATTTCCTGTCTTCCTTCTATTCACTGGCACAGGCTATTGTCATGGCTGGGCATTGAACTCCCAGCCTCAGGGGTTACCTGGGACGCTTGCTGCCTTCTGCGCCACTGGGGCATTACTACAGAAGGTGGTTTCCCTCCCTGCCTTGTCATTCCCTCTTTTTCTTCCAGCTGTGCCCTGTTGCCCCTGATGGGGTGTGTGGACCCAGCTGCCCCAGCCTGATTGGCTCCTTAGAGTATTTAGGGCTACTGGGAGCTGGGGCAGGTGTGGAGTGTCAAGTCATTCCCCTTGGCTTGTGTTTGGCTCTTGCTCGTCTCTCCTGTTTGTTCTCTGCTCTGCTGTTTGTTCTCTGTCTGTATTGGTGTTGTGTCCTCTTTTCTGTGTTATGCCCTTCCCACTCCTCTTGTGTGGGTACCTGTCCTGCTTGTCCTCCTTGTATGTTGGGGGATTTCTTACCTAAGTTCCTTTCCTCCTGTTGATTGTCTGCACGTGGTGGATGCTGGTGGTTTCCTGTTTGGCCTCTGTCTGGTTTTGGGTTGAGTGGCTCCCTTCCTCTCGTGAGACCCCCATAGTCTGTCTGCCTGTCTATCTGTCTGTTTGCTGGCCTGAAGGACCTGGCCCTCTGGCCACCTTTGTTTCACTGGGAAATTCCCCCCTTGCCTCTGGCGTCCCCCGTTGCCGTGGCCTCTGGCATCCCCCGTGTTGATCCCTGTCTTCCAGTTCCTGGCCCTGTGTGTTTCTTCCTGTCCCTTCACCTCGATGATGAGTCATATGCCTTCCTAGACCAGCTTGGCTGGTACTTATGCGGAGTGCTTTATCTCCTGGATATCAGAGAGCGGCTGAGAGGTTTCCCTTGCTAATCCTGTGTCTTCCCTTTTGCCTTCCCTCATCTTTCCCTCTGTCCTTTCCCTAGGCTCTGACCCTGGAGCCTGACAGCTACTGGCTCAGCTGTAGCCTAACCAGTTTTTCTCAGCTACCGGTCCAATTGCCTCCACCCTGTAACCTTCGTACATAGATCCTCCCCAGCTTGGAGTCTTATCTGGATTTGGTTTCAACCAGCTCCTCCTCATCCAGTCCCCAACAGCAGCCAGGTATCGGGTAAGTACAGAGACTACAGGGCCTGGGTTGGATGAAAAAGAGAGGTAAAGCTGAGTGTTCTCCATATACTGATGCTGGGTAAACCCCCAGAGAGTTCTGGAAACAATTGGATCCATATTTCACCGAGGGCAGACCATGCTAATGGATCTACCACCCTGATGAGGGCATAAAAGGGTGGGTATCGGAGGCCAGTAGGGCCTCTGATCTGACATTGCTGCTGCTTAATGCAAGATTGGTGGCTAATAAAACATCAAAAATCCTTGATCTTATTCCGGATAAGGCCACCAACCTCATTTACACTACAGAGACCTTGCTGGATGAAACATCTGGGCCAATTTTGTCCCAGATGGTGCCAGCTGTGTAGTCAGTGTAGCATCAGCCTAGGATCAGAGCCTGGGGGGCAGAGCAACTGTGATCTGTAAAGACACCTTGATCTATAAAGATACCTTGATAGTAGAGTAAAACCTGATCAGCGTTCAGTCAGTGGAAGCCAAACATCCGTGTCAGGCCCTGGTTCTGAACCTCCACCTTATGGGGTTCCTGGAGTGGTAATGACCAGTCTGCCTGCACCACTGCCTTGGCCTGCTGCAGGCCCAGCCACTCTCCACAAGAGTCCCCATCTCCTGTCTGTCCTACTCCTGGCCCACCTCCCAGCATCCTGGTTATCTGGCAGCCAGCATATAAGGCTTGTGAGGAGAACAACATTGATGGTCTTTGTTGTTGTGACACATCTGCCTGCTTGTTCCTGCTAGCCTTGTCCTTCTTCCCAGTCCATTTTTCCCTTGCCTTCTTCCCAGTCCTGGTTCCCTCTGCCTTAGTCATTTCTCCCTTTCCCTGTTCCACTGTCCTTCCTTCTCCAGTGTGTCCCCTCAGCCTTGCTTCGTCTTGTCTCCTTGCTCCCCTTCCTCCTGTGTCTTCCCCACACCAGTCTTACTCCCCTTCCTGCACCTGTGTTTCCCTCAGCCTTGCTCCTAGTTCCTTCTCTGGTCTTGGTCCTTTCTGCCTTGTTTCCTTCAGCCTTGGTCCCTCTCTGGTATCATTCCCTTCAACTTTGTTCCCTGTTCCCTTGCAGACTATCTCCCAGCTGCATTTTCTCACCTTCCAGCCTTGTTCCCTAGACTCTATGTCCTGGCCCTGGCCCTGATCCTGATCCCCAGCCCCTATGACCATCCAGATGCTACTTATGCCCTAACACAGGGTTATTTTCCAATCTGTGAATCACAGCACAACCACTTTTTGTGATAGTGTCGGTCAGCTTTGTTAGTTGCAATTCCTGCTAAACATACCACCACTGCTCGCAATGCTATTAAACAAAGGCAGGGAACAGCAGAAATATTGTGTGACAGGGTTTTAAAATTAATATAATAGCAGAAAGGAGTAGCTGGGATATTTTCTTTTAGGGCAGAGCTGACTGCTGTATCCATCTTGGGCAGCCTTGACCCTTCCCCTTGTCCTGTAGGTGACTGCCTGCTGTGATGGCTGCCAAACAGCAGCACTAAGGGGGGATTCAGACGTTCTGATTTTTGTGAATTTTTTAAAAAAACGAATGTTTCATGCATGTCTGAACACATAAATTTGATTAAATGCAGTCAATATCGCACTAAAGAAATCCGACTTTCAAAGCTACTCAAACCTACCTTTTTGATGTCCGTTTTCAATAAATCAGCACTTAACAGCAGTGTGAAAGCAACATCGTACTGGTTTTAACTGGTGTGAAATCTTTTCTGATGTGAATGCAACCGTGCTTCCAAGTGCGCTGTTTTACTCCTGCCCCTACCGGAAGCAGTGAGACCAGCTGGAGCCCTGTAGTTGCCTCGTTGGGTGCAGGCTGCAGCCAGCTTCTCCCCAAAAAAGTTCTTCCCCTCCATGCTTCCCATCCCTTTCAATCATCTGCCTCTGCCTTAGTGCTGCAGCAGTAGCAGCAGCGGGATACCGGAAAGAAAGCAGGGAGAGAAGCAGCGTGCCTCACTATGCGAGGGGCTTCTTTCCAGCAACCTCAGGCTCTCCCTCTTTACTCCCTGATCCACCCCCCCCAAGTCTAGAAGTCCCGTGCAGGAAAGCAGGGGGCACCCCCTCCGATCGGACTGCGAGATAAAGCAGAAGGTTGCTACCTTGCAAGCAACGTTCTTTGAGTTGGCTCCGAATATTCTCATAACTGGGTTGTGCATGTTCACCCTATTCAAATAGACCACATGATGGTCTCAGCTTCTCTAGTATAAAAAGCACTCTACCCTTCAGAATGACCATTCCTTCCAACCCTTTCTAAACATACAAGGAAAAAAAATCCATGTTGGCTGGAAGGTTGTGTGTTGTGAGAATGTTTAGAGCCATCTCAAAGAATGTTGTTTACAAAGTAGCAACCTTCTGGCTCCCCACAGGCCACTTCCTGTAATTGAACCGCACTGAGCAGCCGGATAAGCGCGCACTACAAGAAGGTCTGAATGCATTATTTTGCTGTAGTTAAAACCGGTATGGCATGCATGTGAATGCAACAGGACTTAACAGCGAACTATTGAGAACCAGTTTTAAAAAATCCAGATAATTGCTGCACGTGTGAATTCGCCCTTAGTCATTGGGCCATTAGGTGGCTGTTCTATGGCAGAGAGTGACTGAAACCCTCCTGTTTTAGGTTGTTGGGTTGGGGGGAAGTGGTTTGAATCGAGAGTCATGGGGCATCATACTTGTGGCAGAGCAGAGGCTCATATGGGTGCTGGGCCTTTAAGAGGCCAAGTGACTGAGCTTCAGAGGGCACACGTGGGCTGGGTGTGGCCAAGCCAGCCTGGATATAAAAAGCCTCTGGCGGGCTCAGTCTGAGGCAGATGGAAGCTGTTGGAGCAACAGGGCTGTTATGTGCTTGCTGTTCACTGGAATAGCAGAATGGAGAAGTAGGCTCTGTTGAGCCAGGAGGGCTGGACTGACCAGGGAACCCTCAATTGATCATGTGGTGACATGCTACTGAACTATAAACTGGTGTATATGTGGTTGAGGCATGTAACACTAAATAAATGGATACTGAAGCTAATTTCCAGTGTGGACCTGGATACTTGGCAGTTCGATCCTGAAGGGAAGTACTCAGGGTGACCTGCTACAATACTATTGTCTGTAGCTGAGGCTTACTATTTTGTATGATGAATGGGAAATGATAAGATGTCAGGATAGTGACAGCCATCCTGTGGGAGGTAGGATATGATCTGGCGAGGGGGGCTCCCCCAGGTGAGAGACTGGGGAGGGAGTGGAATGGTATCTGATGGGTGGGGATAGGGTTGAGGAGTGGGTTGCTTGTGGATCCATGGGGTTTTTAAATTGTATATTGCAATTTTTAAAATGTATTTTGGGTTTTGTTTTAAAACATATCTTAAGTTGCCTTGATTCCCATAGGAAAACAGTGGCCTAGGAATCCAACAAGAATACTACTCATTGTGGTAATGTTTGTGTTTTGCTTAAATAGCTGTATTAGCAGTTAGACTGGGTATATAACTAAAAAAAGGGAGCTGCCCCTTTAAGTAGGAGGGCACTTGGAAGAGAGACAGGCCTAGCCTAAGCCAAGGTGTGGGGTGGTTTGCAGTTGTCTGTGTGAAGGAACCCTGGTTGGTTCCTTGAAGGCCCAGTTTGTATCAGCAATAAAGGTTGGAACTTGGATATAATAAACTTCCCTGTTTATAAATCCAGTCTCTTTCTTGAAAGTGCAACCTGTGCCCAAGTTAGAACATCAGAGTGTCCTCAAGGCCAATTTTAACCATAAACCTTGGCAGTTTTAGCTATACAATTACTGATGCCCATGCAAAACATGCCAGAGTGCATCTTCCTCCTCACTTCCTCCTGGGGTTTTGTATTCTGGCAAAAAGCTGGTCATCTGTAATACCCTTGTTTGGCTTGAACGAAGTGTGATGGGACTGGGACCTCTCTGCCCAACTCAGGGCTGGCTGTGACTCAGTTTCCCCACTTAGTGTCAGCTGGACCAACTCCCTCATGAACTGTTGCAGTCTGTAAAGGGTCGACCCTCTCTCACGTTTACCTCCGAGCTTTACAAAGCACAGTAATGAATTAGAGACTCGAATGAATCTTGTAATTCACAATCACCCCAATGTCGGGTATTCACAGAAGCACACAAAGCTTGGTTAAAATAACTTTAATTTGAGAGTCCAATTAAAGTATAGTGCAAGGTTGTGTCTAGAGTACAATATAATAAAATTATATAAAAGATAATTCAATTCTGACTGAGGTTTGAAGCTATACCTTATCCTATGCAGTCACATGCTTAAAAGTTCAGTTCTTAGAATGAACTAAGTCTTTCTCAGCCCCTGATGTTGAGGGCTGGGTGCAGATTCTTGCTTCTGTTGCAGTTGCCTGTCAGTTCCAAGATGACTCTTTCCTTTGACTGCTGATGTTTCTTAAATATCTTTCTCAGTCCTTCCAGAGTTTTCCCCCTAAGAAACCTTTGGGTCTCATCCTGCACATAGATCAGGTAGCCCCCATTTGCATTTCTTAACACCATCATTGTTGTGTTAACTGTCCCAGACAGGCTAACTGGGCTCCCAGTCTGTTTTTTAAAAAATTATTATTATTCCTGTTACATAGCTCGCAATGTATCTATTCTCATTCCATAGGGTTTTCATACAATAGGCATTTTTACACACACATTAAAGTTCTGGATTTTTCAGTCTTCTGGGTTTACAAGTCCACAAGTAAGTTCTGAATTAACTTTTCTCACACACGCACTGCCCTGAGGCAGTTCCAGGATGCATTCTTCGCGCACACACACAGCCCTGAGGCAGCCTAAAGTAGCCGCAGCTGTAGATGTGACAGGCTGCCATAGAAACCAAGTGACTACAGCTGCCTGAGCAAAGCAGTTTACCAGGAGAACTTTTTACACACAAGTTCGGGGAGCGGTTCTACGCAGAAGTTCAAAGATCTGGATGTTTAAGATCTGGGTGAGTGATTTAGGCACACAAAGTTCAGGCTGTAACAGCAGGTTATAGGATGTAACCTGCTCGAGGTCACCTGAGTTTTTTGGGGGGCCATGCAGGAGAGGGCATTATTTGTGGCTGTATCGCAGCTGTGGAACTCCCTTCCGTTGGGGGCTTGGTTGGCCCCGGATCTTTCCTCCTTTTGGGGAAATTCTAAGACCTGGCTGTTTTGCCAGGTGTTTGATGGGAGGGGGGGATGAGTTTTTCCTCCTTCTATAGGTTTTAATTTTGTTGTTTTTAGTAATTGTAAGCTGTTCCGAGTTGCCTGTGGCAGGAGGGATGGGGTAGCAAAATTTTAAAATGTATGTATCTTGGCTTCATAACATTTATCACACCAAGATCTCCAGCAAAAGCTCTCTCCTCACTGCCATGAGGAGCTGTCCACTGCACTGCACTAGCAGCCTCAACAACCTGTTTGCCTGGTGACTGCAGACTCCTGATTGGCTGTGTTGGGGTACATAAGGAGTAGGGCTGTTCCAAATACTAAAAAAAAAAATATTCTCAAGTATTTCTGAGTTTCCGAGGACCAGTCCTGAGTGTTTGGACCGATCCTCAGAATCTCTGAGAATACTCACGATTTGGAGGGGGCGGAGCACAGAGCAGCGCAACCATGGAACATAGCAGCACAGGCCAGGTAAGGGTGTGTGTGTCAGGGAATAGAGCAGCAGAGGTCAGGGAAGGTGGGGGGGGGGAGGTGTCACTCATCTAAAAGCTGTGTGGGAGCTGGGCATGCCATCTGGACTCTGCTTCCCTGTGTTTTGAATGAGGTTTCTCTGAGCATGCTTCTAAAGATCTCTGGGAACATGCTGGAAAAGTAGTCCAGCTTGCTCTGCCTGGGAGCAAGGTGGACTACTTGGACTACTTTCCCAGCATGCTCCCAGAGAGCTTTAGACTGAGCATGCTCAGACAAACTATTTGAAAAAAAACCCACACAGCGGCAGAGTTCACAGCAGTATGCCTGACTCCCGCAGCTTTTAAGGTGAGTTTGCTGCCCCCTTCCCTGCCCCCTACTCCCTGCTGCCTCCCCTTTCCTGCCCTCCACTAATACCTTCCTTTGCCCCTACCTCACAGGGTTGTTGTAAAGTTTCCCCAAGTGCCATGGCAGGGGATGCTATATAAAAATAAAGGTGGTGGTTATTATTTTATTCTGTTTATACTCCAACATTCTTCTAGCTTCTGCCTTGTTCCTTCCTAGTCTGTATTCCAGTCTTGCTCCCAGAAGCCTTGTTTCTGGATCTGCTCTAGTCCTGCCCTTGTTCCAGCCTGATGCTGGTCTTGTTCCAGCCCTTGCCAATCTTGGACCCTGCTTTCTGAGCCCTGCCTGCCTCAGTCACATCCCACTGATGCAACTTTCTGACTCCTGATCTGGCATAGCCTCTTGACTATGACTTTGGATTGCCCCTGGATACAAACTTAGACCTCCACGCAGCAGCATAACAAGGGGGGGGGGGGATGCTTACCCTGTGAGGCAGTGCCACCTTCGTTCCCAGCATCTTCTACGATGGACTGGGCTTATGTCCCAATTATGGGCACCTCTAAAAGCAAGGTCTACAGGGTGTGGGGACCAGGCTTGCCCATGAAGGCCAGCCCAGCTCCCAGCACACACGCACTGCATGCCTGGTCTCCCTCTGGAATGGCAGCAACCCTACCAGGAAGGAAGTTTCCAGAGTGGGTGGGGCCAGCACTCTACCCCCATCCCATCTGAAAACTTCCTTCTTGGTAGAGTCATTTGCAAGTGGCCTGAACATTACTAGGACATTTTCAGAGTGGAAGGGGGTATCCTGCTGTCCTTGCTCTTCCCCTCTGAAAATTGCCGAGTGGCATTCGGGTTGTTTGCAAAGGGCCCCCTCAGGGCATTTATAGACGATCCCGCTGACAAGCGGGATCGCTAAATGCCAGCTTTCCCCCCCGCGCCTTCTCTGCATGCCGTGTCTGCTGTTCAGACACGGCGCAGCGTGCGAGTGCGTATGCGCACTCGCCCACGGAACCCGGAAGTGTGGCGTAAAGCCAGCACTTCGGGAATCCGCGTCGGAGGGGGCAGGATTGCCTGCCCCCTTTGACGCAGATTAAAAACCAGCCGCAGCGAGTAGACAAGCACCAAGAAAGGCGGCTGATCAAAGGATCAGCCGCCTTTTTGGTCTCGTCTATAAACACCCTCAGAGTCTGGGCTCATCTGAGCCACCTCATCCCATGGTAGCTATGCCCCTTCCTCTGGGCCTTGATTCTGTTGGCTTGCTGACCCTGACTGTAACCTGGGTCTGAACCCTGAGAACATGGGTGCTCTCTGAAGCATCATATAGCAGCAGCATGAGCTGACCGAGTTGGAGCACAACCATGGGGAGTGGGGCAAATGTGTGTTTGATGGGGAGGAACTGAGTATATGAACATGAAAGAGATGCGTCCGAGATGCAAGAATGTGAGAAGAGCATAAGAGCCATTGTGCGGGGAAGAGATTTGGAATAAGGAAGAGGGGGAAGGAAGGTAAGTAAAGAAAGAAAACACAGGAAAGAGGCATAAAGGAGGGACTGGAGGAGGAGAAATTAGACTGGAGACACTGCAAAAAGGAGGGAAAATGATACCAGAAGGAAATAAGGATTGGATTGAAAGAACAGAAAAGGCAAAGAAGGAGAAAGGAAAGCGATAAATACATTTAATACCAGAGAGTTACAAAATACTTATAGTCCTTTGTGCCACTCTCAGAACTCCCTTCAGCTCATCAGGGCCCCTTTGTGTTTGCGCAGAAAGCTTTTACACCCAAATGCTTCTGGTAACTTACTCTAGGATTGTGAGAGCTATACAAGAGAGACAGCCTGGTCTGCTGCTGCTTCCCCACACACCCTTAAGGATGGCAATTAGTATCTCAGAGACAGAGTGGGGTACATGGTTTAGGTGGAATAAAGCATGTTAAAGGATATGAATGAAACGAGAGGACTAAATGGCAGGAGAGAAGTACATATTGGGGTGTCTGAAGGGTCTGTACTGATACCAGTGGTGACAGGGTCGTGTTCTCCTAGCACGGCTAGCAAGCAGGTAGCAGAATTAGGCCCCAACAGTCACTATCTCCTCAAGGAATTTAGATCAATTGTCTTTTATTTTTATACACAGTGGGTGCATTTACACAGATGGCAGCCGTGGCTCTGCTCCGCGTCACACCTGGGTGGGCCATCCATGTACAGGTGGGCTGCCGGATGTGCAGGCAGATGCTCCAGCCCCACTAATAGTGCTCTGGGACATCCTGGAACACTGCCAGTGAAGCGGGACTTCCAAACCTGGGGAACCAGCCGGATGCAGAGCAGGAGTCTGTCTCCTCAGTGGCCAGCCACTGGAGCTCCATTCCCAGCTGCAGGTTGCCCCAGACAATACCATAGAGCTGTGGGCGGCATCCTAGAGTGGTGGCTGATCTGCCCACGGCTCTATGGTGTGGGGGAGGGTGGTGCCATGTGGGGGAGGGTGGTGTCATGTGGGCCGACTGCGGGCTGTGGCAGACACTGTATCTGTTTAAAGCAAGTGTGCAGACTCGGGGGATGCACCCTTGGACTTGTTCTGGGGTTGAGCACCCCTGTGTTCGTCTAGAGTAGACGCCCAATGTCATTTTCCACCAACATATATACAAAGTCCCTTGTACAATCTTAGCCAGAAGACCCATCTGGTTCCCAGTGTCCAAAGTCCCTTTCTCATGCCGTTTTTTAGAGGAGGGCACGGTGTGCTCGCGCGTCGTTGCCAAAATCCCGTGAGACAGGATTAGATGAGACGCTGCTGCGAGTCACACACACAGGAGGGGGACACACGTTCTTTTCCGGCCGTGATCTGACCACCTTGATCGCCGGCCCAGTCAGATCGCGGTCAGATAAGAATGCGTGTCCCGCTCCGTGTGCGTGACTCGTGGCAGCGTCTTATCTAATCCCATCTCATGGGATTTTGGCAACGACGCGTGAGCGCACCGCACTCTTGTCTAAAAACGGCCTAAGTCTGGAAGTACAGCCCACCAGGCAGGTGCCCAAAACAAAATCCCTTTCCTGGCTTCCCACCTCTCTTGTCCTTAATCCACCCCAGGGAACAGTTCCAGATCCTCAGGCACCTTCTCTGGCAGTCAAGGTGTCTCTAGTCTCCACTGTATCATGCTGAGCAGAGCTGTACCCTGTCCCTGCTTTCTAGCACTGCTAGCAATCAAGTCCCAGAAGCTAGCCTCCCAACACTCCTTTGATTGAGCCTTTCTCAGGGTTTTGAGCTTGGGGTGTCTCAGCCCAGGTGCAGGGTGTTAGGCGCTGTCCTTTCTCAATTCAGTACCTACCCCTCCATTAGCCCCCTCATTCTTGCTGCTAGTTGCTACCCTTCTTAAAGGCCCCACAGCCTAGATAGCCTGCTACGTTGATGTTCAATATATTAATGAATGAACTGAAAAGGGGAGTAAAGAGTGAGGTGAGTGCAGATGACCCAAAATTATTTGGGATGATAGACTGAGGAGGACTACAAGGAATTACAGAAGGACCTTGCATGACTGGGCGATTGAGCAAACAAATGGCAGCCAAAATTCAGTGCTGACAAGCGCAAAGCTATGCACATAGGGAAAACAATTCTAACTGTACATACACAATGGTGGGTTTTAAATTTAGGCATTACAACTCTGGAAATAACCCTAATATACATTTTAAAATGCTGGCTTCTGTTAGGCATTACCACTCAAGAAAAGGATCTTGGAGTCATTGCGGACAATTAGTTGAAAACCTTTGTTTGTATGGCAGCAGTCAAAAAGGGAAACAGAATGTTAGGAATTATTGGGAAAGAGATCAAGAATAAATCAGAAAATATCATAATTCTATATAAACCAATGGTGTGACCACTCCTGGAATATTGTATGCAGTTCTGGTTACCCTGCCTCAGAAAAGACTGACAAAACTCTAGTCCATGCTTTGGTCACCTCTCCTCTGCTCTCATCTTGCCCCTCACTCCTGTTCACCATTCTTCTGCCAAGGACACCCACTTTACTGGTCACTTTGATCATGTTCAGTACCTCCTCACCCCCCATTAGCTCTCGCTACTCAAAAGCATTCAATACAAGCGCCTTGTCTTTATCTTCAAGGCTAAGAATATAAGAAGCTGCCTAACTGAGTGAGACCAATGGTTCATCTTAGCCCCAGATTGTCACAACCTGACATGACAGCAGGGTTTCAAATCTAGCTCTCCAGCAGAGGCCTCACCCAGGCATGCTACCAGAGATCGTGAATCGGAGATGCTGGGGACTGCATTTGGATATGCAAAGTGTGCGCTCTACCACCTGAGCCAGGGCTCTTCATGGCCTTATGCTCCCTTATCTTTCTGCACTTGTTTTCTGCTACATTCCCTCCTGGGAGCTTCACTCTTCCTTCTCTCCCACCAACCTCGCCTGCCCCAATGCCCCCGGCTCCTGGAAATGTCTCTGTCCCTTCTCTCATGCTGTCCCAACCCCATGCCACCCTGAGTGCATTCAATCTGCTCGTTCCTGGATGCATTTAAGCTGCTCTTTCCTTCCTAACCTTCAGATCCCTCCTAAAAACTAACTTTTCTGTCACAACTCCCTTAGCTACTCCACTGAGGCTGTCCTTTCACATAGCAGCCCCTTTCTCTTATAACTAAGCTAAGCGCACATACCTGTGACTCTTCAACTTAGTGAACGTATCTGTCTCCCTATGGTGTCCCCCCCCCCCCCCCCAAAAAAAATCTCCCCTGTCTTCCTCAATTGTAAACCTCATGGGATAGGGATTACAATTATATCTCTAATGATGATTATACAGCATCAGCAAGCCCGGGGACACAACCTCTGACTGTCAGGAGCTGTTAGTGAACAACAGAGGATGGATCACTCCAGTCTGGCCTGTTGTGCACTTTGGGCAGCCATTGTTAGAGGCAGGATGTTTGACTTAATGGACCATTGTGTAAAAACCAGGACTTGAACCAGTGCCTTTGGGGTTCTAGAGATGTTGGCTGTGTCCACAGAACTACCAGCTTTCTCTGGCCAAGGTCCAGGTCTAGAACTGAAGGTTTTCTCCAGCACTGATCTGTTAGGTCAGCCAAGGCATGAGCAACCTGAGGGTGGTGGGGCCTTGCAGGATTGGGGCCCAAGGATTGTGCAAGCTGGGATCTGGAACCAATGACCTCTCAGCTATAGACTTCTGCAATCTGAGGAGCAAGTGTCATACCGAGGGGGCAGACAGGTCAGGGTCTGGAATCCATGCAGAAGTCTGTGGCCAGGAGGTCAGTCTGAGGATGAGGAATAGGCATCGTGCCCAGGGGGCAGGCAAGCCAGAGTCAGTGCAGGAATCTGTACCCAAGAGATCTGTCCAGGAAGCAAGCGTAACTCTAAGGAGTAAGCCAGCTGGGGTCTGAAGCCGATGCAGGAGTCAAACCCAGGAGGTCCATGTGAGGAGAAGGGATTCAAGGAATGAGGCAAGTATGGGGATGGAGACTAGGTGAAGGGATATTGGTGTGAAGGGGGAAGTGGTTAAGAAGCACAGTAACCAGGAGGAGCATATAGAGCCACTGGGAAGCATTGAGCTGCTCTGAGGAGCCTGAAACTTTATCAGGCTAAGATAGCTCGGGGTGCAAGTGGCCAGCGAGGAGGCAGAAAGCCTCCGTGTTTCACAGGAGGCACCACTGGGTTGATTTGGGATCAGTAATGCTGCTCATCTGGGGGAGGGGAGTGTTAGGTGCACAGGGAGGAATGCCTAACGGTCTTTACAGGATCAGGGCTAAACCAGAGTCCTGAGGGGTCCAGGCAGACAACACATCAAAGGGGTGGTAGAAGTACAGTGTCGGGGTTCAGTCCAAGGTCAAATCCAGCTAGGCAGGCTGAAGCGAGTAGGTGAGGCAGGGACAGAAACATTGAGGTAGAGGTAGAGGATATGCAGTAGGGATCAGGAGTAGGAGTCAGGAACTGGGGGGCAAAGACCGGGTCCAAGGACGGTTGTTCAGGAGGCAGCAAACGCAGACAAGGTCAGACCCAGGTTGTTGCTCTGCCTGGCTCCTGCTTCCTATCACAACTTAGCCTCTCATACAGGGCATGCAAAGTCAAGGGTCAGTCAGGGAGTAGGAACCCCCTCAGACTGCCCAATGGGCAAACAGGATCAAGTCAAAGGTCCAACCTGGCTGAACTAGTGGCATAGGGGCGCCAGCCACCAGCACCAGGGCCCCAAGGGTGCACATTCAAGATCAGGTCCTTATAATGCCCCCCTCCACTCTTAAGGGTGTCCTCAGGGTATCCTACATGCCAGGTTGTTTGCGAGGGCCTCTTCTTGTGACCCATTTCTTGGTGTTCGGGAACCATAATATCCCAGGAGGGCCCCCCTGCATGGACAAAGGTCTGAAGTCTAGTTCAGGGTCCTCGTTGTCCTCAGACAAGAGGTCCTATGGCTGTAAGTCATCGGGAACGTACAGTCTGGTGAATGAGCAGGGAGTGTGGTCATCGAGACAGAAGGTGGAAAAGTTGAAGGGAGTGTCAGGATGACTGGTGGGTCCCATGAAGCTGGTTGGCTGGCAGGTGGATTGGGCTGGGTGGATCGGGCTGTGCGGATGGGGCTGGCATGTAGATGCAAATGTAGGGGGACTTGGTGAGGCAGCAGGAACAGAAACTGGGAATGTGGCAGGTTCAGGAACAGGCAAAGGTGAGTGAAGATGCATCTAAAGGACAAACTCGAAGACAAGTTTGTATGCAAGGGCTGGAGCTGGGAGTGGACAACTGCATGGCAGGACCTAGCCAAAGTGCCATTGGTTTCTTTGGACAAAATGATATGAAGTGGCCATACCTGCCACAGTAGAAACAGAGCCCGTAGACCCATTGATGCTCCATCTCGTCTGAGTAGCTAATATATTTATTTATTTATTTCATAGATTTTTACCCCGCCCCTCCTGCCATGCAGCTTGGGACGGCTTCCAAAATATTAAAATACAATAAAATCATTAAAATTCTCATAAATATTAAAACAGGACTAGGATACAATAAAACCAAAATAGATGGGGGAGTTAAACCACCCCTCCCTACCCACCCTCCCTCCCAAAAGCCTGGGCGAACAGCCAGGTCTTACAACTCCGCCGGAATGTTAACAGGCTGGGGCCCAGGTGCGCTTCCTCCAGAAGGGAGTTCCAAAGCCGCGACCCAACTACTGAGAATGCCCTCTCCATTGTGGCCCCCCCGCCTAACACGGGGGACCTCCAGGAAGGCACCCCCGGCAGGCCGCAGGAGCCGCTCTGGGGCGCGGAGGGCGAGGCGGTCCCTGAGGTATGAGGGGCCCAGACCGTGTAGGGCTTTATAGATCATCACCAACACCTTGAACTTGGCTCGGCACGCTATCGGCAGCCAGTGCAGAGCTCGGAGCACAGGTGTAATATGCTCCCGA
>QEPC01014813.1:567483-603496 GCA_003113815.1 Sphenodon punctatus
GCCTCAGCAGCAGCCCATGGTCCACAGTATCAAAAGCGGCCAAGAGATCTAGCAGGATAAGAAATGTTGAACACCCTGCATCCATCTCCCGGCGGAGGTCATCTACCAAGGCCACCAACACCGTCTCGGTGCCATAGCTGGGGCAGAACCCAAATTGAAAAGGGTCTAGGAAACTGATGCTATCCAGATGCACCTGGAGCTGGAGTGCCACCGCCCGCTCAATAACCTTCCCTAAAAAGGGAAGGTTAGAGACAGGTCGGTAACTGGCGAGCGCATCCACGTCCAAGGATGGTTTTTTCAGCAGGGGGCGCACCACAGCCTCTTTAAGGCAGGGCGGCAACCTCCCCTGCCGCAAGGACGCGTTCGCTACCCTCGCCAGCACCGAGTATAGTGTATAGTTGCATAGGCTCAGACCGGCTGAGGGAGCCAGTAATCTGGTCACCAGGCACCAAAGTAGAGGATTGAGGCAGTGGGCTCAGAAAATCCTTGGGATGTGAGCACAGAGTAACCAGAAGATAGTCCTGGATCCCCCCCATTTTTCTCTGCAACATTTCCTGAGGCACTGATCAATCTGGGGACAAAGTGTGATGAAGGCACCCAGTCAGGAGGGTTTTTCCACCCTGGCCAGATCATCCTTGATAGAATTACTCAATCTCTGCTGGAAAAGGGAGAGTTGTGCTGCTTTGTTCCAGTCAGTATCTACTATTAGCTGATGAAACTCTGCAACAGACCCACTGCCCTGTTGGGGAGTCTGCCAGGCAGCTTCTGCTGTTTGGGTATGATGCAGATCACTGCATAGCAGGCCCATAGCCACTAGAAATTCCTCCAGTTGTCTCAGCAGGGGTCTAGATGTTTCTAATAAAGTGCATGCCTAGGCAAGTGCAGGCCCACTCAACAGACTAATAATGAGCCAGACTTTAGTTTCATCCCTAGAATAGGTCTGGGGATAAAGAGGAAACAGGGGGCATTGATTCAAGAAGCCTCTGTATGCTCGGGGATCCCTGGAGAACTTATCAGGGAGCACAACTTTGGGTTTCTTTTGGTGCTGTGGAAAGGTTTGACTTTTCTGCTGCAAGACCTCAAGGTGTATTCTCAGGGCCATGTTCTCTGCCTGCAAGGAGCTTACAACACTCCCTTACTTTTGTAGCTCTGTGGTCAGGATTAATACTTGGTTTGAGGTTGGTACACCATGTCTAGCACTCTTGGGAGGAGGAGGGATGCCCAGCAGGTTCAGTGTTTCACCAGGCCCCCACCCAAAGGTAAGCCCCAGTTACCTGAGCAGGGCCCACGATGAGGTAGAGCAAACCGTTAGGCACATGGGGATGGACAAGGCAGGGTCTTTACAGGATCCGGGCCAAACCAGAGTCCTGATGGGGTCCAGACAGACAATGGATCAAAGAGGTGGTAGAAGTGAGAGCCAGGGTCCAGGCCAAGGTTGAATCCAGATAGGCAGTCCAAAAGTGGGTAGGCGAGGTGGGAACAGAAACACTGGGGCAGAGGGAATGCAGTAGGGATCAGGAACTAGGAGGCAAAGACAGGAGTCCAAGGGCAGTTCAGGAGGCAGCAAACACAGACAAGGAGTCAGATTGTTGGTCTGCCTGGCTCCTGCTGCCTGTCGTATGCCCTGTCAAGGTCGATCAGGTCATGGTGGGCAGGAACCCCATCAGGTTGTCCAATGGGCAAACAGGACCAAGTTAAGGGCCAAGCCTGGCCAAACTGAGGGTGCAGGGGTGCCAGCCACCAGCACCAGAGCCCCAAGGGAGCTGGTTCAAGACCAGGTCCTTACAAGTAGGAGCTGCAGAGTCAGCCCTAGCTTCCTGGTTGGCTGCCTGACCTATACAAGACTACATGAACATTAATGCTTTTAGTGGCAGGTGAGGTGATTGTCTGGTGAGACAAAGGACCTGGGAGGATAAAGAGAATTTGATAGTTGAGTTAGCTAGCAGAGGCAGCTATCAGTAGTTTGGTCTTTGCTACTAGTCACTTTACAGGCAAAAAGACTGAGTCTACAATCAACCAGGACAATGGCTACTTCAGTGGAATCTGAGGGAACCTGTGGAAGAATGGAGACAAAGATGATAGTTGGCTGTGGAAGTTGTGGAATGTACATCATCTTTGACTGTGGACCAGAAGAGTCTTGTGTGCATGAAGCGTCAGCTCATCAGCCTCATGGAAGAGAAGATCCAGGGAACTGGAAGAGGTTGTTAAGCCAAGAAGTGAGGAGATTACACTACACAAACAAGATTTCCAAACACTGCCTGAGCAACAAGACCCGGAGAGAATACTTCTACAGGAGGAGTGTGACCCATGGAGGAACGTGGCCATGAAGAGAAGGCAAAGGAAAATAGGAGCTAGTGGACAAGCTGAAGAACAGGTTTTCAGTTTTAAGGTATGGAGAAGAGATGCAGATATAAGTTGGGCCTGTGAAGAAGAGGAGGGAAGCTAATCCCAACAGAAGAGAGGAAGAAATAACGGAGCAAGTCAAGAATAGTAGTTCAAGGAAGAAAGAAAGTTCTACAACTACAAAGCTAACGTGGAAGCAAGAGGGTCTGCAGACAGAGGAAGGAGGAGATGGGAAGGAACAAGTTGCGATTTCCAGGCAGAGAAGAGTGGTGGTGGTTGGGGATTCCATTCTGAGAAGAACAGAAGCATCTATTTGTTGGCCTGACCCAGGGCCGGCCTTACCGCGGGGCGGCTAGGGGCAGATGCTCAGGGCCCTGCCCCTTAGGGAGCCCCGTGATTGGACTGTGTGTTTTTTGCGGGGGGGCTGTATTTTTTAAATTAATTTGGGGGGGGCACTGCAGCCTTCACCTTTGGGCAGCGTGCATTCTTATCGGAGGAGTTGTTGCACGGTGTGGGGCCTTGCTGCTGTCACCACTTGACCCACCCACCACGCTGCTCCCCCGAAGACCTCCCTTTTCCTCCCGCAGCACTGGACCCCACATTTTCACCAGCCATTCTGCCCGCCGGCCTGGGCTCCACTTCCTTGCTCCCTCACGTGACATCTCCCCCTCCCCTCACAGGAAGTTGCTTTATGCAATTTCCTGGCGCAGGATTCGGAACACTTTGCCGCTGGTGGGGGTTGTGCCGCGGGCGGTTCTGGACCAGCTGTATCAGTGGCACCCGCGGTGGAGCGGAGGCAGGCGGAAGAGGAACCGGGCCTGGCGGTGGGATGGAGCAGCAGCCAGCGGCAGCAGCAGGGAATCTGGAGGAGGCAGGAGTGGCTGAGAAGAGAGGTGCTGGTGGACCTGTCTGTGGCGGCTGGGGTCGGGATGGGACTGGAGGAGGCTGTGTGTGTGTGTGTGTGTGTGTGTGTGTGTGTGTGTGTGTGTGTGAGAGAGGTGAGCATGTGTGAGAGTATGAATGGGGATTGAGGGGTGTGAGAGGAAAGCATGTGTCAGTGTAAGCTTGAATGGGTGTGTGTGTGAAAGAGGAGAGCGTGTGAGTATGAATGGGTGTGTGTGAGTGAAAGTGTGTGTGTTTGAATGGGTGTGTGTGAGAGAGCAAGCGAATGAATGAATGTGGTGAGAGGTGTGTAAGAGAGAAGGGTGTGTGGGTGGGTGAGTGTGCCCACGAGGGGGAGTTGCTCCATCTCCCATGGCTGTCCCCCCTCACTCCCTGATGGGTGCCCCCACTCCCCCATGGCTCCTGGAGGGGGAAAGGGAGCCACCCTCCTGCCCAAGGAGAGGCCCAGCAGAACATTCCTGCTTAGCAACCTAAGCCTGTCAGCCTCCAGCCCTCCCAGAAGACCCAGGCCCAGCAGCAGCAGCTGAGGTAAAGGCCACCTGGCCAATACCTCTTCCTCTTCTTTCCTTATGAGCTCATTTGTGCTGTTACACGTGTCTGTGGGGCTTTGGGAATAGAGTGGGGCCATCTGGGGGTGGTTTGGGAAGGGGATGGGGGTGCTGTGATTGATGGGGAGTTGTTTGTTGTTTGATATGTTTAACTGGATTTTTAGTGCTTTGGTGCTTGAGACCCTTAAATCCAAGAACTGGAAAGGGGTCACACTGACAAAGTCTTGCTGAGAGCTGTGTTTGGCTGCTCTGGGCCTGAGGTTTAGTTCCTCATCCCTGCATTCATGGGGGGGTGCTGTGTCCGTGTGGGGGTAGTTTGATTTATGTTTGATCAGCTGGATCTCTGTTTGAACGCCTGTGTTGGGAGTGTAATAGGATTATGCTCCAGAGAAGGCGGGTTCAGGCCATGGATAATCTGTCCCTATCCATTGTGTGCATGCCCGCCTGTGTTTTAAATAAGAGTCTTTGCCTTTTAATCAGATCTGTGTCCTGGGCTTCCTTTCATCTAAACCAGATTTAAATGTTGTTTGGAGCACATTGTACAGACAAGTAAAAAATAACTTGTATGACTATTCTCTAATTGTCAAAGGGAAGTGGGAGGGGCCACAGGGAAGTGGGAGGAGCCATGGGAAAGTGGGTGGGCTGTGAAAAGTGCCCTGAGAGGGCCCCGCACTTTGTGTTCACCCAGGGCTCCACAATTTCTAAGGCCTGGCCTGACCTCACATCCTGAGAGGTGTGCTGTCTGCCTGGAGCCCAAATTAGAGACCTTATGGAGAGACTGCCAGCTAGGCTCCTTGGATCTTCTAACCACTCCCTGCTGCTGCTCATTCACATGGGAACAAATGATATTGGAAGGAATAACACTGATAAGGTCAAAGATGACTTTGAGGCTCTAGGAACAAGGCTGAAGAAGATGAAGGGCAATGTGACAGGGTGCAGTGTCCCAGGTTAAGCCCCCAAAATCTCTAGCCTCTTGGGTAATTGGCTTCTGAACAAAGTCTTTATTCACATACATATACACAATAGTCTCTATACAGTTTCTCGGTGCCCTGACTAATGCTGGAAAGCAGCCCTCTGGCAACCCACTTCCTTATCTAGTGGAGTTCAGCCAGGTCCACAGTCCTTTAGCTGGCTCCATATACAAAGTATCTTCACAGCTGCTGACTTAAGGTTTCTTTTTTTCAGGACCTTGGTCTGCCACTTCCTTTAGGTAGCTCTCAGCAACTCCACAGCAGGATTTCAGGCCCCAGGACAGCAATCTTGCAGAAGATCCAGCAGAGTTGTTCTCCCCTCTGCATTCAGGCGCAGACTGGCTAGCGGTCCTGCTGCAGCTACAGCTCACAGGGAAGATATACTTCTCCTACCAGAGTCAGGCAAAGACTGACTCCCTGTGGCTGGCTCTCCTCTTATAGCCAGGAGTGGCCGTGACTGCCCCTCCATCCCGTGGCTGTTAAAGGGGCCGCAGCCCAGAGTGCCTCTACCTTGTTACACTCCTCCCCCTTTTCAGAGACAGGACTATAGGTAGTCCTGTCTAACACAACTACAGAACAGGGAAGAAGATATATTCAATTACATATAATCCATCTGATACACCTTTTTACTAATCTACTAATGTCTTGCTCTGGCTGCTGGCTCACTCACCTGCACCCCTTAATCAGTCGTGTGGGACTCTAATCCACTTTGGGTTTTAACGCCCTATCCAGCCTCTTACCGCCCTATCCAGCCAGCCTGTTGCACTGGGTTTTACTTCAGTTTTATCCTATAGTCTGGCGGGCCACCCATGCCCAGATGCCATTTTCTTTTAGCCTGGTGGGCCTCCTCTGCCCAGGCGTGTAGTCTGGCAGGCCTCCCCTACTCAGACTTCATATTCAATCTTTTCTCCTTTCTGGGGAGTCACACTCAACCCAGCAATATTTCTAGGGGTGGGAGCCAGGCCCTCCTAGCCCTTCCCGACTCCCAATTGTGGGACCCTGTTGTGTGGTACTCTAACCCACCTAAGCATTTCAACTATTCTAAATCACAATCTTTTCCCCAGAATTCTCCTTTTTATCTTGGATAGGGGCTTTAACCCAGCAGTCTCATCTTTTAGCCCTGCCAACATTTGGCTTAGGGGACTCTATCCCCACTTCAGCCTTTCTGTAAGGGTATCTATTCCTTTTTAGGGAACTCTGACTCCTCCCTGGGGACTTGAACTCAACTGTCTCGGTCATTAGAGGACTTCAACCCCTCTTGGGGGGCTCTAATGGCACTTAAGGGACTTTAACCCTCCTTTAGGGGTCTGTGTATGTGTATATATAAATACAGTTTCTATACATACGCATATTTTTCCATTTATACAGATAATTCCATAATCTGCAGGTTCTTGGGACATTAACCCCACAGTCTCACTCCTCAGAGGCCTGGCTGGTGGGGCATGTCCACATGATCATGGCAGCATGTGTGCTCAGAGACCCTTTCTTTAAAAAGTGGGGAAAGGAGGATCCGGGAACCTACAGACCGGTCAGCCTAACATCAATACTTGGAAAGACTCTAGAACACATTATAAAGCAGTCAATCTGTAAGCGTTTAGAAAACAATGCTGTGATTACTAGGAGCCAGCATGGTTTTTTTCAAGAACAAGTCATGCCAGACTAATCTTATTTCCCTTTTTTTATTGAGTTACTAGTTTAGTAGATCATGGGAATACCATGGATGTAGTATATCTTGATTTCAGCAAAGCATTTGACAAAGTCCCCCATAATATCCTTCTTGACAAACTGGTTGAATATTGGCTAAATGATCCTGCCATTAGGTGGATTTACAGCTGATTGAAGAACTGTACTCGGAGTGCTCATAAATGGCTCCCCATCAATCTGGAAGGAGGTATCGAGTGGGGTGCCTCAGGGCTTGGCCCTGGTCCCTGTACTATTCAACATCTTTATTAATGGCTTAGATGAAGGAGTAGAGGGGATGCTGATCAAATTTGCAGATGACACAACTGGAAGGGATAGGTAACACCTTAGAAAACAGAAACAAGATTCAAAATTATCTTGACAGGATGGAAAGCTGGGTCAAAACTAACAAAATGAAATTCAACAGAGATAAATGTAAAGTTGTGCATTTAGGTAATAAAAATCAAATGCACAAGTATAGGATGGGTGATGCCTGGCTTAGCAGCAGTACATGAGAAAAGGATCCCGGTGCTGTAGTTGAACACAAGCTGAACATGAGTCAGCAGTGTGATGCAGCTGCTAAAAAGACGAATGTAATTTTAGGCTGCATTAACAGAAGCACAGTGTCCCGGTCACAGGAAGTAATAGTTTCACTCTATTCTGCGCTGGTCAGAGCTCATCTGGAGTACTGCGTCCACTTCTGGGCACCGCATTTTAAGAAGGACAATGACAAATTGGAACGGGTTCGGATGAGAGCGACAAAGATGGTCTGGAAACCGACAGAGCAGACTTGTTGCTCCTGAGGGCAAGATTAGAACCAATGGACTCAAATTACAAGGAAGCAGATTTTGGCTAAACATTACGAAGATGTTCCTAACGGTAAGAGCTGTCTGACAGTGGAACAGGCTGCCTGGGGCTGCCTCTCCTTCACTGGAGGTTTTCAAACAGGCTGGATGGGCACCTGCCAGGGATTCTGTAGCTGTGGATTTCCTGCACTGAGGTTGGACTAGTTGACCTCTGAGGCTACGTCCAACTCTAAGATTCTATTATTCTAACTGATCATCGTATCTAGGGCCAGGAAGGAATTTTCCCGTTGAACAGAGCGGCAGCGAGTGGACACTGTTTTTTTGTTTTGTTTGGGGGGGGGTTGCCTTCCCCTGCAGCATGGGTGCAGCTCACCAGTTTGGGACATCTGGATCTTTCTTTTTCTAAAATTGTTCTCTTATTTTGGGCATCAGTGTGCTTTGGCTGGTCCCAGTCTCTATTTGTAGCTCTTGGCTGGTGTGACTGGGAGGACTACACTCTCCTGCCTATGTATCCTATAGACACCGCACACTCTTTAAGGATCGGTGGATGCTGAATAGTATAAATAACAAACGTGGATATGAGAAGTGGTTGCGGCTACACCCTGCTTAAGAAGCAGATAAGCCAGCCCTATCTGTTATAGGGCTGTCTCCCAAAAGGGGGAGGGGTGTGGCAGAGTGCAGTCTGATGGGGTTGTTGCGACTTTAAGAGCAGCGAGTCCCAGGCAGGGTGACACTGGTAATGGGTGGGGGCTTGGCAAACACAGCACAGTAAGCAGCCTGAGAAGATAGCAGAGACTGACCTAGAGAGTGGAGAGGGTTCCTGGCCCTTTAAAGCTGCACAGAGGGGAAGCCTGGCCATGCCCACACTCCCAGCATGAGAAAAGTCAGCTAGCTGGGAATAGTCAGTCTGCTCTTGGACTCTGAAGAGAGAGGAGCTCTCTGATGGTTGCTGACTAGTCCAGAAGTCCTGCTAAAGAGAGGCAGGGAACTGACAGAGAAGTGCTGCTGACCAAGGTCCTGGAAGACGTTGGTAAAGGTTGGAAGCTGCCTGGCCACGTTTGAGATTAGATAGCCTTGGGGCCCAGAGGGGTTGCATTCCTGGCATTAGCAAGACTGCAAGACTTGTATATGTTGGAGATAAAGGGGACAATCCAGTGGCCTGTTTATGCTGACCCTGGCGCGCAGCACACACCCAGAACGTGCGTGCTCAGATGTGTGCGTGGTGCCCTGTGTGCAGCACAGCCACGCGGGGTGGGTCGTATAGACAGGTGTTGCACTTTTGCTTTGCATGGCTGTGCTGTGGGTATGGCACCATGTGTGTGTCTGAGAACGTGCGCTCTGGCTGTGCGCCGCATGCCGGGGTTGACATAAGCAGGCCACTGGATTGTCCCCAAAGTATCTAGACTATGCCTATGTGAATAAAGAGTTGGTTGTGCTAATTCCCTGAGTGACTGAGATTCTTGTGGCCTTAATCCTGCGAGGACTTACCCTGGGACACTACACCCCGTTACATAATTAAGTGGCGAATGCAGGTAGCTTGAATGTTGGCCAGCAAGCTATCGAGGCAAAGGGAGCTGAACCCATGCAGGGGTGGTGGATGGAGTGGAGGCCCAGCAGTGAGAGAGAGACCCCTCCAGGAGCTGGAGGATTGTGCCCAGCAGTGAGAGAGAGACTGCCAGGAGCTGGAGGATTGTGCACAGCAGAGAGAAACAGTGAGTCAAGGGTTACAAGAATAGCTGACGGGGGTTGAGTGAGGCTTGAGCATGGAGATTTTTCTTATAGACAGAGCAACCAGAGGCCAAGAAGACAAAGTGGCAAGTGCTGGAGACCAAAGAGGGGAGGTACTGACTGAGATCGTCATAGTTGTGGAAAGAAAGGACCTATGTGGAGAGCATGCCCACAGAGTTGGCAGGGCCAGCATGTAAAATAATTCTGCCTGAGCCGAGAGACTTTATATGGGATCTCGGAGCCAAATGTGTAAGGGACAAAGATAGTCAGAACTGCTGGGTTATGGGCCATATAGAGAGAGAATGCCAATTTGAACAGGATCTCTTGAGAGGGAAAGGGGATAGCCCTATAAAGGTGCAAAGAAGGGTTCCAAGTGGGAAGACCTTAGTAGGTGTTAAATCCTGTGGGTCTAGGCTGGTAGCAATAATAACCCTGAAAAAACATTGGGGTTGCAGTGAATCAGGAGACTGGCAGAAAGGCTGCCTATGTAAGAAACACCTAGGTAAATCCAGGTGCCAGGAGAGAAGGTGCTGGGGATGTAAAGATGCAGGACACTTAAAGTACTGAGTATTCTAGTGAAAGGGACAGAGTAAATTGGATAGAGAGACCCAAGGAAAAGGCAGTAAATACTTGGACCCTGACAGATGGAGCAGAAATAGATCTTATCAGGAGGAGCTTAGAGGGGCTAAAAAATGAGAATTTGGCTCTCATGAAGGAGCGTGTACCGTTAAAATCAACTCCTCCTGGCCAGATCGGGACGGATTATTGTGTAAAACCCAAAGGGGTAGAGGAGAGTACCCAGATGAAGCTAACACTGTTAGTGGGATTTTTCTGTGCAGACAGTTGGGGTGTGACTTGTCCTGCAGTGGTGCAGGCCAGGGGCTCGACTAGATGACCTTTGAGGTATCTTCCAGCTCTCTGAAAGGCAGGCCTACAGCCACCAAAAGCTGGATGGATCATCTGTCTCTTCTTTCTTGTTTCTATTTGTTGCCTCCCTTGTTTCCATTTGCCTTTGGACTGTCTCTGCTCTGCCTTGGACTCCTGAGTGTTTTGGACTTGCTCTACCTTGTTCATTGGACCTGCCTTGGGAAACCAGCCCTTCTGCCCTTGGCCTGAAACAATTTCTTTTTCCCTGTCTGTTCCTGTGAGGCTCTGCGCCTGCTTGGGAGCCTGAACTGCATTTGCTACGATGCATGTTCCATGACTGCACATGAGCCCACCCTTTGACCATATCTGTCTGCCTATCTCTGTCCTGCCCTCTGGTCCATGTGCCTGTTCCTGGACCTTGACCCAATCCTGCATCTACTCTCTTGACCCTGATCCTGCACTGACCCACCTAGACCCCATCCTGCCATGGCTTCACCCTCCACCCCGTCCTGCAGCATGTTCCTGACATATTGGGTAAAAACAAATGTGCAGCTGCCTCAGTGACTGTATGTCCCAGATGGGCATGTGGGGCACCCCTGGCTAGGTTAGGTTGGGGGACCAAATACATGTTCCCCTGGTTTTACCTGACCGGGGAGGAAGGGCAGGGAGTGACGCATGGTCTGACTCTGCCCCTGTGCTGTAGCTGGCACCCCACTCCCCACCACGACCGGTAGCCATGGCTGCCAGTAACTTATACCAGGCCTGGGTGGCGTGAAAACAGACATGCCCCACTTCTTCCTGTTCGGCCCAAACCAGTATGGTGCTATTTATGTTCTTATGTCAGAGTGAAGAGAGGCCTATCCAGAAAGGAGACCCAGTAAGTTATCAGCTGATCAAAGAACAATTCTGTCCTGCCCTTAGAATGGGGTTTGGGAAGGAAAGGGGAAGTACCCTTTAAACTCTTGATCTGGAGGAAAGCACTGGTGTACAGAACAATACAAATATCCATAGAAGAGAAAGCACAAAATAATGGAGGTGTTAAACCATAGTCTATCAGGTGATTGCTCAGATGGTTAAAGCAGCCTGAAGTAAGGAACTGCAACCAGAGGTGGGCTCTGGGACCTGGGGAGGGGTATCGCCTCCCTCTGGGAGGAAGCGCAGAGAGAGCAGGACCACAGCAGACAAGACAGGGCAAAGGGGCTACCACCCTACAAAATTGACTAGATTGAGCCTAACTAATGCCTGTGAATGGCCCCTCTCCCTGTTTGTGCTTGGTTTGGGAAAGGTACAGAGTGTTACACCACTGGGCTTCTGGGAAGGGCCAGATCCAGGCAAGTGCAGACTGTGGGTGGCTCTACATATTATGTTAAGCCCAGGGAAATCTACTCTGAGGTATTTACCACAACCATCATCTGGTGTTGGAGTTCGATGTCTTTGCAGACACCCTAGCTGTATGCGAACATCCTATGGACTCTGACAGAAAGGAGAAGCCCATGGAGTGGCAGCATAAATGGGAAGAAGTAGGCTGATTCTACATGAACACAATTATCGTGGTATTAACTGTGATTCTGGGATGATATCCAGGAATAACTGTCTACACAATCATTAATTTTAAGGGATAAGCACTATCCTGGGATTGCAGTGTGGATGCTTATACTGATATAAGAATCACAAGGAGGACGGCATCAATCTCATGGTGCAGCACAGTTGAATTTCAGCACCTTATGGAACTTCAACTGAGAGGAGAATGCCTTTGCTATAGCATCGGTCTTGTCATTAATTGTCTGGGATGTAAATTTCTAGAGGGGATTCTGTATTTGTGGAGAGAGCTGAGACAAACAGGGGAATTCCAAAGGGAACTGGATTCTGCCACACACACAGCGCAGCTGAATTTCAGCACCTTCTTCCACTCTGATTTCTAAAGTGGGAATACAATGAATTGGTGGGGATGCCAGTGCCCTTGGAGATAGTGGACACCTATCTACCCCCTTTTCCCCTTTTCCCACCCCATGCTAATCTGAGGGTTTGATGAGACCCTAAAGAGAGGGGCAGTATCCCCTGGTCCTGGCTGCCTCTCTTGGCTCCTGTGTAGGCAGCTGTGAGCCCCTCTCCTCCCAGCATCTGTCACTTGCTGTTGGGGTCCCTGGAGCAGCTGGGTGTGATGGGTTCCCTCTGCTGCAGGGTCAGAGTGGATTAGGAGGCAGCATAGGTAGCATTTTGTCACAGCCTTCTCTGCTGTAAATTCTTACTTGTAACATTTTGCCACCAGAGACTGCAGAATACCATAGAAACTGTCAGGCTCCAGGGTCAGAGCCCAGGGAGAGGGTGGAGGGAATTGGCAATCTCCAGGATCGGAGCCTAGGGAGAGGATGGAGGGGAAGGTAGGGAGGCGAGGCAAAGGGGAAAGGAGGAGGCAAAGGGGTAACACAGGGTTAGCAAGGGAACCTCTCAGCTGCTCTCAGATACCAAGGAGACCAAGTGCTCAGCATACAGACCAGCCAGGCTGGCCTAAAAAAGCATACAGCTCTTCCTCGAGATCAAGGGATAGGGAACTAGGGAGAGAGAGGTCAGGAACTGGGCATAGGGGACCGGCAACAAGGATCAGGGAACAAGGGACCAAGGGCAAGGAATGGGGAACCAGAGGCAGGAAATGAGGGACCAGAGCCAGGGGAACAACAGGGGACCAGAGGTAGGGGGTTAAGGAACAACAGGGGACTAAAGACAAGGAGTTGGGAGGAGCAAGGAGGCACCAGAGACAGGGAGCAAGGAACCAAGGACAAGGAACAGGGAGCTGGAAGCAGGGGCAAGGAACAAGGGGCCAGAGACAGGAAACCAGAGGCAAGGAGCGAGGGGCCAAGGGCAAGAGAATGAGGAGCCAGAGGTGGGGCAACGGGGAGCCACAGGGGCAAGGGGAAGCAGCAAGGGGCTAGAGGCAGGGGACAGGGGACCAAAGCTGGAGGAGCCAAGGTCCAGGGAACAGCTACGGGACTAAAGAACCAGCAACGTAAGGCTGGAGGATCAGGGAACAAGCTTATGTGGGAACAGTGCCCAAAGGAGAGGGGAGTAGCAAGGTTATAAGAGAGACCGGAGACAAACACAGAACAGTGCCTTTCCAGCCAACACACAAACAGACATCAGAACACACAATACGCTTTGGGGGGGTTCAAGGGAGCAGAGAAACACATCCACGTGGCAGGATATCCACACAAGGGGAGGGGAAAGGTATAATACACTAGGAAGACAGAGGGAACACAACACAGACCCAAAAGGTACAAACAGAGAGCAGCAAGAGAATGAGAGTAGAGCAAGGGGCGTGAGCCACACAAGGGTCACAGAGGGATGACCTGAAGCTCCACACCTGCCATAGCCCTCAGCAGCCTTAAATACTATAAGGAGCCAATCAGGCTGTGATAGGTGGGTCCACGCCCCCTATCAGGTGCAAGCGGGGCACAGAGCTGGAAGGAAGAGAGGGAACAACAAGGCAGGGAGGGAAGCCACCCTCTGCAGTAACCCCCCCCACNAGGCAGGGAGGGAAGCCACCCTCTGCAGTAACCCCCCCCACCCCCCCAGTGGTGCAGGAGGCAGCCAGCACCTCAGGCAAACCCTTGAGGCCAGGGGTTCAAGGCCTAGCTGTGACAGAAACATTGGGTAGAGGGGAGATTAAACTCTACCTGCAGTTCTCTATGGCAGGGTGTGTGGCTTCAGTCTGGGATAACAGTGTATGCACATACTATTCCTGTATTATTATTTTTATCCCAGAAAAAAAAAAAAAACCTCAGAAATCAGGCTGGTCAATTCAGGGATAAAACCAGGAAGCAGGAATTATTTATACCATTATGTCTGTCCACACGAACAATTAAAATGCAAGTGTAGAAGTGCCCTCAGTCTGTAAGCCCTGTGCTGGTGATACTAATGAGGTAGGGCCCTGTTGGTGACATCTGGTGGTCCAGTTGACCAATCTCTGATCACAGGGGTGGTGGTGGCAGGGAACAGATGTTGCTTCTGTGGCACATTTTTGACTGCTCCAGGGATCTGCTAAGTAATTCCCGGGATTTGTTCTGAGGAACAAGCCTCTGCAAACACAAGGGTCTGTGTAATCAAACCTAATGCTTGCTCCCATGTTAGGCAGCTGGAACGGTGGTGAGCGTTCTGTGCAGAGAGACTGCTTATGTGATGACACAGGGCCTTATGTATTGTGTGTGGGAGGGGGGTTCCCATAGGGACATCCAAGTGGAGAGGACAGAGAGACAATTATTGATGTAAGACTGGCTGTAGGGGGAGAAAGTTAAAGTTAGTTGGTTGTTATCAACATACATGTGATACTGCAAGCTGTGAGATTCAACAAGTTTATTTTTTTTTCTGCTGGGAGCTCATCTGATACAATGATTTAGTGAAACGCGATCATGATATCAGTGGATCCTGATTTGTGAGCAAACTTCTTTGTTTTGAGATTTACCCAGCAGCAACAGAAGATTAATCTGTGACCGTGACAACACACTATAGCTCCTTGATGCTATTGCTTTATTGTGTTTGCCGTAAACCATTCAACGAATGGGGATTTAGTGCCCTTCAGGGGAAACTTCAGACTCAGCAAATTGAGCAGCACTAACCTGAGATAGAGACTAACTCATCATAGCTCAATGCACATTTCGTGGTGTGCCAAGGATTTAATCTGTTGGCAAACATATAAGGAACCTGCACTGGTCAAATCATTTAGGGCTTGTTTCTGTGAAGCACTAAGCTTTTTAGTTTGATCCAACGAAACACATAAAGATGTGCAGTGGAGTAACTACAGTCCAAAATGATAGGGTACCGTGTTTGCAGGATCAGGGGCATCTAGGGGTGAAAACAGACATGACGCTAACTCCACTCTAACACTGTTTTAACGTTTCTTTTGCAATGTTTCTTGTTGCAGGGCTGTATTGGTGCCCTATGCAGCCCTGCAACATGCATAAGAAACGTTGAAGCGGTGTTAAAGTGGCATTAGTGTCGTGTCTGTTTTCACCCTCGGTGACGAATTCAATTGAGTAGCGGAGGCTTGAGATAAGTGTCCAGACCAAGGGGTCTAAAACCAAGAAGTTGGTCCATGAGGATTTAGGGCAAAGTGAGGGTGTGGGTTGGCAGGTAAGAGCAGGCTGGGCTGGGGCTTTGCTGAAGCAATGTAGCTGCAAGTCATACTAAATTGCTCCACCAAGGGAAGTGTTGCAGGAGGAGGACCAATGAATAGCAGTCTCTCGCTCACTTGACTCCTTTAGACTCTAGCAGATTCAGGGTGGATTGTGCCCTATGAGATGTAGTTTCCAAGTCTGCCCTCAGGTTGTCGTCGTTACAAGTGGTAAGGTGCCAGTTCAGTCTCCTCAGGGAACTTTGTTCTAGAGCTGATGGGTGTGGGAAGCTAGCCATCTGCTGGCATTGAGTGTCTAAAATTAATGGAGGGTGGTCCCTGTGCCCCAAATTAAGGAGGGACATGTCCCCGACCTATCTTTATATTGCTGAAGACTAATGTTGGCATTAAGGGCTAACGCTGGCACTAAACAGCTTGACGATTACACTGCCTGACCCTGAGACTGCACTTGTTCAGATCAAGAGCAAAACTCCAATTGACTCTAAAGGGCAGGGGTGTAACAAGAGCCCCAGCAGAGGGAGGAGGTGGTCAGGCTGGGGGGGCAGTTGGGTGTGGACTGCAGGCAGCTCACGAGTAGCAAAGCCGTCTCCAGCAGTAGGAATGAAGCAACAGGCTTGATAAGCAGTTGTTCAGACAAGGAAGATGGCAACCACAGGACGTTTATATAGTGGGAGTGGCTAATCAGTAGCTTACGGATGGTCATATGACAGTCATGGCAAGGCACTTGAGATCCCAGGTTGAGGTTCGTGGTGTGTAGTTCCATGGTCTGATCTAACAGCAATCATGGTTTAGTGGGTGATCTAACAGGACCATGACCCTGTGGGTCTTGGTTTATTTTCTGCACTGCCTCACAGCCTGAACCTCAGAAGCCTTGTATCCCTAGAAGTCTGGGCCCAGATGTCCCTTTCTACCTCCAGCAGCGAATCATCTATGCTGCTGATAGGGGTGTCATCTCCCTCTGGGAGGAACTCTGGAGGGAGCCAGGCAGCTCTGTCATGTTCTTTCTGATGTAATCCTGCCCCTGGTGGAGTGTCATGACATCGCAGCACTTGGTGAGGGGCAGAGCCAAAGGAGAAAGAGGGTGGGTTTAAGGAGCTGTCTTGCTACCTTTTTGGTACAATAACCCTGCCCTTGCAGAGCTTTGTGACATCATGGCACTCCATGGGGCAGGGCTACATTGGGAAGAGGGTGGGAAAGTTCCTATGGCCTACCCCCTTTCTGAGGTGGCCACCCCCACCCCCTGGAAGCCCCAATTATCTGGGTTAGCCATGGATGCTCCTGCTGTTCTAGAGAAACCAGAATTTCTCCTGGAGCCCAAGAGAGGTGGCAACTCTAGCAGCCGAGGTAAGGGGAAATCTTCTACTCCTGTTGCTAGCACTCGGTAAGGAAAAGCAGCTGTTACAGCAGCCCTAAATATCAAAGCTGATACTGGCAGACATTCTCCTACTCCTGAAACGGAGAGGGAGGTTTTTCCACATCCTGCCCTCCCTCCCCCCGCCTTTTGTTACGCCAGTGTTAACTGGAGTAGGCCCTTTGAACACCGATCGCAGGAACATCATGCTAATGAGCATGAGAATAACTATAACAGCAGTTGCTGAAATAAATCACTTCCTCCCGATCGTTATATTCACCTCATGAGGAATTTGCTATATAAACTGAGGCACACTGCAAGTGATTCCCTTCTCCGTGTCTCTTGCATATATCCTAGGCATCTGCATATAGTTTGGCCTGACTGTCCATTGCCCAGCATCTAACTCAGTCATCTCATCTGATCTTCTAGTGTTTTACATCTGCTTTTCATTAGTTAGGGTTTTCTGCTAATCACTGGTGTAACTAACAGCAGACATTTCAGTGGAGAATCTGACTTCTTCTGTTAGCAATAGCTCGGGTTACATTATATATCTGTACCCAAAGAAAATGAATTGTCTCCAGATCAATTTAATGGTTTGGGGGGCATGTTTGTTTTGCATAACAGTGATATTGTTTGGTTTCCGCTGAGGTTCACATTTCTAGATATTTCAAAGCTTTTCACTCGGCTCCATAGTTAGTAGGCTAAGTGTAAGTTAATCAAAGGTGCTGGACTTTGACCTGAGAGACCAGGGCTCAAATCTCATCTTAGCCTTGGCAAGTTTCTCCGCTTCAGTTTCCCATCTGTAATGGGAACAATAATGACCTACCTTACAGGGCTCGTGTGAGGGTGAACTAGATACAGATTGTAAAGCATTTTGAACACTGAAAGTACTATAGGAATTATTAGGCAATAGAGACAAAGTAGTACAGTAATATCTTTATTGGACCAACTCCAGTTGGTGAAGGTATGGGACCTCACAAGGACCTTCGTCAGTCAAGTCAGGAATTACTCTAATTCCTGGAGCTCGCATACATGCCTCCACCAACTGGAGTTGGTCCAGTAAATTGCACTACTTTGACTCCATTGCCTATATTTGGGACCAACATGGCAACCTTACTTCCCTACACATAGAAATTATTAGGAATAGTATGCTAAAGAGAGGGAGACATTACCTGGAAGATCAGGGATTAAATCTTATGAGTCCTGCCGTTTGCTTACTCCCTGCAGTAGTGTTGCTGATCTTCACTGGAGTCTGGTCAATGTGGTAAGGAAATGCAGTGGCTGCTGATTAGGAGACCACACACACACCCATTCCTCCAGTGGGCACTTGCCAAGGCTATGGTAATAATTAGACTTAAATGGTTCAATTTTTATGGTCCACATTGTAAAAAAGAAATTAATCTGAATCAAATCCCGATTGAATGCCACCAGCCTTTGTGAGGGCTTATATCTGGTTCTGGGGATGACCACTGTCTTTTAAAAGCTTCCACCTATCTAATTATTTAGGTTTGTATACCACCTTATCCCCTAAGGCTCAGGGCAGCTAATATCATAAAAAAGATAAAATGTGAAGTAAAATCTATAAAATACATTATAGTACACCCCAGGATCTATCCCTGCACATTAAATGCCTGGCTAAATAAAGAGGTCTTGCAGTGCCTCCAGAAGATGCTGAAACGAGGGTTTAGACGAACCTCCAGAGGAAGGGAGTTCTAGAGCTGGGGAGCAGCTACTGAGAACACCTCTGTGTGCCTGGGTCAAATGGACCTGGGCCAATGACGGAACTTACAAGAGGGTGCTCTCAGTTGATCTTAGAGGCTGTGGACGGACACAAGGAGGAAGGTGGTCCTTGAGATATGGCCCTTTACATGTCAGGGATGTGACTGCAGGGTTGCATGGGGTTAATCTACTTTACTATTTAATCTGTTTTAAACCAACTCCATTTAATACAGTTGTTTTTTTGCACAGCCATAACATTCAGGATATCTCAGTCTGTATATACTGCACAGAGCTAGGACTTACCACTGATTCCAGGCCAGGCTGTTAGTGTGAGCTTAATAGGCATTTACTCCAAAATTATTTTTGCAAACATTGTGTGCACATTCCCAAGGTGTTTGTATGGGGGAGAATTTAATTTAGATCAACCTATTTCATTAACAAGCTGTCAGTTACTAGATCTGGGAGATGGGGGGAGATGTTAAGAGTGGGGAGAGGGACTAAAAGGGGCTTTTAAAACTGTCACTGTGAGTTCTCATATTCTGGGGGCATGCAGGGACCTGCTTGCTTCCTGGTTTAAGTGAATGCCTTACAGTTACAGAAAGTAGTAGAAGTGCAGCCCTGCAACATGGCCCTCACCTATTCCTATGCTAGGAGCTAAGGGCAGGACCAGTGAAGTGACTCATGCCACATGTGTGTTTCGTTCTCGGCATGGCCTCATGTTCATGGCCCTTTACTCTGACAGGGTGGTGTGAAGAACCCTTAGTGCAACAAAGAATGGGGCCCTCACACTTTTCTTCTCTTTCCCCAGCCAGTAATTTCCACTACAATCTTCCATTTCCCCAAAAACATTATTTGCATTTTAAAACCAAACAAGGAGCAGGCTTCCTGCAAGTGCAGAGTCTGGCACTTTGCTTTGTCGAGAGCATAGAGAATAATTTTATAAATAGAATGGGGTTTTACTATAATTTCTTGAGATCCTGCTTGCTCCACTGGGGAGAAACACTTCTGAAAAGAGCTGGTTTAAGAAAAAGACTTGGAATGTTTCCCTTCCTGCCTCTTTAGAATTTCTGAAAACACCAAGAGGCAGGTTTCTAATCAGGGGATATAGGGTCATTTCCACAAAAGTCTATAGGTGGGTGCCTGTGGCTAAGTAAATAACCTACTCTTTCTCTTAGGTGTGCAGCATTTTAGACCCCCTGGGAAAGATACGGAAAGGAGAGATGGGCCGCTTTTAGACTATTGCGCTGTGCGCTGGCGCGGGGTTTCAAAAACCCCACGGGAAGAGAGTACACGTGACGCCGCCGGCAATCGTGCGCCTGATACAGTGCCGCGCATTCTTTTCAAGCTGCGAATGACCTACTTCGATCAGGATCCCTGTCAGTTCGTGGCTTGAAAAGAATGCGCGGCGTGTATCAGGCGTGCAATTGCCAGTGCCGTCACGTGTAATCTCTCTTCGTGGGGTTTT
This sequence comes from Sphenodon punctatus, assembly GCA_003113815.1. Taxonomy (NCBI): domain Eukaryota; kingdom Metazoa; phylum Chordata; class Lepidosauria; order Sphenodontia; family Sphenodontidae; genus Sphenodon; species Sphenodon punctatus. The sequence continues at coordinate 586,990 of QEPC01014813.1, forward strand.
TGAAACCCCGCGCCAGCGCACAGAGCGATCGTCTAAAAGCGGCCTTAGTGATCAGAAGGCAGAAATAAAAAGGCTCATGTAACTAAAATGACCAGATTTTGAAAACCCCAAAATAGGATTTGCATGTTCTGCTCGATTTGCCCAATTTGCATAAATAATTGAAACCATTTAAATAGACTGTGACTATTTCAAATAACCCATTGCCTAGTGCCTAACATGCACACTAGAGGCTGAGGTGGCAGGTAAAGTCCTGGTTCTGTCTTGCACGTCCTGGCCACAAAGCACGAGACCTGGCTCTGGTGCATGCCACGCAGCAGCAGTATGACTGCTCAGCCCTGGCTGGGCTTAGGGTAGCCATTGGTCCTGTTTGATATATGACAGTCCTGGTTTTTTTGAAGGGTTTGTCCGTTGTCCTTTATGTGTTTTTGTCCTGTATTGTCCACATGCTGCTGGTGTTGCTATTTTCACCCCCTCCCCCCCGGAAGTCATGATCTTATGACTTCAGGTGGAAACAGTGGTGTCCACAGCAGGTGGATTCAGAGGCGAGCCAGAAATCCCAGCACTGGGCGGGAGCAGGGGTGGGGGGAGTGCTAGGCTTACCATAGCATCCAGATTTTCCAGGACATGATCACTTTTTTTGATCTGCCCAAACCCCATCCGGGTGCATTTTTAAATTATGCATCCATGGCCAGGATTTTGCTGTTACTGTTGCATCCCCTTCCCCACCCCTCGCCCAGCGCTTGTTGCTCAGCCCCAGCTGGGGAAGGAGCCCTGAGCCAGCTGTGCTCTTACTCCCCCCATGTCCTATATTTTCTTCCCCACCCAGATCCACCCATACATCAGTGACCACCCTAACTGGGCTGCAGACAGGGCCAGTCTTACCACAGGGCGACCTGGGGCAACTTTCCTGGGTCCTGCTATTTTCTCGACTTCCGAGGGCCCTGCAATGGCCCCAGTTTTCCCAGGGCATGGGTGGGGCCCTCACTCCTTCCCTAAACATGACCACCTTTTGGGCCTTGTGGAGGGTGTTCCTGAAGGGGGTGGGGCCGCTAGGACCCCTGCATTTTATTCTTGCCCTGGGCCCTGCAAATGCTACAGTCAGACCTGGCTGCAAAGCACAGCTGTCTTGCATGGTCCTGGGCCCAGTTCTCTCACTGCCTAGAAGGCAGGAGGGACATTGAAATAGTGCAGGTGCCTGGCAGAATTGTGTATGTTTTCCCCAAGGTGTGTAGCAGGGAGCATGATGTTGTATGAAGGTGCTCTCTATTCCTTTGTGCAGGGGCTTGCTGTGACGACTACAAAATGTGCTGTAATTAAAGGACATCTTGATGAATTAATTGAGCCTGGGAGTTCTTGAATGCAGTGGCAGACAGTGTCTTGGTGCTCTGTGATACTTTTCCTTGACAAAAGTGGAGTGGTTACTTAAGAGCTGTTCTAAAAGGCAAGATCCTAAGAGATTTTGAATACTTGCCAGCCCTATTGAAGAAGCACAAAAGACAGCACTAGCACAGACTCCCTCAAATAAAAAGGCAGCGTTACCCACCCCTGCAGCTATTCCACCACCACGTAGCTCCTGATCCCGGGTAGTGATGAGAGTGCTACTTTGAAGGAAGTGTCAGAGGGATCAGGGAAGGAGGAGAAACCATTCCTGAAGATTTCATCTGCTGAGGCCATAGTTTTTCAACTTCAAGTAAGGAGCAAGTGTTCTGGGAATATTAGGGATTTGAGCAGGAAATAATAAAATCAGGGCATTCATAATCTGAGTCAGGAATTACAAGGGGATTTAGCAAAAAAAATATCAGGAGGAACTGCCCTGCCTGTAAAGATAAATAAAACAGCAGCTTCCAGTGACACAGGCTTGGCAGACTGCTGTATGAGACACGACTGCCTTCAGCTAGTCTGCTACTAGCCATGCCATTAGATACTTTATTGATGTTTTGAAGAAACATGATCAATATGTCAGATTTGCTATGGATAGAGAACACCAGTCACATGAAATGCACGCCTGCTCTGACAGACTGAAATTGAGCTATTGATTTCACATCCAGCCCCCTCGGGTACTTGCAGAGGATAAGTGTGTGATTAGGAACATCATAGATGCAGAGGAGCCTTTAATTCCCCAATATGGTATCAGGTCTGGGATGCCATCTCCTAGTTCTCTGGAAACTGTTGTAATGCAGATATATTCTTCCCTAGAGCAGGATGTAATAAGTCAATATCTCTGGCTACTGGGCAGTAATAATGCACTTTATGGTTCTTGTCCAACCCCCTCTGAGCACAGCATCTTCAAAGCACTTTACAAACACAAACAGTAACTAAGCCCTCCTCACCACACTCATCTGAGGTAGGTAGGGAAATGGCTTTATCCTTTGTTTACAGAGGCAGAAAGCCAGTAAGGAAAAAGTTCCTCCTGATTTGTTTTCTGAGATGACCTGATGCAAATGGGCACTGTGCCAGGGGGTTGTCCTAAGTCTTTGCAGAACCAGGCCTGTGGCAAGTGTCTTTGTAAGCCAGGCTTTTATGGGTCAGTGCCATCTAGCTCAGCTGGTGAAAGTTTAACATATATTTAATGGTTAAAACAGCCTTGCTTCAAAGAACACAGGAAAGGCTTGTGATGCCTGGGCCTCAGCTGGTGGGTAAGTGCTCACAGGAGCGGGGCAGGCCTTTTGGGACTCACAAGGTAGGACATGGATGCCCATACTCAGTTGGAGGCCTTTATTCAATCCCTCTTTGGACCTTGGCCCCATACATGGAGCTCCCTTTTGCCTGCATCAAACAGTTCAGCCCCACCCATAATCCTTACATGGTTCACCTGCTTTGGCTATTCCTGGGCTTCCACTGGGAGACCATCAACCCCTGGTGTGCTCTAACATCCAGGCTCCAGGTATTGCCACATGGCTCCTTTGCTCCTTGGATGCCTCAGCTGGCTCTTCCCCACTTCTTCTCTGGTCCAGGTCTCCAGTATCTTGGCCAGTTTACAGTTGGGAGCCTCCTGTGCCCTGGTCTGTTCAGCTCGGCTCCCAGACGCAAACTGCCTGGCTTCTGGAGATCCCAGTCCTTTATACTCCCGGCAAGGTGGAACCTCAGTGACAAAGTAGGCTCCCTTAAGGGGCCCGCCCACAACCCATTTCATCACAGAACTTTTGATGGGGAAGGGGCCTCTGACTGAGAGAAAACAAGGCACCCTTGCAATGAGTGAGGGCGCACTTGTGTGAGCCGGCACTAGAAGCAGGGGCTGGGGCGGGGAAAGGAGTCCACTTTCCAGGAGGAACTGCCCTGCCTGTAAAGGTGCAGCCAACGGCTATCCATCGGGGGTGGGGGGGAGGGGGACAGGACACAAGGGCTATGTTTAAATAGCAGTGTGCCTGGCCACAGAGGAGTCAGGTCACCCAGGTGGGGGTGCTGTGGGATTAGCCCAGCCCCCACATCTGGATCATGCATGGTTCCTGCTGTTATGTCACAGTGTATGCCCAAGACTAATCTATTCCATAGTTATTAATAAAAGTTGCAGCCAATGCCTATCAAAACCATATTCGGTGTCTGTCTGGTTCCTATGAGTCATGCTAGCATAATAGCCTTGTCTCTAGGTCTGTCCAGTGGAGCCTGGGAACCCAGCTCAGTGTTAGACATTCTTCTCATGTATGTGCATTGTTTTTCCTGCTTTCTAATTGTTATTAAGGTGAATAAACGTCTCTTAAAGAGTGGTGGGTAAAATAAAAGTGTGTGTGTGTATGTGTATGTGTGTGTGTGTGTGTGTGTGTAAGTTGTTGGAGATTCAAGATGTTGCTTGAAGGGAACACTGAAACCTGTCACTAGGTGATTCCAGAATAGTTACCCTGTTCACAGTAATTATTGTATGCACTAAAGTAAAACTTTCTTATTCTTGGTCTGTCTAAGGGCACATTTGCATGAATATCTTCTCCTGCACTTTTAATTTCCTGTGGAAAATAACTATTGAGCCTTATGGTTTCTTACACTTTGCTTCTGTCACTGTCAATTTAGCCCCATATATTGCTATAGTGACTGCTAATAGCAATCCCATAATGCTACTGGGCTGACTTTTGTGTGGTACATTGTGGAGTACTTGTTATACGTGCCACAGAAGCATGTCCCATCCCACATTACAAGAAATGCACAAGAAGGAATGATCGCTATTCAACCTTGGCTTCTGCCCTAACACTTATGAGTTGAGAACATAAGAAGTGCCATACTGGGTCAGACGAATGGTCCAGCGAGCCCAGCATCCTGTCTCCGACAGTGGACGATCTCGGTCGCTTGAGAGAAGTACCCAACAGGTCACAGTGGACAATCCATTCCCTGTTGTCCACTCCCAGCTCCTAACTGTAAGACGTTGTGTCCTCTAAAACTACTAATAGCTGTTAATGGACCTATTCTCCAAGAACTCAAATATATTTTTAAAAAACCCAGCTATACTACTGACCTTGACCACATCCTCTGGCAACAAATTCCACAAGTTAATTGTGCATTGAGTAAAAAAATACTTTTTTATTTGTTTTAAATCTGCCAACAGTTAGCTTCATGGAGTGTCCCCTAATTCTAGTACTATTTGAGAGGGTAAATAACCATTCCCTCTTTACTTGTTCCACACTACTCATGATTTTATAAACTTCTGTCATTGATGTGCATGTAGACTGTGTTTTCTTCCATCCGATGTTAACCCTCGGAACTCCTTGTTGCTGGGTTATGCCATGTCACTGGCCTACCATCCCCCTCGTTCCGCCCCTAGGCCTAGCGGCCCAGCCTTACTGCCCCAGTGCCCCTTCAACATCAATACCCACCAGCCCCCCCTGCTAGAACCTCTTCCATAGTCACATTGATTTGTGACCGTTCTTCCAATTCATCACCTACAAAAAATAGTTCCGGTGTGGGGATCTCCCCAACATCCTCTGCAGTGAAGACGAAAGCAAAGAATTCATTCAGCTTCCCTGTCTTTATCCTCCCTGAGTGCCCCCTTTCACTTCCCGGTCATCTAATGGCCCAGCTGCCTAGCAGGCTTCCAGCTTGACATATTTGAAAAAGTTAGTTTTTGAATCTTTGGCAAGTCACTCTTCAAAGTCCCTTTTGGTCTACCTTATTAATGTTTTACATCCAATTTGGCAGTGATTTTTCCTATTTTCTTCATTAGGACTAGCTTTCCATTCTTTAAAGGACACCTTTTTGGCTCCAATAGCCTTCTTTCCTAAAAATTTAGCCACACAGGCAGACGTTTGGTCCTCTTGCTACCTTTTTTATTTGTGGACTATATTTAATCTGGGCTTCCAAGATGGTGTTTTTAAATAGACTCCATGCTTCTTGCGGACATTTAATCCTCGCAACTGCTCCATTTAGTTTCCCTCAAACTAATTTCCTCATTTTTGCATAGTTCCCCTTTTTAAAGTTAAATGTTAGAGGTAAGCTTATTTACCATTCTCCCTCCTGTAAAGTATGTTGAATTTGATTATATTATGATCGCTATTGCCAAGTGGCTCCACCAGTGTTACCTGTGGAAAGAGGTAACCTGTTAGCACAGGTAAGAGTTTCTTGTTACTAAGTGAAGAGAGAGGTCCTGCTCTCCACTTAGGCCTAGATCCAAAGTAGGTCATCCTCTCATTGGTTCAATAACCAGCTGCTCCAAGAATTTTTTATTTATTTATTTCAAAGTATTTTTATCCCGCACCCTCCTGCTCCGATAGCTGCTCCGAGCAGCTCCTGATCTCACTCAGTCATTTATGACATCTAGAAATTTTACCCCCATATCATGCCCCAAGGAGATGTTTCAGTTACCCTAATCTTGACTGGGTAAATCACCCATTATTATTGTGTTTATGGTGTTTAAACACTTGTGCATTATTTGTGAATTGGAAGCAAGACACCCTGCAAACTGATATATTCACATAGTTTTAAGAAATGTGGGATAAACAGATTCTGCCATTTTTATCTCATGAAAATGCACCCTGAGTCACAAAGATTAAATCAATTCAGACTTTTATTGTTTGGCCATTGGCGTAACAAAGTCAATACATAAAATACAAAACACAATAGAATAATAAAATAACTTCAGAATAAACATTACAATCTACAGAGGTGTACCCAGCCCAGAGTACCCCAACAGTACCCGCGTGCCCCTTAATGTCCATATCCCTTGCCCTTCCCGGGAACTATGGTGGTGGTGATTAACCCCAGCGTCTAGTACGGTCGCTGGCTGCCGGGCATATACAGGAACAGAAAAACCACAATAGAAAGTTAGATAGGCCCCTTGTTTTAAGCAGTTGAAAGGACTTACAGTCCCGCTGCACGGACTGAACATCTAGAGGGCGAGGGTTTAGATTCCAAATCTGAGGCCAAACTCGCCGCACTGCCACTAGTAAATTGCATTGGGAGTATTTGGTTAAGCTATCTAGTCGCAGAGGTTAGGCAATGGATTCCCTTGTGCTATCCAAGCTGTGGGTTAACAGGCAATCCCCCAGCCCAACGAGTCTCAGTTATAACCCTCATCCAGGACAATACAGGACTCCAAGTGGGTGGGAAATCACCCAATATCCGTCACGGATTAAATCCCTTGTTGGCAGGCATCCTATAGCTTGATTGTTTAAACTTCGTAGCCACAACTTTCCCTTAACTGCTACATCGGTTCTATATAATAACTTCATACCATTACCTTCACAGATTGTTGCCTCCTAAAAATTTCCAGCCTGAAAATCCCTAGAGCTGCCCGTCGCACTATTGCTTTATCCTGGTTGGCGAGAATAAATGAGATCAGCTTTTGCTGGTCCCAGTGATCCCTGCCCTCGAACCAGGGGCTAAAAAACTCATTACAAATCTGTCTCATCTTGGGGCAATACAAGAGATAGTGTGGCAGATCTTCTACAGCTGTTTGACCACAGTAACAAAATCTTAGCTCGGATGGGATACCCCTGCATCTACCCTCAGCAACCTTGGTAGCCATCATATTGAGTCTCACCGATGTCAGTGCCCTTCTGACTTTGTAGTTCTTAATGTCAGTGAGATAATTCTCATACCCCACTCCCTGCTTAAGCAGCGGATACCAGGGGGCAATCCGTTGATCATGGATTGCTGCACTGTTGTTCTGCATACTTATATCCCTGGTCCTACTTCAAATTTGTAATGTGGCCTGTGTTAAGGTGGTATTCTGGAAAATAGATCTCGAAAAGCCCAAATTTGCCAAATTTTGTTCTCTAGAGTTCTGCCACCTATAGGATGCCAATGAATTCTCCTGTTCCCACAGACAAAGACTGGGGAGACGGTTAGTTGGCATTATACGGATCCTCAGCCAGTACCCTAGGTGGGCCAGCCTTATTTTATCCCCAAGGGGAACTATCCTGCACTCTGCTCTCAGCAGAACAATTGGGGTACCACCGGACATACCTAGCACAGTTCTCAGGATTTTGTTCTGAAGGGGTTCCAAAGTGTTCTGACGACCCAATCCCCATATTTCTGCTCCAAACAGGAGCTGGGGGATCAATTTTCCCTCAAGTAGTTGGAGCATTGGCCTTGATTTCTTCCCACCCTTTGAGTATTTATGATTGTTTTAAATTGATTTTATTGTCTTTTATTATTGTATTTTAATGTTGGAAGCCGCCCCGAGCTGCGTTGCAGGAGGGGCGGGGTAAATATTTATAAAATAAAATAAATAAAAATATAAAATAAACTCCAGAATTTAAGTAAACCCGCAACGGTCTGGGCGCCCTTCAGTTTTACCGTTTCCAGCTGGTTCGACCAACTGCTGCTGTTCCTAAACCAAATCCCCAGATACTTGTATGAGGTTACCTGGTCAATGGTATCTAGATCCATTTTCCAGACATACTACTTAGGCCTTTTAGAAAAAAACATTACCTTGGTTTTATCCCTATTGATGACCAGATGATTTTCTTTGCAATATTGGCTTACTTTAACGAGTTGACGCCTCATACCTACCCTTGTAGTCAAGAGGATGGTCGTATCGTCCGCGTACAGCAGGATGGAAACCGATCAGCCATTTACTAAGGGAGGCTGGCCCTCATGCCCTGCAAGCTTAGAAACTATACCGTTAATAAATAAATAGCATGGGGGCCAGAACACACCCTTGTTTGACACCATTGGCTGCGGGAATGGGCCCCGTCATATCCCCCTGCACATTCACCCGACTCCTAAGTGTGGTATCCGTATATAATAAACCGATTAAATACAAGAGCTGGGGCTCGATTTTATAGTCCAATAATTTCTGCCACAAAATTGCTCTATCTATACTATCAAATGCGGCTTTTAGATCCACGAAAAGGGCGTAAACTGCACCTTTCCTCAGATGGGCATATTTGAATATTATATGATCAAGTACAAAACAGTGGTCTAGGACGGACCTAGCAGGCCTAAATCTGGCCTGCTCCTCGGCGAGGAGAGCATTCTCCTCGACCCAACACTCCAGTCTGCTTAACAGCAATCTTGCAAACACCTTAGCAACAACGTCTATTAAGCTGATGGGCCTGTAATTGGCGGGATCCAATTTATCCCCCTTTTTGAAAATTGGAACTAAGATATCACCATGGTTAATGATGTGGTTGAAAAAGCAGTCGAGAACTGAAGCCCACCAATGCTTTTGGGTTCATAGTAGATCGGGGGGGATCCCATGTTCCCCTGCTGCCTTTTTTTGTGGAAGGGATCCCAGTACTTTCTCAACCTCAGCCTCCGTTACCACAATCCCTGAATGATTAGGATCGAACAACAGGGAGGGAATAGTTTCCCCTGGATATTTATTAAAAATTCCTGTGACGTATTCCTGCCAGGCTACGCTGCCAACGGGGGGTGGGGGGGGTCCGAGGGAAGAAAGTTACCCTTGGGTTCCCTGTTGGCTAGAGCCCAGAAGGATACATAATCCCTTTTTACTATGGCCCTCTCCATTTTATCCCATAAGTTAAAGCAGAACTCCTGTTGTTTCCTCCGGAGAGCTGCCCTATATTGGGTCCAAGCAGCAACGTACTTGGTTCTCGTGGTGACTGACCCATGGACTTTTATAGTTCTAGCCAGCTTCGTAAGTTGTGCTCTTAACTGTCTACACTCCCCGTCGAACCAGGGGCTTCGGTTCTTCTAAACTGTGGGTTTCTTGGCAGTAACCAAGCTGGTTCCTATGTGTCGTAAAAGGTTCTGATAGTTCGTTATACATAGAGGCATCAGATTGGAGAAATTGTGCCTTCATTTGCTCCGGCATGGGAGAAGCAAATAAATTGCTTGCCCGGTTTGCCGTAGAATTTCCCCACCTAATAGCCCTTGACTTAATAAGCACCAGGTCTACTGGCTAAGTTACTGTCAATGGGACCTGGATACCATCGGTTCCTAAGTCCATATAGGCCACTAGGGGAAATGATCGCTCGAACCATATGGAACTACCATGCAGTCCAGCACTTTAGATAGAAAACTAGCTGGGACAGCTATGTAGTCCAATATACTTCTTCCATCTCATGAAAATGCACCCTGAGTCACAGAGAGTAAAGGATTTGTTCAATGTTGTACAGCAAGTGTGCTGCTATGTTAGGCTTTTAGGACTCAGGAATTCCATCCCATGACTGGCAGGATGTAGTAAAAGCTGGGGATGGAAGGCAAGAAGGATGGGAAATTTCTTTTCTACCTAAAGTGACTAACTATGTCGCTTTCTTTCCAAGTTGGCTCTTTGTATTGACTGGGATCTCACGTGTGAGATCATGATACGACATCATCCTGCATGCCCAGCACATGAGTGTGAGAGGTCTTGGTTTAAGACCATCCATTTAAAATTCCACAATCTGACAGTTAGGCCCTTTTTTACACAGACACTCTAACACCCATAAAATGGGTGTTACATTTTATTATACATGTTGCAGGGCACCACTACAGCCAATCACCATGGACCCTGTGCACACATGATGCTTCCACCCAGTTCCTCTGTGTGGAGTTGGGTGTTGGCCGGTGGGTGGGGAACATTTCCCTGGGTGGAGGCGTCTGTGTAAACGCCACTTTCGGTGGGTGTTGGTGAGCGTCTGCTCCCGGCCAACACCCATCTCCACCCACACTCACCCATGGAGCAACCGAAAGTGGCATTTACACAGACGCCCCCACCCATCTCCACCCAGGGAAATGCTCCCCACCCACCGGCCAACACCCATCTCCACCAAGAGAAACTGGGTGGAGGCATCATGTGTGCACAGGGCCCATGGTGATTGGCTGCAGTGGTGCCCTGCAACATGTATAATAAAATGTAACATCCATTTTATGGGTGTTAGAGTGTCTGTGTGAAAAGGGCCTTAGACTGTAGCAGGGCTTGGGACAATGCCCCAGCCTGTGGATCGGCTACAGTAATGTGTAGTCCCTTCAGAACTTTTTGCATGGCTTGCAATGCAGCCATAGCCACCACCTGCAGAAGACCTATCAAATGGGGGATGAGAAACTGTCTAAGGGACTTGGAAACATCACAACTGTGCAGTGTCCTGCTGCAGCTGCAGCCAACACAAAGGAGCCACGGACAGTGGCAACAAAACAATACTTCAAATATAAAGAAAATTGAAGGTGTGAATGGAGTGAAAACATCATGGAGGGGATGGGAGTGAGATCAGGATCTTCTTGCCAGGATAGGATCAGAATAAATGTGCCAAATAAGTCTTGCATTTTCTCAGGAAGCATGTGAGACTGGACCTGGGGGAAATGAACACATCACACATTGGTGAGGCAGAGGGAGCTTCCTCAGCACCTTGCCTTAGGGAGTTGGGAGTAAGGGCTCTGATCAGAGGCACGTTAATTGCAGAAGTCACTCCTCAGGCCAACCATGCATGGTGCAGTCTTAACACAGAGCAGCACTTAGTTACCATGGCAATGAGTGATGAAAACAGATAGAGCTATATCCTTTCCCCATCATCTCTACTCAATGTGTAGTGCAGTGCTAGGAAGGGCTGACACATTCCAGTTCTCAACAGGTTTTAGCTAAGAAGCACATCCAGGCCCCTTGAGTTGCTGTGTGTGGTGTGCAGTAAGTGGAAGTGTCTACTGTGACAGCAGCATGTTTCACACTATGTAGAGTCCAAGGCCTTTCTCAGTGGAAGGCCAGGCACCATGGCAAGGCTAGCAACAGAAGACCTTCTGCATTCTCTGTCCTTGCTCTCTCTGATAGAAATGTTCAGAGCAGAATTTAATTCCTGTTTGTTCAGTCACAAACATAACATGTAAAGCAGCAGTGGGGAAACTTTTCCCTCTACAGGTCACTTAAAAAATTAATCTAAGCCCCACCGAGGGTATAGGAGTTGGGGGAGAATATTTAAAGGGTGTGCTCAGGATAGAGGAACAAAGAGGAGGGTCCAGATCATGGATCAGTGTCATGGATGCCTCCTATTCCTGAGTGCATTCCCTCATCTCAGCTCCCTTCCCATGAGTTCACTCTTTCAGTGTTTGTGGGTAGGGACTGGATCCACAGGCCAGATCCAGCAATTAGAAAGAGGCCAAATAAAAAATAGCTGTAAGCTGCATTTTGGCACATGGGCTTTAGGTTTCCCACCGCTGGTTTGGAATTGGAGTGCAAATTACATTGACTTCAATAGGTTTAGGATACTACCTCGAGACAATGAAGTATCTTACCAAATACAATCTCATACATTTTTGGAAGCATTACAATTACACGCACACACACAAAGCTGAGGTGTAACAAAGGGCTCAGTGGTCTTTCAAGGCTTCCCCCAGTTTGTGGTTCAGGGAAGCGTACCTGGCGTCTGCCTTTAATCTTGACATTACGAAAAGATCCAGACTGATTTGCAGCAGTAGATGAATCACCACAATCACATGAATGGCCAAAGTAATGTGGTCACACACCCCATCATTCCCTCATTACTCACATTCTCTCTCTGGTTCTTGTCGCCGGCCACAATGGTGTCATGTCTGGAAAACCACCAGTTGCTGTTCAGAAAAAATTAGGTAGCAAGGCAGGACAATTCTTCTATATGGCTGTCAGTTCCCTCATTTCACCAAGGGTGTTATTGTTGCTGAAATGTCTTATAATGCTGACAATAAGGGAATGATGGTGTGTGTGACCACGTTACTTTGGTCATTCACATGCTTGTGGTGATTAATTTGCTGCTGCATATCAGCCTGGACATTTTCATAATGTTGTAGATTAAATTCAGACATGATGCACGCTTCCCTGACCAAGGGTGTTATTCGTGCTGAAATGTCTTATAATGCTGAAAATAACAAGTCATTTTCCTTCCAACTCACACGCACAGCTCCTCAGTTATCGTTCTCCCCTGTCCATTCAGAGAGCCTCTTCCTCACAGCCTCTACTGGAGGCTCCTACAGTTACAATTGCTAACTTCAGATTCACCACAACCTCACTGTAATTCCTGCTTGCCTTTTTCATAGGGCACTGCCTAGCTGAGTCTTAATATCCAGTGTCAACCTTTCCCCACCCCCCACCTTAAATGGTGTTGCGAACAGACCTCCTGCTGGTGTAAACAGGGCTAATGCTTGATTAATAATTAATCAACACTGACTTGATAGCTTTGTTTTTAATTGCTTTGAGGGCCCTGTTTACACTAGGAAAATCCAAGCTCACATATCACCAACAGTGTTGAAAGCTGAAGTTTACTTTCCATACATACGTAGCCTTTGCCACTGTAGTGTGAGCAGCTCACAGATATTGTGGTTTTTTTATCCTTACAACATCCCTGTGGGGTAGTGTAATGGGCAGTGGGATAAACTGTTGGGAAGAGAAGGCTTATAGTCTGAGATGGTGTATGGCACAAGCATATAGTGACTTATAGCACAAGTATATAGGCACTCTGAAATGGTTAGCATGAGTTATGTATGTTATGTTCATGAAGAAGTTACCTGGCAACAAACATGACAGCTGGGAAAAGAATGCAGTTTCAGCACTGTACCAAGGAGAGGAGCTTGGGATGAACTTTGAGTGCTATGCTGTACTTGTGTGCTCCGAACTTTTTGTAGACCCTCACAACATTTCCCAACACCCATTTCTATTGTGAACACTCAGCCAGGAGTTCAGGGACAGAAACAGTACCCCTGCCTGATGTAACTCCCAAGTGAGACCTGTCTATTAGACTCACAAAGATTGCTACTGATGCAGTATCGGTGGTGACCTTTGTGCCTGACAATGCTTGAAAACAAACGAGACAGTAACTTGTGTTAGCCCAGGAGTCACCTGCTTGTTAGTTTGGGCACCATCAGATGTTCACCCACATCCACCACAGGGTGGGCAGCTGGCTGCTATGGTACGCATGGGCTGGAGAAGGTTGGCAATGCAGTCTGGGTGAAGGCCAAGCCACCCAAGATAAACCAGGCTAATGTGCACCCTCCCATCTTTTAGGCTCTGCCCAGCTCTGCCACAGAGCGAGGTATGCCAGGACTAGAGAGCTGTGGGCAAAACGTCCAGGAGTAGTCAATGGAGCAACTGCGCCCCAATGCCCCTCCACAGGAGATGGCCCCGGCGCCCTTAAAGGGAATGGGCAGAAAAGGCATGACAGTGTGGGGTGTCACTGGTCTGCCAAAGGAGGGAGCCAGCCAAAGGAGGGACCATGCAGCAGAAGGACAGCCAGTCCAGCACAGTAAGTCAATGTACCTAGGGGGAGGGATACAGCAGCCATCCCACAGTATGCACAACCCTTATGTGGTACGTGTCTATCATCATATCCACAGGCATCCAACAGCACCACTACCCCAGGGACATCAGAAATGCAGACCCCTGCTGCACCAGGAGAAGGCCCCCAAGCCACCCGCCAAAAGTGGGTCCTTAGGACCAAGGAGGAGATGATGGCATTCATCAGCCTGTGCAGGTCCAGTGTGACCTCTGCAAAATGCGCAGTAATGTGTGAGTGTTCCAGGGACTTGGTACCTGGACAGCGAAGCTCAGCTTTCACCAGGACATGGACATGAGCCAGTGCTTGCAGTAGGCAAAGGAACTGAGGAGGGGCTACAAGGAGGTGAAGGACAATAACTTTAGGTCCAACTGCAGCTGCCAAACACAGCAGTACATGGAACTCCTGCACACCTTCCTTTTCATGGATGGGTCCATTGTTGCTCCACACCTCATTGGCACTGGCTTCACCTAGGGCTGCCAGGTGGACTCCCCTCCCCTCCCCCATGCTGCACCCACTCAATCTGCAAGTGTCCCACCCCACCCCATGAAGAGGCCAGGCCCTCGGGGACACAGCCCACTGTATCTGGCCACACCCCTAGCCAGGCTTCAAGGACACAGACATCATCCTTGGAATCTTCAAACCCTACCCCCTCAACCCAGTGAGCCAGCAGTCAGTTCCAGAGCAAGTGGAGGCAGAGGACCCAAAGATCCTGGGTAAAGCAGAGCCTGAGGGGTGGTAAATGAATGCATCAGAAGGGAGGGGGGCAGGTGACCCAACCGTAAGATGGAGCAGCCAGGTAATGCCAGTCACCAACATGGCTGTTGTTCCTTGCTGTGTCCAGAGGTGGCCAGGATGGCAAGTGGGAGTGTAGCAGGGTGCAGCCTTGAGGGGCTGCTACCCCTTTAAGACCACCAGGCAGGGTGACGCTGGTGCTAGGTGTGGCAAGGCCAGCCCTAGCAAGGAATATCAGTCTGGACTGAAAACAGGCTGAAGAGTGAAGGGCTAAGGTAAAGTGCTACTGGACCTTTAAGAGTCTTAACTCTAGAAGGTTAGTCATGCCCTATAGGACTATAAAGGAAGCAGCCTGAGACAGAGGAGATCAGTCTGTGCCTGGCTGTGGTCAGGAACTGGGCTGCTCTCCCATAAAGGCTCTCCAAGGTCCTGAAGTCCTGCTGAAGAAGGCAAAAGCGGAGGGCTGCAACTGAGGAAGAAGGCTTCTGTCCAAGGTCCTGAAGGCCAGGCTGAGTGATGTTGAAGTAACTAAGGAGGACTGGACAGAAACCCAAGCGGTGAAAGGCAGTTAGAGAATTGTTGCCTGGCTGGGGAAGATTTGGGGGCTTGATATTATGGTGCAGAACTGTATAGGAGAGATTGTCTGGAAACAGTATTGAATAAAGACTATTGAGAGCTAACTCTCATAGAGACACAGTGATTTTGAAACCCCATGTACCAACTGAGAGGGACTCAGGGGTCTGATCCTGTGAGGACATACCCAGAGACACCGCAACTCTGTTATTGTGGTGGAGATTGCAGACACCTCTAAACATCAGCTATCAAGCCATCTGAGTGAAGGGGAGTAGATCCTACACAGGGGTGGAACAGAATATAGAATTGTACCCGGACGTGGAATGAGAGTGGTGAGCTGTGTGCCAAGTGGAGAAGTGCACCTGATGCTGAGCGAGTGAATGAGAGACAGCTGCTGGAGGAGTGCACCCAGAGCTGAATGGAGGAGTGTGCACAAGTGGCAAGGTAAAGAGTAATAGTGACCACAGGGCGTAGCTTGCCAGGATAAGGGCCTGAGCACAGCTGGAGCCAGGAGACTCGATCACACCAGCAGCGTACGCGGATACAAAGTGAGAACATGGCAGCAGGAGGACTACACCCCCACGTAAGACAAGCACAGAGTTCATGAAATTACATGCAACCAGCACTGAGACAGAATAGTGTCAAGCAGTCAGGACTACAAGGTTTTATTTAATTTTATTTATTTATTTATAAAAGATTTCTATCCAGCCCCTCCTGCCCACAGGGCAGCTCGGGATGGCAAACAGCAAGATAAAAACAATAATACAATAAGAACAATTTAAAAGTTAAAAAAAATCCCACATGCAGTGAGAAAACAACCCCCCCAACCCACCTCCCCTACTCCCCCCCCCTACCAAAAGCCTGGCGGAAGAGCCAGGTCTTACACAAACGTCAAAATGACAGGAGAGTGGGGGCCAACTGAGCCTCCTCCAGGAGCGAGTTCCACAGCACATGGGCAGCCACTGAAAAAGATCTAACATCGGTGGCCACCCATCTCGCCTGGGGAACCTCCAAAAAGGCTCCCACAGATGAACTCAGGGGTTGCACGGGCACATGGGGAGTGATAAGCAGGGCCCAGGCCATGAAGGGCTTTAAAGGTCAAGACCAGCACCTTGAACCTAGCCCGGTGCTTTATAGGCCCCAGTAAGGAGACGGGCTGCGGCATTCTGCACCAACTGCACCCACTGCAGCCTCCGGACCAACTTCTCGGGCAGCCCCACGTAGAGCGCATTGCAGTAATCCAGCCTCGAGGAGATGAAGGCATGGATGACAGTGGCAAGGTCAGAGTCTGAGAGAAGCGGTCGAAGCCGCTGGACAAGATGTAACTGCCGAAACACACTCCCTGCCACGGTCGCAACCTGAGATTCCAGGCTGAGCCATGAATCTAGGAGCACACCCAGACTCCACACCTGAGAGACCATGGAAGGGCAAACCACCACCCCCACAAGAGGAGATTCAACCACTCCCAGGCCCCCCAAGTCCTCACCCACCAACATCACCTCCATCTTGTCAGGATTCAGTTGCAGATGGCTCAACCTCATCCAAGCCCCCACAGCTGACAGGCACTGGGAAAATAAGGAGACTGCATGGCCTGGGTC
>QEPC01014813.1:605958-619091 GCA_003113815.1 Sphenodon punctatus
GGAGGCTGCAGCTAGCGCAGAATGCGGCGGCCCAGCTCCTGTCAGGGACGGGCCGTCAGGAGCACATAACACCTGTGCTCCGGACTCTGCACTGGCTGCCAATAGTGTGCCGAGCCAGGTTCAAGGTGTTGGTGTTGATCTATAAGGCCCTTCATGGTCTGGGCCCCTCGTACCTCAGGGACCGCCTCGCCCTCCATGCTCCAGAGCGGCTCCTTCGGTCTGCCAGGGTTGCCTTCTTGGAGGTCCCCTGTATTAAGCGGGGGGCCACAATGGAGAGGGCATTCTTGGTGGCTGGGCCACGCCTTTGGAATTCCCTCCCAGAGGAAGCTCACCTGGCCTCAAGCCTTTTAACATTCTGGCGAATTTGCAAGACCTGGCTGTTCGCCCAGGCGTTTGGGGGGAGGAGGGTTATGGGTTTTTTATCTCCCTCCACCCTTATTTAGTGTATCAATTGTTTTAGTGTTACCCTAGCCGTGTTTTAATTGTTTTAATGTTATGAGTGTTTTAAAATATTTTTATGATTGTATTTTTATATTTTTGAAATTGTTAGCTGCCCCGAGCTGTTTTCAGGAGGGGTGGGATATAAATTGATAAAATAAATATAAATAAATATAACCGCCTGCTCTCCCACTTCAAGCCCCACAGGCCCTCAGTAAACCAAGGAGACCTGTGGGAGACTCGGGAGGGCAGCGGATGCCTGGGAGCCACTCTGTCAGTGGTCTCAGCCAACAAGGTGTTCCAGAAAGCTACGAGACCATCGACAGAGCGGGTGTCAAAGTCCAGGGGAAACTCCCCCAGAGCATTCCAGAACTGATGCGGGTCCATAAGTCTGCGGGGGCGGACCGATCTAATAGGTCCTGCACTCCGTTGGGGACTGACATGCGCCAGCACGCATGCCTTAAGGAAGTAATGGTCAGACCATAACAAGGGCTCCACCCCCCTGACTTCTACTAACTGACCCCCCGCCTCAAGGCCAGTGCACAAAACCAAATCCAGTGTATGTCCAGGTTGCAGGTACAGGGATCCAAGGTGGGAGGTACTTGGCACCAATGTTATATGTGTTGCCGTTTGGGACACTGGCGGAGAGCCTGCCCTCAGAATTGGCAAGGCCAGGCCAACAAAAGAATTCTGGGACAACAGACACAGACTTTCTATGGGTCATGGCCATGTGACATTGAATGTTGGAATTGTGGGGTATATGGACATGTTCAATGGAAGTGTCCTTATGGGTCTTATCTCCTAAAAAGGAAAAGATACCATACAAGAGTTTAGTAGCTACAACCCCAAGAGAACGATGCTGGGCATGTAAGAAACAGGGTCACATGAAAAGAACATGCTCTGAGAGACTATCACAAACAGAGTTGAGAGATGGACGGATTCCTAAGGACTCTAAAGAAACAAGGTCTATAAGCTGGGGTATCCAAACCTGGATAAAAGCCGAAGCTATAGATAGAATGCAGAATATCAGGGGGAGGTTGTATTGAACTGAGATTGCCCTCCAAGCTAAAGTGCCAGACCTACAGAAGAGGAATGTAGTCCTGAAGAGGATGTGAAAGAGGTACATAAGGAAATATCCAGGTTAAATGGAGTTAAAGACATATAGGGGTAAGCAAAAGAAGAACTAGGAGAAGAGGAAAACTGAGGGTAAAGGAAAGAAGAGAGAGAGGCTTGTAGACTCCATGGATTAGGTCATGCTTCAAGATATGAATGAGCAAGATGTGCAAGACATACAGACTATGAAAGAGGCCATAGTGAGACCACAGGGGGACCAGAACCTACCCTGAGGAACATACAGAGGGGAATGAAGAAGAAACGGAGTGACTAGGGACCACCTTGGGGAATCCTGTAGAGGAATGCCCAGAAGCCCGAGACACAAAAGAAGGGATAGAAGATGACTCAGTGCCCTCACTCAAGTCAGCGGAGGAGGAGACAAAGTCTGGTGGCTCAGACTAGAACTCCGAATAGTGGAGAGAGAGAGATATACAATGATGTTTCTCTCTCTCTCGCCTTGGGTGAGGCACTATGCATCTTCTTGCCTCACAGGTGCCTAACCCTGCAACCTGTACCTGATGATCTGCACCTCCCTGGTGCTCCTTAGTTCTTTTTAAAGGCCCCTGCCCTTAGCTTCTCTAACTCTCAAAGGGGAACAGGGTGGCTCCCAGTCACCCTGTTACAGATGACTTACAGTCCAGGATGGTGTATGGTGCAAGTATATTGGCATGATATAGTACAAGCATGTAGTGACTTACAGCACAGGTATATAGGCACTGAGCCTGAAGTGGTTAGCATAACCATATGTTATGTTCATTATGATGAAGTTACCTGGCAACTGAAGCTAGAACTGGGAAAGGAATGCAATTTCAGCACTGAACTTCGAGTGCTGTGCTGTACTGGGGAGGATATAGCATAACGTTCATTAGAGGGGCCCCAAGTAGAACAGTAAAAGCTGATAAGGAGAAACAATGGAATGTCTTAATTGGAAACCATGGTAACCACTAAATTTTCTTGCAGCAGTAGCTGCAAGAAAATTAAAGGCCAAACCATTCTCCATTATAAACAGGGGACTGCTGAAGTCCCAATTTTTGGAAACCGCTTGAGCTATACTTGTGAAAATTTATTCATGGCTTATATTTGTGGGGACCATCATATGTGCAAAGTTTGAAGACAATCCAGTCAGAAAACCAGAAGTTAACTGTTTAAAAGTTAATTGGTTGTGGTCAAAATGCACAGTCCTGACTATTTTGAATCCTCTCTCTCCCCCGCCCCCATGAGTTGAGCCCCCAGATTTCACAGCCTTGAAGTGTGAGATCTAGATCAAGTGCTGGTGTAGTACGATAATGATTGGTGCAGCCAACAATGAGTTATTAAGCATTAAAAAAAATCAGTTCTACTGGTTGACGCATGCGCAGTAGAGCAGCCACTGACCGCCATTTGTGTTGTTAGAAAAAACAGCATAAGGAAAGTGATGTAACTCTGCTTTTTAAAATCATGTAACTTTATCATGAGCCAGCTCTGTCACAAAGACATTAAGTTCTAGTCAGTTTCATGTCAGTTACCTCTTGCCTCAGAAGCACTATCAATAGGAAGCTCTAGTCAGCTTCATTTCAATTACCCTCTTGCCTCGGAAGCCACCAGCAAGAGGGTAAAAGTTATCCAAAAAAGTTCAGCCATTGCTTCAGAACACCACCCCACCCAAACAAAATGCAGTGATCTCTAGAAAGGTTTGCTGTAAGAGGAAGTGAAATAGACCAGGGAACGACAGCAAAGCTTCCTCCCCACCTTCCCCCCAAAATGTTGTGTGACTTTTATTCATTTACTCAGGGGAAGGATTTTGAGCGATCGAAATCTCCTCCTCCCAGATGAGTTGAGAACCCAAACTTCACAGCCTTAGAGTAGGAGATGGCCACCACGTGCCACTGTAACATGCTAGTGCTTGGTACAGTGAAAATTGAGTTATTAAACATTAAAAACTCCATTCTGCTGACTGGCATATGTGCAGTGGTATGGAAAGTTGCATGACTTTTATTCATTCACTCCATATGGACCAGCCAGCCTAGTCCTGGCCTAGCAGCTTCTCACTACTGTAGCCGGCTCCGCCATGCTGCTGCCACCTCACTATCTGTGCTGCAGCCCCAGCCCCCTCCTCCGGCTCTGCTCCTGCCCAGAAAGCCCTCCGCCTCTGCCTCCTGGGAGCCCAGGTGAAGACCATCACCCACACAATGTCCCCATCCTGAAACTAACCACCCCCCCAGCCTCGCTTCTCCTCCCAACACCCCCCCACACACACACAACTTCCCAATCCCTGCTCCCACCTGTCACCTCCCCCACAGCTTCCCCAGCCTGAAACACTCCCCTCCCAAACTACCCCATTGGGACTTTGGGCAGCAGCAATCGTGGCTGCACATGGGTAGTAGAGTGGCTGCTTGGGGAAAGGCTAGTTGCTGTAGGGAGTCGCCTGTCATGGAGGAGGTGCAGGGTGAGGAGATGGTGGTAGCAGCAGCAGCAGCTTCGCTGTGAAGATGACCCCAATGAGAGGGAGCCAGTGGGGCCCCCAAAGCCTCGGGAAGATTCCTGAACACGGTATGCTTTGTGTTACATATCTTCATGTCTGTACAAAAGGGTAACATAGATTTACTAAGAAAAGGGTGTGGACACTCCCTTTGAACTCTGTTTCCAATAGGTTTTATTTTGTGTAACGCTGAAGAAAGGCAGGTGCGTATCCTTCAAGGGAGGAACAGACTAAGAGGATCTAAAGACAGTAGAGTTCAGTGCAGCTTGTGATTGCAAGCTGTGGCGCCTCATCAAGTTAGTGGCAAGCAAAACTAAAGAAGAAATGACTTTGCTAATGTCAGAAAAAAACAATGGTGCCACACCACTTCTCATGGCAGCCCGTTATGGGCATCTGGACATGGTGGAATATCTGCTGAAACATTGCTGTGCTACGATAGAAGTTGGTGGCTTGGTGAATTTTGATGGTGAGACCACTGAGAAAGTTCCTCTGTTAGGGACAGCTTCTAGTGCTGGTCATTCAAAGGTGGTTCAGTCTTTATTAAATCATGGAGCAGCTGTCAACAACACTACTTTAACAAACTCAACCCCACTTAGGGTTGCCTGTTTTGATGGCCCGCTGGAATTAGTAAAGTACTTGTGGACCCCTGCAAGCCCTGCTTCTTCTCCTGTCCCCCCTGCACAACTTCCCAAGCCCTGCTCACACCTGTCACTTCTTCTGCAGCTTCTCCAGCCTGAAACTGACCCTCCCAAGCCCCGCTTCTTCTCCCATCTGCCCTGTACAACTTCCCACGCCCCGCTCCCACCTGTCACTCAAAGCAAGCTTCTCAAATAACATCTGCAAACTTACTGCATGGTTTAAGGCAGGGATGGGAAACCTTTGCCCTGCCAGGGGCCACATCCATGCCCCCAGAGGGCAAGGTCTTTCATATGACTGGCTTGAATATCCCTAAGTAGTAATTTTCAAAATCCCAGGGTATAACACAACTGAATCCAGGGCCCAGATCCAAGAACCCCCCACAAAATGAAAAAATTATCTAAAACAAAAACCCTAACGGCTTAAAAAAATGTTAAAGGCAGAACCATTTCCAAAACCAAAAACTTTCCTTTTCAAAACCATTTCACAAAATACGTTTTCCCCTAACCTAAACTCCAAAAACCATGAAAATTTAAAAAAATTTAACATATGTTACAACAAAAATTAAACTCCAAAAGCATAGAAATTATTTCCAGATTTTCTATCTGCATTCCATAACTTACCATTAACATTCACAGAAGATATGTACTTAATTTATTACCATACATACTTATTCATTTTCTAGGCACAGTTGTGCCTAGAAAGTTATGGGTAGGACTGCCCTCCATTATAAAGGGGAAAAGTTGAAGCCCTTATATTTCAGAAACTGCTTGAGCTGCAGTTCTGAAAATGTAAGAGTGTGCTATAAATGGAGAGACAGGAGTGTATTCAAATTAACAAGATCCAGCCAGGAAATCAAAAGTTATAACAATGCATGTATTAATTGCTGGTGGTCAAAATGCAATGTGTCCGGAGGATTTGTTCTGAGTGATATCGCCTTCCCCTGGCTGAGTTGAGCCCTGAGAGTTCACAGTTGTGTAGTATTAGATGTCGACGAAGTGCTCTTCTAGTCTGGAAGTGATCAAAAGAGATATTAATGATTTTAAAAATCAGTTCTGCCGGGCTAACGCATGCGCGTGGAGAAGCTGCCACTTGGGGGAAAAAGCAGTGTCGGGAGCCAAGTTATGAGACTCCTCACTGCTGTCAGTTACATGCAAGCAGCGATCCCAGCTTGCAGGGACATGGGGAGGTATGCATTCCCCTAATGAAACACCCCTCTGTTCCCCCATGCCCACTAGGTGCCCAACCCTGCTGCTGGGAAGGGGAGTCCCCCAAAAGGCTAGTCCTGTCCCCGCTCAGCTCCCCAGCCCCACGCAAGAAGCGTCTCTGGACTTTCAGCAGAAGCAGCTTCTCTAAGTTCCAAGACACTTCTTGCGAGGGGCTGGGGAGCTGAGCAGGGATGGGACTATACCTTTTGGGAGGTGGCTCCCCTTCCCAGCAGTGCCAGTGGAGTTGGGCACCTAGTGGGCACTGGAGAACAGAGGGGTGTTGCATTAGTACCCTACACTGCTAATTGCCTTTTGCTCAGGGCAGAGGAATTTTCACCTTGGGTGGCCATAATGGGGCTGTTACCCCTGCTCCTGCCCCTGGCAGGCTTGGCAGCATCTGGAGGCAGTGGGGATGGGGGAGAGGAACTATGCCGCTCCCCCGACCCTCTCCCCCCTTGCTGGCCCGATGCTGTAAGCTCTGCTGTAGCATGAGTGACACTAGGGCTACCTCCATATTTCCTGTTTGGGTATGCTAGGACTACATTTCCCAGCATGCCTACACAGCAACAGGATGATGGTTCCCCACTGCGAGGGTGCAAACAGCTGCAGCAGCAGTGATTGATCCTGGGGAAAGAGGTGAATGAGTGTGAGAGAGAGAAAGAGAAAGGTGTACTGCATGTGTTTTGTTTTTTTTAAAAAGAGAGAGAGAGAGAGAGAGGACTGCTGTGAGAGGTGTGGTGTGTGTGAGAGAGAAAGGATTGCTGCATGTGAGAGTTGTGCTCTGTGTGTGTGAAAGAGGGGGTGTGATGCGTGTGAGAGGTATGCTGTGTGTGTGGGTGTTTGAAGGAGAGAGGACTGCTGCATGTGAGGTGTGCTGTGTGTGTGTGTGTGAGAGAGGTGTGCTGCAGTGATGTCTGATAATAAGGCGGTTATTGCATTCCATCAGATTTTTGCAATAGTAAGGAGTGTTAGATCACGTGCATTGAAAAACTCCATGATGAGGAAATCAATTTCCCTTGCAAAAGATTTTCCCTAAGCATTTGTATAGCAATGACTGGGTGTTGCAGAAAAGTTCTATTTCCTTGTGAGAGGCGGCTGCATTTCAGGAGTGGTTGAAGGTACTCCTAAGTATACTTTGCACATCAGTTGTCAAAGCAGCTTGGAGATACTCTCTGCATGCAGCATGTTTAGCCCTTTGCAAAATCATTGGTGTATAGTAACTACATCACCCTTCTGGTGTAGAGAACATAGACAGAGAGAGCTGAGGAGAGGCATAAAGACAGAAAAGAAATAAAGATAGTACCTTTGACTAATTGATTTAATTTATAACCCACCCTATCCCAAGGGCTGCGGGGGGCGGGTTACAACACATAAAATTGATATGAAATAAAAACACAGGAAATAAACTGAAAACAAAAAACGTATAATATACATGTAAAATCTTGATGTTCCCTATAGGTGGTATTACACCCCGGTAAAACTCAAGAAACTGAAGGCAATACAATCCAAAGAATATTGGAGGGGCTGTGGCATGACTGGAACTGCGCTACATTGCTTGTGGCAATGCCCCAAGATAAATATAATCTGGAATAAAGTATGGAAATGGATGAAACAGATTGTTGGAGGAGTAATACCATTTGGACCCAAATTTGCTTTATTTGGCATACGTCCCAAAAATCCATATATAAAAGAAAGAATTAAGGCGTGCCAACAAATAAGACTGGCGACACTCCATACAATAGCCAGCAAATGGAAAGCCACCACTCCTCCAACTATTACAAATATAAGACATAGATTGTGGTATAGGATCACGATGGATCGCATTACAGCAGACCTACAAGAGAAACTCAAAGCATTCTACGCAGTCTGGACAAAATGCTGGGACATCATTCAAGAGAAACTTCCACTGGAATCGACTAGAACAATCTACATCAGAGACCTGGTATAAGACACAAGGAACCAAAGTTCAAGGAAAAACAGGACAATGAACTTTACTCTCGACAACTTATCTTAGTGAGCAAACAACAGATATAGTTTGAACCCCTCCCCTTCCTTCCTTCCCTTTGAAAATCCAACCTCCCCTCCCCAGTTACCCTGATTTGTTTAAAATATTATTGGTACAAAACATACTTGCTTCTTCTCAACTTCTGCACTTTAGGGCAGACCCGGCTACAAAAGAGAAAGCTGTAATATAAATACATTATTTTTGTAACGAGAAGAATTTATTAATAAAAAAAACTTATTAAAAAAAAATCTTGATGTTCCTCCCTCTCAAGCCTATTCCCACCCACCACATGCCTGACCAAGTAGAAAGGTCTTACATCCCCTCTAGAAGATTCTCAGGCTCTGGCAGAGTTTCAGGGGAAGAGAATCCCAGAACTGTGGTTAACCCCCCAAAGATTAAATGGGACGGAAGGCACTAGCTATGGGGCGTTACAGAGAGATCCCAGTGCAGGTAGCTTAGCTCCTGCTTGGCCAGTAGTGTACTACCTCTCCTCATCTAGCTATATGGATGACAATATGGCCCTTTTCATTCTAGCTATATTCTAACTCTTAATTATTTATATTAATCACATCCCCCCCAAAAATATTGAAATTATCCAAACAAAAAACCTACCATTTCAAAAAAAATGTTAAAGGTAGTACTATTTCCAAACCAAAAAATCTCTCTCAACTAACATTCTAAAAAACTTACTCTAAAAAACATGAAAATGAATTACAATTTCTATTCAAAAAATATACATCACAACAAAAATTAAACTCAAAAGCATGAAAATTTCAAGATCTTATTAATATTTAATCACTAAACTATCAAATTTGTTCATTGGGTGATTTCAGACGTTATGGCCGGGCGCTTTCACCATGAGCCGTGGGGTGGTTCGGACCACAACCGGGGGTGAAGGGGGGAGCCAACAGATGTTCCCCCCTTTGCCCCCGGCCATGGGGACCGCTGAACCACGGCCCGTGGTGAAAGCACCCGGCCGTAATGTCTAACGGAGCACACACCCCTCCCGGAGGGGGTACGGCTGCACGGCCCTGCCCCCTGTGCTCCCCGGCCGTCCGCCCTCCCCGAGACAGGCAGCTGCAATGGCCTATCCGGCCGCTGCCACCGCCCGCCACCGGTACCCTGGAACGCAGTGGAGGTACAGTAACAGACGTTACTTTTCCTTCACTGTCTTCTGGATTCCCCCTAACCACGCTTCGTTCGCCACCGTGGTGTGGGAGAACAAAGGGTGGTTAGATTCACTGCGGGGGGTGGTTGACGGAGGTGAACATCTGGATGCGCGCAAACAGACGTTCACCTCCATTCACCCCTCCCCCCGCGGTTGACTGTGGTGATTTCAGACAAACGTAACGTCTGAAATCACCCATTGTTAAGCATTAATCTTTTATCATAGACAAAAAAAATTCAAATTGCCTTAACTCTGTCATTTTACATGTATACAAACTGTGTACACTTTATACAATGAACTTTTGACACTATTGGTGTAGACAGCTATTGAATCTGTTCAATAGAATGCAATTCTGCACAAAAGGACAGAGTTAAGGCAGCTTTAAAAAATTGTTCATCATCCAATGATGATAAAAATGATGTTTAACAATGAACAAATTTGATAGTTTAGTTAGTGATAAATATTAATAAGGGTAAGTATGTATGTTAAGAATTTAGGTACATCTTATGTTTATGTTGATGGTAAATTATGAAATATAGATAGAAAATCTTGAAATAGTTTCCATGCTTTTTGGAGTTTAATTTTTGTTGTAATGGATGTTAAATGTTTTTTTTAATTGTAATTATAATTAATGTTCATGTTTTTTAGAGTATAAGTTAGTGGGAAATGTATGTTTTAGAATGTTGGTTAAGAGGGAGGTTCTTTGGTTTGGAAATGGTCCTACCTTTAATGTTTTTTGAAACTGTAGGTTATTTGGATAATTACTATTTATCACTAAACTAAACTTATGTTATTTCTTTACAGGCATTTATTTATTATCGTAACTTGTCTATGAACATTTTGTCAAACTGCCTTAACTCTGTCCGTTTGCACAGATTTGCATTGTATATAACCAAATGTATTTTGTGAAATAGTATGGAAAAGGATATTTTTTTTGTTTTGGAAATGGTTCTGCTGTTAACATTTTTTGAAACATTTAGATTTTTTGTTTTAGATAATTTATGTATTAAGTTGCATATGCATCATGTGTAATTAACTTCCTATATAACCATTGTGTAATCTTGATCAAATTGTATCTGCTAAACCCAAACCTGGGTAAAGTAATTGTCAATAAACCCATGAGCTGGAGTCTGAACTCAGGATTTGAGCAACCAGGGCATACTTCATAGTTGTGACAATGTGGCACAGCGTCACAGTGTCCATGGTTCACCAGCTCTACGTAACCAGCTCCAACATAAGTCTGTTTTTACAGCTGTGCACCCATGATGACATCATCAACTTCAACACTGGATGGTTGTGCACTTGTTTAGCATTACATCTGGTAACACCCATTGACATCCCCAGGCTCCCTTGTGTGAGCAAGATTTGAGCATATGACTCCAGCTTAGCTCACTGTCCATTGGACCACCTCAGAGGAGAAACACAGCTTCTATTTTTGCCAGTGTAGATCCAGTCTGGCTGCAACATAGGTCAGTCATGCTTTCTCACTGTAGGTACTGGACATCGCAGCATGAAAGCGCTGGAAGGAACCCCAAGGGTAGATAACCCTTGCCATTAAGACCCACTGCCATCAGACAAGACCCATTACTATTGAGCAGGAGGCATACACAGTACCCTAATCTCTTTCTTCACCAGGGTCTTTGTTTTAAAAACAGAAGATGTTTGATAATTATTATTTTTTAAAGCAGAATCACATGCAAAATTGCTTTGTGTGGGAGAATATAAAACACACCTTGTAGTTGGTTCGTAGTAGCACCTGTCAAAGAAAATCAGGCATCTGTACTAAAGAGAGGACCATGCCCTGGATGGGTGCTAAGAAACGTGCAGACACTGGTGCCATAAAGGATAGCACTTAGCCCTATCAGATGGAGAAGCCCTAAGAACATCTGGACCTTGAAGGCATCCAGGAAGAATGGCTAAGGAGAAACTGAGGGGCCCCAACTGGGTGTGCCTAAGTAAGCCACAGGACCCTCAGCCACATGAAAGCTCACATGAGAGATTAGCTAGGTGAGGTCAACGAGGTGAGAGACCTCTACCTCAAGAGAGAGATGATGCCAGGGAAAGCGACCCAGAGACCTTATATGGAACTGTTGGTGATGGTTTGAATGCACTTTGAATAAAGGAGCACCGCAACAAAAGTGTCTGGCATTTTGGTACCCATCCTGCAGGGACTCATCGCCCTCAGAGCCCCATCCTATTACACACAGGTATGAATTCACTTTGAAAGCAAAGACAATGACAGTCTTGCCACCACTCCAATGGCATTTGTCATCAATTTACGGCACTTTCCGACAGTTCCAGGTATTTTGCAGCATTTAAGATAAGTGACAATTTCAAAGAGTTCCGACAGTTTTTCTGACACTTTAGCAACACATTTTGACACTTTGCGGCATTTTCTGACGCTTTATGGGCCTTGCGACAGTTTCTGACAATTTTTCCGCTACCTGCCGAGAAATAGCGACAGTCAATAGTGGAAAGTGGCAGCAAGCATCAAAACGAGTATGGGGACGCCGTGTTCATGCTGTGTTGGGAAAATAGCAATGGATGGGAGGTTTCCGACAGAATTGTCTGATACTGTCGCATGTCATTTCAGGCCTTCTTCCAGGGAACCATTTTAAATTGTTCCAGAAACAGTGTGGTACAAAGATATTTATTTATTTTGTTGTATTTTTAACCTGCTGCCTCTTGCACACAAGCAACTCCGAGCAGCTCACAACAATAAATTAAACATATAATGTTAAACATATAAAATCTTATAAAAAACAGTATAAAGATAGAGGTTTTCTTGCGATCCACAACTCCTGCTCAGATTCCAGTTCCTGCACAGCTGAGATACACCTATACAATGGGCTGTCTGCACACCCTAAGTGACCCACTAGGAACTAACTGCTCAATATTTCTTAGCTCAGTATCTGTGTTTTCACTCTTCAGACCTGTGTGTTGGGTTTCTTTAGGTGATTTCCGGCTTGGATGGATTCTTCTTTGTCTCCAGTGAAAGTACTGGGCTTCCAAACCACCCCCTTTGAATTTCCTTACAGCGGTAGCTATAAGGAAGTTAAATGCACAACCACTCTCCATTGTAAACAGGAGACTGTTGAAGCCCTGATACTGATGAGACAGCTTGAGCTACAGTTCTAAAAATTTTATCCATGGTTCTGTTTGTGAGGACAGTCATACATGGAAAGTTTGAAGAAGATTGAGTCAGAAAATAAAAAGTTACAACTGCTGAAAAGTTCATTGGTTGTGGTCAAATGCACACCATCCTCATGATTTTGAACCATGGATATCTCCTCACCCCAGATGAGGTGAGCCCTGAGACTTCACAGCCTTGCAGTCTGAGATCGACACCAAGTGCTGCTGGAATCTCAGAGCATTTTGTGCAGCCAAAACAGAGTTATTTAAAAATCGGTTCTGCTGGCTCACACATGCGTAGTACTGCCCGTGCTTCTCGGGCAGAGGGGAAAGCTGGGTGGAAAGCTGTGGTCCCAGAGGCGAAAGGAGGCAGGGGAGGGACTGGCCGCCCCTTCCTCCCACTCACTCCACTGCTATCAAACTCTTTCTGATGCTCCCCGCCACCGATAGCCAACTCGAGGCTTCTGCTCCCCTTCTTTCACCTCCACTTGGGCTCCGAGTCCCAGCCAGCACGTCCTTGTAGCTCGCTGGAGCCACGCAGGGAGGAGGAGCAGGAGCAGAGCCGAGAGCCGGGGAAGCAGGTCAGTGTCATGTCAGTTACACAGCGCCTCGCTTCCCTGAGAGTGGAGAGGAGCTGAGCTGAGAGCCGGGCTAGGACACTGACTAGGCTTGTCAGTGTCGTGTCAGTTACACAGCACCCCGCTTCCCCAGCTCTCGGCTCCCTGAGAACGGACAGGAGCTGAGCCAAGAGCCGGGAAGCACAGCGCTTCGCTTCCCCAGCTCCCTAAGAGTGGAGAGGAGCTGCTTTGGCTGCCCCTCAATGCGCTGGAAAAATAAACGGAAGAACTGCTAACGAAACAAATGTGTGTGTTTGTGAGAGAGTGGGGGGAGAACAGTGCGTGCGTGATTGTAAGAGTGAGTAAGAGTGCGGGGGAGAAGAGTGGATGTGTGCATGTGTGTTTGAGTGGGGGGGGG
>QEPC01014813.1:619203-635670 GCA_003113815.1 Sphenodon punctatus
GAGAATCTTTCCCCAAACACCTCCTGTTTTGATGTGGAGGCTATGTTTTAAAAAAAGTCACACACCAAGTTCCTCCTCAAACTCCTTTGGCTCTTGTAGAGTTACTCCTAGTTTACACTAGGGTTAGATGGGGATAATCATTCCCATTGACCCTAATACAAACAAGTAACTTCATATATGCACAACTTAAAAGCTACACAACTTTTATGTTAAAAGTTCTGTAAAATATACAACTTAAAAGTTGTGCAACAACTGATATATTCATGTGCTGATATCATATCGCACAAAACCTGGACATTTACCAAAACAAAAAACTTTACAGTTTAAAAAAACGTTAAATGCACAACAGTTTTTAAAACTAAACACTTTCCTCTTCAAAAACATCACAAAATCATTTTGACTCTAGCTTAAACTTCAAAATACCATACAAGTTCATTACAATTACAATTTTAAAAATAAAACTTCATATATTGCAACAAGACATAAATGCCAAACAAACATGGAAACTATTTCAGAATTTGAGGAATATTTAATATCTTATCCTCATCAACATAAATGTAATTATATGTACTTAATTCCTTACCATACATACTTTTATTCATTTTTATCAATAACTAAACTTTCACATTTTTTCATTATTAAACTTTAATTTATTATCATAATTTGACAATGAATATTTTTTTCAGTGCATTAACTCTTCCCTTTACATGTATACAAATTGTATAAACTTTATACAATAAACTGTTAATGTCAGTGTAGAGAACATGATAGAATTCGTTCTACAGAATGTAGTTCTGTACAGAGTTAATGCACTCTGAAAAAGATGTTCATTGTCAAATTACGATAATAAATTAAAGTTTAATAATGAAAAAATGTGAAAGTTTACTTATTGATAAAAATGAATAAAAGTAGGTATTGTAAGGGAATTAAGTGCATATATTTCATTTATGTTAAGGATAAAATATTAAATATTCCTCAAATTCTGAAATAGTTTCCATGTTTTTGGCATTGTTGCAATGTATGGAGTTGAATTTTTTTTAACTGAAATGAATTTGTATGTTTTTTGGAGTTTAAGCTAGAGTCAAAATGATTTTGTGATGTTTCTGAAGAGGAAACTTTTTAGTTTTAAAAACTGTTGTGCATTTAACATTTTGTTAAACTGTAAAATGTTTTTTTGGTAAATATATGTAAGAGTCGCTCCAAATCCCGTTTGCTGTTGCTTCATGTAGCTCTGAAAGAGCCTGTTGGATTACACCAGTGGAGCCCAAAAAGAGAACTTAGCCTTTAAGACAATTGTCAGTCAGCCATCAGAAACTCACTTCCTCATCTACCTAGGTTAGGGCTGCCAGACCAAAATTTTAAAAGCAAGGAACCATGGAGCTCTGAAATGAAGGCCATCCACTGTGTTCTTTGGGGTGATGAAATAAAGGACCTCCCTTAAAACAGGTAACGTCTAGCAACTCTAACCTACATGAACAACAACACTGGGCTTTTGGTACCTGCTTGATGGAGACAGCTGTCCTCTACTTTCTTGACCATCTTCCATACCTAAGAGATAATAAATTCTGATCTCACTGAAGCCAATAAAAAGTTTTGCCATTGACTTAATGAAACCATGATTTCACTGTAGGACAGGGTGCAAGTCCAGAGAAACAGCAATTAGAGAAAGGGCATATTTTTTATTCTGTGAACAAATATTGGATGTAAGTTATGGACGGTAACGTACCTTTGGCTCCTAGACAGCACTTGCTGAGCTAGGAAAACCAATCCACAAATTCTCTGTTGTTGAAGTGCGTCTGACTCATTGCCAGTCAGAGTGGAAAAAACAATAGCAATCAATATACCTAACCCAGTTTATCAAAAGTAGTTGAGATATTTAGGTCATTAAAATGTAATAGGTGCAAATCAATCAGCCATATCAAATGCCGTTAGCACTAACAACGTCATTTTGCTTTATTTTCCAAGAAGACATGATAGGAAATAGCCTAGGGATACGTTGCTATGCTGTAGTAACAACACAAAAGTTAAAGAACAAAACAAAACACACTAGCCAGGGAGAGCTGGGCAGAAGTGGGGCATAGCTGGGTTAGGTGCTGCTTTTAAGAAAAAAAAATATTTAGAGTAGGAAGTTGAAGGCAGTTTGAAATGCTGGCTCCTCTACATTCCTCTGGATGTTAGCTGTTTTCGAATGGTTTCCCATGAATGTTAAAAGCCACGAGGAATCTTTTCAAGAAATTGATAATTTAAAACTGCACTGCTTATCTCCAGGGAGAGAACAGAAATATCAGCTTGGAAAGAGGCCTTAGGATTCTTTTCATATTAATTTTTCTTTAATTGAAAAATAGGCATAATCAGTCAATGCAGAAATTCACAACACAAATAATTGTATTCACACTTTCGCTTCAGGTCTGATTTTTGGTGCTGGCATTCGCCCTTTGCGCTGATGTAAGCCCACTGAAGTAAATGGGACTGTAAGTAACCAGGCTTTGGACTGGCATCCTTGGGACTCCGAGGATGGTGACTGGCTCCACTGCATCATCACCGCGTTTTGGCTGGGCCCACACTCTCCCATATAGGGCTACTATGCTGGCAGTGGCTAGGCCATACCCCTTAGCCAAGTCACGATTGTCTCTTGCTCCAGCTTTGTCCCTTCCCCCTCCCCACAACTTCATGATTGGCTGCATGCTAGAAAGGCAGGCAGGCTGGCTGGCAGTATCAGAAAGCTGAGTGGATCAGCTTTTCATCCAACCCTTCCTGTGCTTTGCTCTGGATCTGCCCTAGACCTGTTCCGAATTTGCCCTTGGACTCTGCTCCAGCAAACCTGATCCTACATGACTTTTGGCCTCAATTCCCCATGTATGTGACAGGGATTTTCATCAGCACAGACAGAGGTCTAGGACTGGTGCCAAGCAGCTCCAGGATCATGCTGCTCATCAAGCTTGTATTAGAAATAATGAAATAGCAAAGACTTCTGTGAAAATTCGTTCCAACCAAGTCACTTTGCAGGCGAGTTTTCAAAAGTACCCAAGATACATAGGTCTCAGTAGGTCTTGTGCCTTCATGGTGTGTTGTCCTTTGCATTAAAGCAATGAGAGCTTGCATTTAGCAATTAATTGAATGTATGTAATGAGGATATTGCTTACAACAGTAAACAGAGCCTGCTGCAGTCCAGAGTTCTCTGCAATCCAGAACTCCAGCTTCCTAGAGGAAGGATGACCTTCAGACCCAGCAGTCGCTTCTCACAGTGACCACTGTGCCACATGTGCGCAGCCTCAGGCTGCTTTTAGATGTGTGCGGTGAACACGCTGCATAAAATCACACTGAACGTAAATATCCCCCATGTGGGATTTAGCTTTGACATTTTGCACATTCAAGCCGGTGGCGCGTTCTTTTAAAGCTGCAAATTAAATACCTTGATGTGGAGGTATTTAATTAGTGCCTTTAAAAGAATGCACAAAATGTCACGTCTAAATCCCATACGTGGCACATTTACATGCGTGTTCGCCACACACATCTAAAAGCAGCCTGAGTCAGTTGCTCCAGTGTGGACCCACTGAGTCAGGAATATTCTATTGTTTGAGAATAGCTGCAGGAACCTAATTTTAGGTTCTAGTTTTTATTTATTTAAATGTATACCCCGTCCTTCCCTGAAGGCTCAAGGTGGCTTACAGTAATAATAATAATAAAAAGACAAAATAAAAATACAAATCATTTAAAAATTCCCACCCTCCCCCCAGAAACCCACACACCTCCAACCCCTATCCCCACCTGTCAAATTCCTTGCCAAAAAGAAAAGGTGATGACTGTAATGGGTGTGTACTGGTTGTAACGGGACCACAGGGACCAAGACAACTGATTTGTGCAGCCTGCAATGAGCCTATAACAGGCTCTCTCCAGCAGGTACATGTGGGACTGCAAGAAACTCTGAGATTAACCAGAGGTCGGTTGATTCAAAAAGTTTGGGAACCACTATTTCAAAGTAAGAGGCAGACAGAGGGTAATTTCAGACGTTACGATACCACGGTCACCCACAGTGAATCCCCTGTGGTGGCTGTTCATACCGTAACGTCTGTTGGGATTCCCGCCAGATGCTCACCCCAGTGAATACCTGGCGGGAATCACATTGACCACGCTTTCAGACCTCCAGCTGCCCGGAGGTCCAAAAGCATGGTGGGATCGGGCCCCAAGCGTGATCCGATTGGCTACGATCTGGGACGGGCAGCAGGTAACGTCCGTTACCTGCAGCTCGGCCTGATTGTGGTCCCAGCCAAAGTCCAGGATCAGGCGCAGCGGGCAGATTGGCCGCTGTGCCCGCCCATCTCCCAGAAGCCGGCCGGGGGAGTGTGGGGGTATGTGACTGTGCGGCCGCACGTCACACCGCCCCAGCCCCTCCCTGTGCAGCCCCCCCCTCCAGAATCAGGCCGGCACGTCTAAAGGACAGACAGCCCGATTCCTGACCAGGATCCAAAACAGATCCCGGTCCGTGATTGAGCGTTCAATTTGTGCCAGGACTCAGCCACAGAACTTCTTTTCATGCTATGGCCAGCTCTGCCACATCTCCCAAACCCCATCACTGCTCCTAATCTACACCACCCTTGATTGGAATCAGCAGCCTCAGCCCATGTCTCTCTCCTGCTGTGGAAGGCTGGGAGGTGCTGCTACTGCTACCCATCAGCTGTTTAGCAGTGCAAGTGTTTTGCCATGGAACAACTGTTCAGCATTGACAGACAGACCCCCATCCCTGTCCTCAACAAACTGAATGCAGCCCTAAGAAGGGCTGGCAAAGAGGAGTGGTGGGGCTTAGCAGGGAAGCTCCGCTGAATACTCTCCATGCTTCTGGGCTCAAGGGGGCGGGAGCAACTTCCAAGACAGGTTTCAGTCCCAACACTTTTATTTTGCTCCAAATCATGCCCTGGTAAAAGGGAAAGCAAATGAACAGTCTTAGATTCCTTTCCGGACTTGGGCTACTGCTAGCCCTCTTCCCAGTTGGATCTCCAAACGCTGTTCTCATTGCCCCCCGTAAAGGAAGTCTTACATGAAGGTTATAATTTTAGACCTTAGAAAAACTGAGTTTGATCTAATGACACAGAGAACAATGGGGGATTCTTGGAGATCAAGCTGGTCACCACCCAGATGGGCAAAAAGACATTGTATTTCCCTCATTGGCTGCTTTCCTTGCATGAGACAAAGACCGTTAGCTTCAAATTGTTTTATTACAGCATTTTCTGGAGGGATCACCTCAAGCATTAAAATGGCATGGCCTCTAGTCTTTACTGAGAGTACCATCAAGAGAGTCAGTTGTCATGGTGATTTTTATGCTTGGGATACCTGTCCGCTAGGAGCTAGACTAAGACCATCAACTCATTTCACATAGGTCACTGAACAGCCCCCAGATGGTAATGACATTCATTTATTACTAACTTCAGTCCTGGTTGGTAAGGCTGATCTGAAGGACTCTGTCCTTTACCAGTCTCCTGAGCCCTTTGGTCCCATCTGTATTGTGATGTTCCAAGAAAGTGTGAATGAATAGTTAAATTCTAATATTAAATTGTTAATTCTAACATTGCTGCATGGAGAACAATATGGCTTACAGTGGCACAGACACCAGAGACCTTACTTCTATCGCAGGGCAGAGTCCATGCAGGCCACTTGCCTTTTAGAAGTGAGCAGCTAGCACCAACTGGTTGCAGGTGCTAGTGGGGATGCAGGTGCTGGGCAAAGCAAAGGACAGTGCTTAAGCGTCAGCAGCTGGGACTAGGTGTAGCAGAAGCCAGCTCAGGGATCAGGTCTGAGCCAAAGCTCAGTGCTGGGAGGTTAGAGAGAGAAGGAGGCTGCACAAGAGAAGCTGCAAGAAGCTCAGAGGGTGGTTCTTGAACTGGGAAGAAAAGGGCCCTCTGGACTGAGGGGTGTGTGCCAGGCCGAAAGGTAACCCATTGGGTAGAAACTGGACTATAGTGATAAAGACTGTGCGGAATAAAGAGACAAGCTAATTCCAGGAGTGACTTTGTGGGGCCCCAATCCTGCAGAGACTTACCCCAGGTAAGCCTGTCCCTGCCACAATGTCATACTGATTCTCAGCCTTTTCGTGGTTGGAAGGAAGCCACTTTCAAAGTTCAAAGCTTATGGCAAGCCGCAACTTTAATTTAAAAGATAAGTTTTATGTTCTAAGGTTACAAGCAAGCAGAAAATAAAACCACATTTTTTCTGGGGGTTTGTGTGTGTGCGCACCTGTCTCTTTAAGAAACCCTAGCCAAGACTCAAGGCTTCTCCCAGCCCTCACGCTTGCCTTTGCAAACAGCATTAGGATCACGTGGTGCATTTTAATCTTTTCTGGTTCAGAAATGTGCGCACTCTTTCACTCATTTCTTCTCCCCCCCCCTCAATATTTTGCCTTTTTAAAGCGAGCTGTCATGAGCGACATGCAAGGGTGACGCGAGCAGCATGTGGCTCACAAGCCACATGTGTGAATGAACTGGGTAAACTTTGCTTTGTGGCACTAGTTGAGCTTGTGCCGGCTGCCTTGTGACGTTTGTAAGTGACACTCAAACTCAGGCTAGAGCAATTTCTGCTTTCAATGATGTAGTCGTTCCTGCTAACAGCTGCAATTTCAATCACTCATTTTCTTTGTTCTTCTCAGGCAGACAAAAAAAATAATCACTCCCAGCTGTCGCAGTCACGTTTGTTAGCTGGTGCAGGCAGGTATGGCTGTGCGCCTCTCCGTACTCTGCTAGCTGATCAAGACTGGTTTGATAGGAGCCTCCCACACTGTACTATAATCATATACATTATACGCCTGCTAAGAGAAGAGTTGATTTCCCAGCATGTTCTCTGCTTTGGCTAAGCTATTGCCATTTCAGCTCTTGGAAGAGGCAAATTTAAAATCGGTTGCAAGACAATGGATATTAATTTTTTTGTTTAGCAGCACAAGATATAAAAGACGTTTCCATGGCTGGTTGGTACTACGGAAGATAAGAAAAGGGATGGAGACAGGGGCAGGACTCTGGCAGCACGTTAAAAATTCTTCTGGAGAATGGCTTATCCAGTGTTGGGAGAACAGCTTTGTTTGCACTGCTACATACAATCCCAGAAATAGCCTTTAGCTTGGTGAGTTCTTTGAAAAGGCACCTAAGCACCATGGGGCTGGCCTCCCCCTCCCCTATAGTCAGCCCTTATCCACCAACAGTTCCACAGCCTCTTCTTTAAATTATAAGATTCAGCCTCACCTGGAAGTTCTGTAAGCCCAGTGGGTTCTTGGGTTTTCAGATCCCTCCTGTGTCTTCGGTTAAAAAAACAGGGGCTTCCATTCCACCCACAAGCAGCTCTATTCTGCTTCTCTTTGGAGAGCCTGCCATAGCCATCTCACTCTTCAGACTATCCCCATGTAACAGAGTTAAGATTAGGTGAGTAGCCCTTTAAGAAGCAGGCTTCCTGCGGATGGAACATGTGACCTGCACCTGGGCTGGAACAATGGAACATCAAAATGGCTGCCAGTAGCAAGTGAGTTGGAAGCAGCAGGTTGGAGTAAAGTGGAGACTGGCCTGACATCGGGAAGGAGTTGAGAGCTCTAGTCAAGGGATCGCCACCCAGCAAAGCCAACAAGGAACATCGCTGGACACTCAGTTGTGCCCACTCACAGTTAGAGAAGGCTTGGTTGGGTTGACCAGAAGGGGTGGAGTCCCCAAGGGACCTGCCTATTATGTGGGCTAAGCCCTATCAAAGAGTGGATTGGGACTGACTGTGAGGGGATGAAGGGAGGCCTGTGTAAAAGCCTTGCTACCTAAGCCAGCCCCAAAGGGATATTGATGGCAGCAGTCTGAGCTAATTTCCCCCCAGAAGGTGCTGCTTAAAGGGCTGTTACCACACCCCTGTAGACTAAAGGCTGCTTTAGCTAAGTACCCATACTCCTTAGGGGTTTTCCAGGGGTTTCCCATCATTAGTATCTTCAATTCATGACACCTGCAGAGCCTTTAGCAGTTAAGTAGCTGTAG
The DNA here is from genome assembly GCA_003113815.1 of Sphenodon punctatus. Lineage (NCBI taxonomy): Eukaryota > Metazoa > Chordata > Lepidosauria > Sphenodontia > Sphenodontidae > Sphenodon > Sphenodon punctatus. The sequence continues at coordinate 627,192 of QEPC01014813.1, forward strand.
CAGTTCCTTCTTACCTTCTGGTGCTACAGCTCCCTGTTGCAGGGACAGTGTCAAGAAACAAGATGCAATGGGTGTTTTTAAATGAGCAAGGCAAGGAGGAGGGGTCCATAGCCACTGAGTGGCACAGCTGTGGGGCACCCACGTGCATTACATGTTGGGAACACTTCACACGGGCAGCTTGGAGGGAGCCTCCAAACATGTGGCTGGACCCACATGGAGCACTCCTGATTTTTCAGGGGTGCTTTGTGCGGGGCCATGAGTGGCTGCTGCGAGGTTCATGGGAGTATGCTCTGCCATGTATCACCTTCACATGAGCAGTTGGACTTGTGGTCGGTGGGGGGCCATGTGTGGACGCATCTCATTCTAATACACCCAATGTTAGCATTAGGTAACAAAGCAGAGGCCTGTTCAGACTAGTATAGTGGGATATGGCCCTTTCCCATAAGTCTTTGCAGACTCAGTACCAGATTACACTTGACTAAACAGTCAAACAGTGCTTCTTTATTAACAGTATCTCAATCAACATCACAGCTCCCAGACTAGTACTTTGGTGGCAAACCCCGGGCCCTCTCTGCTCCCGCTCCCAGACCTTGGAGAGCTGGTTTCAGGTCTTTATTGCTTTGTCTCCTGTACTGCCACAAACTGTCACAATGCAAGTGTCTGCTGCTCTTATATTCCCCAGAGAGGCAGGCCTAAGGTGACGAGCAGGCCTTCTTACTTAAAGGGGCCATCACCTGCTTTGTCGTATCTGGGAATTCTGGCCTGAGTAGGCCAAAGTTACAGTCCAATGTGCCTGGGCTCTCCCAGTGCCTGAACATAATGTGCATTTGGGACGGCCCTGCCCATATGGAGCTCCGTGATGTCACAATGCTCTAAAGAGCGGGGCCGCATCAAAAGGAACAGGTCAAAAGCATTTGGGCAGAAAGGGTGCTTGACCCAAACTGGGCCCAAGAGGACTGGTTAGTTCCTGTGGGACTCAGATGGGACCGCAGGTCTCTGTAACAAGGAATTCAGTGTATTCTCATATGCTATATAGAATTGTATGCTGCAAAAGCTGGGATTCACGGGCTCACCTGTGCCATGCTTGACTTAACATGTGAGCAGGGTTGCCACCTCTCCCAGGGAAGAAAATCAGACAGACTGATTTGAATAAATTTGCATGCATCAGTTCATGCACGTATACACACTTTAAAAAATGTTTAGATTGGAGGTTGAGGCAGGATGGGGCAGGGACTGGGGGCAGGAGCATTGGGGAAGCAAGGATAAACAGGCAGCCCCCATACCCACAGGGGCTCCCGAAGCAAGGAGACTCAGGGTACTTGTACACATTATGTGGAAGGAAGGGGAAGCTTGTGTGAGGGCAATCATGGCTCTGTTCTCACGAGAATTAGCACACATTGGAATGCGCTATCACTCAGGGTTAGTCAATTCTGTTTGTATGTGCTGGAGGAGGAGGAGAGGGCTCTGTGTGTTAGCCAGACACAGCTGTTCAAGTGAGTTACTGCTTTTGGCTGCAGGGAGAGAACAACAGAAAATGAAGTGGAACTGAAATTGGCAGCAGAGGGAGTCACTGGCCTTGCTCTTCCTTTACCTTGATGCTACCCCAGCCTTGGGTTCCCATGAAAAGAGAGGAGACAAGAAGTAGCCGCAAGAGGCACAGCGCAATTCCCTAGCAGTCAGGAGTGGGGCCTCAGAGAACTGGACTGTCATGATCACAGGAGGCAGAAGCAAAAGATGCAGAAAATCTAAAAGATCCAGCACCTGAGTCCTTGAAAGATGGCAGGAGGGAGAAGGCTGAGGGTGGTTGCACACGTTACCTGGGAGGGGGAAGGAAACTTCCTGAGGGCAATCACAGCTTTATCATCATGGGAATTATGAATGTGCTATTCCGCTTTTCTCCTGGGAAAACACCCATGATTGTAAGAGCGATATTGGGGGAACCCAGGCATGCGAGAGTGTTCTTACAGTTGTTTTTTAAACAAGCGCCTCCCCTCTCATCACCCACCCGTCATGCATGTTGCAGGGCCGCATTGGCACCCTATGCAGCCCTGCAACATGCATGATGGGTGGGGAGGCGCTAGTCTGTAAACAGCTGCTGCTGTTCCTGCTCCCACTGATCAGCTCTTTGGCAGAGATCAGCAACACCCTCCCTACCTGCAGGGCCAGTTCCAACCACGCTGGGGATGGGGTTGGGGTTAGTGCTGCAGATGTGGAGGAGAGCACTACTGTTAGTGACTGGGATCAGGTACTATGAGCAACCTGCAACAGATTTTCCATGCAAAACACTGCAAAATTCTTGTTCTTGTGAAAATAGACACAGACCTCAACTGTTTACCTGGATTGTATTTTGTGTGGTCATGCAAGCACTTTAGCCAGGGATGTAATCAGAAATTGGGGTCAGAGACAGGGATGCAGAAGCCCCCAATCCCTTCAAGCCTGGAGTGGCACTGATTTGTTCTGGTCATTTGTATCTTTTAGTATTTAACAGAAATTCTGAACTTGTGATCTGATGTGTCCAAATGAGCATGACTAAACAGGTGATGAATCCATTTTGACCTCAAAGAAGAATACATTGCAAAAGATGATGAGCCAGATCTTCTATATCACCACAGCCACATGGGCAATATCTCCTTAGTCTAGGTACACTGGGGATCAATAAATATCCCTCCCACTACTACCAAATAAAATGTCTCAAACTGAAAAGTATGAGCTCTTCTTAACTGCTTATTATTTTTCTAAATAACCTTCAAAGCCAAAAGATGTTTGGCAGTCAAAAGAGACACACCATTAGCATGAACACCAGCTACATCAGTTTGCATATTAATATTTTCTGTGCTTTGTATAATTTGGGAGAAGGTCTTGTTTAGACAGATTCCATTTCAATCCGAGCTCTATCATCTAAGCAGGTGCAGGTTATTGGCACAGTGTGGCATTAGGACTCTGAAACCAAGATGAGATGCCTGTGGAGCTGCAAGGACAGTTCAATTACTAGTGTTGTCATTCTGGTATCTGCCTGTCTGCTGCGGAATATATGGGAGCAAAGGTGAGGATTCTAATGAAACGAGGAGGCAGAAGTATTTGCAGGGACCTTTGCACAGCTGGACAGGCCAGATGTTGCAATGAAGGTTTCCATGAGCCAGCAACCAGCTTATTGCCCAGTTCACAATTGCCATGCACAGCCCCTTTCAGAGTGATGGATGACAGCTGCACAGTGGTTTTGACCAGTTATTTAAGCAGAGATTTAATGATATGTTAGCAGTAGGATTTATGCACTTAGGATAACTTTATGCATTTTACTCCTTAGAGCTAATGATTTGTATTAATCTCAGGGAGGAAGTTTCTGGATGGAGTGAACTTATGTTTTATTAATGTATTTATTTTATTTTATTTTTAAAATGAAACTGTAAAATTGATGTTTTAATTACCTCTTTTTTCTCCTTCCAAGTACTATTTTTAGTACACACAAACATGCAGCCAAGCTGCAAGTAGCAAACTAAACGTCAGAAGGTCAACAGCAGAGTCATGGCAGGATCACATCAAGAACCAAGCCAGAGGGACCATCTAAAGACCAAACAGGATAAGAGGGCAGAGCCAAGAAGTCAGTCCTAAGAGCTGGGGGGAGGGATGGAGGAAGGTGAGGAGCAAGAGCTGAGAGGAGGCCACCAGCAGGGCTGGAGAAAGGCAAGAGCATGGCTAAGCAGAGCTGACACTAAGGAAGCTCAAGGGGCTCCGCAGTCATTGACAAGCCTGGTAGCTGTTGTGTTGCACACACAGCGGAGGCTTTTTCAGGTCCTTAGATTGGCCCTGTAGAACTTAGGCTTGGACAAGCATCCCAGGGATTCTGCCGTGCCACCACCACACCTCGCCCTTGACTCTACCTTCCCTTGTCAGACTCTGTAATGCTGGCTAGGCCACACCCCTCAAGTCTTGCCTCAGCCCCTGTCAGCTTCCTGATTGGCTGCTTGCCCAAGTAAAAGATCACACAGCAGCTCCAGGAATCTGGGTGGAACAACATCTCTCTGTTCCTAGCCCCACCTTGCTGTGAGTCCTTGTTCCCCGGGCCTTCTTGCCTTACCTCTTGCTACTCCTCTCGCCCTTGTCTCACATGAAGATCAGCCTGGCTCCCCTGACTCAGCTTTACCTCCTTTCCTGTCTTGGACCTAGCCTTGATTAATTACTCCTTGCTCTCCCTGACTTGCACCTAGTCTTGCCCCTGCTCCCAGCCCTGCCTATTCCCAGCCCTTACCTTCAGATTCCTGCCCCTTACTCTGTCTTGCCCGTACTCGGACTGACACCGCAGCTTTAACCCTTGGTTACAACAACATCTTTGGTTTGCACCTTGACTCTGGTGCCCCAGTCATTACCCGACTCCCAGTGTTGATCCTGACTCTGTGCCCTGATGTCCACCCTCATCTTGGACAATTCCACACCCTGACTATTGGGATCCAAAACTGCAGTAGCCAATTAGGGAATCTGGGTGTGAAGCACATTCAGGGGACAAGGTCAAGAGCCAAGGTTTAGGTCCAATGGGGTGATTACAAAAGGAAAGAACCAGAAGCAGTGTCAAGGAGTTGCTCCAGGCCTCTCAAGTCCTAAAGCAGTCATGGGAGTCAGTGTGAACAGAATCTGTAATACTATTACACTGATGTACAGCTAAAAATGTGAGGATTCGGTTTGCAGGTGCTTGTGTTGAAGGAGAAATTTCAGGTATTATTAGCACAATGCAGTTTGAGCCAACTGGGTGCATTGCACGCGAGGATACCATGCACGTAAGAGCTGACAACAGCTGGCAAGAAAAGCCTATTGGGTAGCTGGTCCAACATGCAGCTCCAGCAATGTTCCTATAACAAACTATGTGATGGTTTTCCAATACGTTCTTTGTTACGTCTGGCAGTACTGAGACAACGGCCAGGGATTGGCTTGGGAAGGACCAGTTAGGTAAGACAGGAAGGGTCAGCTAAGTAAAGAAAACCTCTCAACCGTTCTCCAGTGCCAGGGAGACTGGATGCTCAGCACAGGGAACCAGGCTTTCTGGCCTCGGAGAGCATACGGCTCATCGTAGAGGTCAAGAGAGCGAAGGAGAAATCAAGATTGAGAAGAGTGTACTAGGGATCAAAACTGGGTACTTGAGGGAATACAAGGCAAGGGCAGGTGCTATAGGAATGGAGAGGGGTCCAGAGAAGCATAGGACGACAAGAGACAAGGTACAGGAGGGTAAACCACAAGGCTAAGCAGCAGGGTAAGAGGGGGGCATAAGGGAACCAGGCAGACACGAGAAATTACTAGGTTAGCAGGACAAGACAAAGTAACAAGAGAAGCCAGCAGGAAGGGAAGAGATCAGATGATAGTTAAAACAAGGCAGGAAAACAGACCCTAAACCAGAGAACACTGACGCTACAGCAAGTTATGAAGGAAGACACACACTAGAGGGGGACTAGGAAGTGGAATAGGGCACTAAGCAAGGGGTGGGACAAGCCAGATATTAGCTATGATAGAGTGTAAGTGCTCAACAAGGCAACAGCTAGACACTAGCCATGAAGGGGGTGGGGGACGAGGCACTAGACAAGGCAATGGCCAAACATGACTTTATGGGACAAGGCACTAAGCAATGCAAGGAACAAACCAGACTCTAACTATGGATGGGGAGAGAGAGTACCAAGCAAAGCAGGGAGCAAACCAGATGCTAGCTATGGAAGGAACAACAAGACACACAAGGGACAAGCCTGGCTCCAAGAACGCCAGGAAATAGAAAGGCATAAGGTAGTAGGCATGGGGTAGTAAACACTCACTATGAAGGGAGCAAGGTACCACAGAGGGGACAAGGAACACTAGCTACTAGGGAAGGAAACAAAACAGTAAGCAAGGCGTGTGTAAGACACCAAAGAGGAGCACCAGGAGCTGCGAAGATCAGAAACGCCACACAAGAAGTTACTGGAATCAAGTCTGAAGGGATACAGACGTACTAACAGAGAAACAGTAGGCAGTAAGACAGCCATGAGAAAACTAAAATAGTCACAGTTGTAAGGGAAACAAGGCAAGTAACACAACAAGGGGGAGACACATTTCGCACAGGAAGAGGAAGGCAGGAAAGGTGGACAAGAACAGGGGACCAAGCTAAGCAAACAAAAGCCAAGAAGGATACAGCCTGAGCAGTGGACCAAGATACCTGTACCTGTACGTACCTGTAAACATATCCTTCTGCTGGGGCTCTGGCACATAGGGAACTTGGGTATTACAAGATCCATCCTAAGGGTTTCTAGAAAGTGATTTTCTCACACTCATTTCAAAGGCCAAGGAGATAGGCTGAGTAACATGTCGTCAAGCTCTTTTTTCATTAGAACACTGTGCACCAGGGGCAGGGAACCTTTTCCCTCCCGGGGGGCACTTTAAAAATTAGTACAAGCTCTGAGGGCCATAAAGAAGTTGGAAGCAAGGGTGCATAAGGGGTGCATGCAAGAAAATGAGGGGCCAAATCCTAGATCAATGCCATGAATCTGTCCCCTATCCTCATATGTGCATGCCGTCATCTCTGCTCAGTTTTCCCATGCTTTGGTGTAAGAACTGAATCCAGGGGCCAGATCCAGGAACTGGAAAGGAGCCACATAAAAACTTGCTCGGGGCCGCATTTAGCACCTGGGTCTGAGGTTCCCAACCTCTTCTGTACACCCTAATACAGGAGTTAGATGAAGGTTTCAGAGGAGACTGAACTCCCGTACAGAAGCCAGACCCGCATTCAGATGAGACTGACTTAAAGTCACTTAGGATGCAATCAAATCTTGTTTATCTGACTCCAGATTTAAGTTTTAGTGACTAGGATGATTAATATGTCTGGCTTACACTCATCACAAATGTCACACCCAGGATAGGACAATGATGGATTACCCTACCCTGGGCAACTCCCTATAGGTGTGAGGTCAAGGATGGCCCTAGGAAGCACCCAGGTACTTTGTCCAAGGAGCACATGGCTGAAGGTACTTGCTTCCTGTATCTGTTAGGAGGGTACAGACTTCCTAATGGACACAACACAACTATCCCAAAGAGGTCAGCATGCAGTGCACACAAGAAATGACAATTTTCATACACAGGTTTAAAGATACAACAACCAGACCCAGTTTGAATCTGTTACAATTACCTAGACAAAAAAACTTCGGTTTAAAAAGCTCGTTAAGGCAGCATTACAAATGATACTCAAACGTTAACATGACAGTAAATTGTATGTTAAGGCAACTTTATTAAAGATCAGACCAATCTATACATTTTTCTTATTCATTAAAAAAAAAGTATGACAACTGAAATTAAGCTGCATGTGTGTGGTATGGTGACAGAACAATACTTATACGTGATGAGGAATGTTTACAGTTTAATTTTAGTTGTCATAATTTTTTTAAAATTAATTAATGAGAAAAGAAAAATGTATAGATTGGTCTGATATTTAATAAAGTTGCCTTAACATATAATTTACTGTCATGTTAACATTTGAGTATAATTTGTAATGCCATGTTGACGAGCTTCTTAAACCAAAGGTTTTTTGTCTAGGTAATTTGCCCTTCTGTTGAACGTTAATAGTTTTGTTAATGCATAAGCTGGCCACAGACACAAGAACACGGCAGGTGCACACAGGTGCTCACCCATCCCTGCACATCCCCCACATGGAGCAACCTGTTTTTTCGCAGGTTTCTCTGTGCAGGGGTGATGGGTGGAGGTGCGTTTTACACACGAGCGCACGCCGACTACTTTCATGCGAGATGCACCCACCAATGCCTCATGTAAAAGAGGTCACATACACATTCACCCATGTGCTCTCACCTCTCATGCACACACTCATTCTAATGATCACAAACACAATAATTCAGACACAGTACACACATGTTCTCACCTCACACACTCTTTCAAATTGATCAGTCATGCACATTAGACCAGGGGTGTAGCTAGGATGCAATGGGCCCCTGGCTAAGAAGTCAAGATGGGCCCCCCTGTTTGTGTCCTGCCGGCAGACCTAGTGGCACCGCCCAGCTCGGCGGGCCTGGGGACGCTGCTATCAAACACACAAGACATCCAAAATGCAGCCAGCCTATTAAGGGCATTATGCCATGAAAAGAAACATATATATATATATAGGCAGGAGCTTGCGGGGGGAACACCTGACCCGCCCACTTACCTGCTTGTTGCCGCTGCGGGGGGGGCTTGCCTGCCTCGCTGCTGCCGCCGCCGCCGCCGCCGCCATCCGCCTCCATTGAGGCCACCGCCGCCGCTGCTCCATCCCCGCGGGACACCGCCTGCGGGGAAGAAAAGTAAGAACTTGAGGTTGGGGGCAGGGGGGGGAACGCAGAGGGCAGCCACGTGGGCTGTCCTGTCCCCTCCCCCCCACCCGGAAGTAGCGGGGGCTAAAAAGCCCGAGGACAGTGGCTGAGCCGCAGGAGCTTGCGGGGGGAACACCTGACCCGCCCACTTACCTGCTTGTTGCCGCTGCGGGGGGGGC
>QEPC01014813.1:639815-659423 GCA_003113815.1 Sphenodon punctatus
TCCCCCGTGTTAAGCGGGGGGCCACGATGGAGCGGGCATTCTCGGTGGTAGGGCCGCGGCTGTGGAACTCCCTTCTGGAGGAAGCTCGCCTGGCCCCAAGCCTTTTGACATTTCGGCGGAACTGTAAGACCTGGCTGTTTGCCCAGGCCTTTGGGAGGGAGGGTGGGGGGTGTGTGATTTTTAATCCCCCACCTTGTATTTATTTATTATTGTACTCAGCCCTGTTTTATTGACGTATTTTATATTTGTATTTTAATTGTTTTTAACTGTTTTTTATTGTTGTTAGCCGCCCTGAGCTGCATTGCAGGAGGGGGCGGGATAGAAATCCATTAAATAAATAAATAAATAAATATATATAACCAGTTTAGTTGTGCTCCCATATTCAATTCATGGTGCTCCCACGCCATAACCAATTCATTTGTGCCCCCCCCCTTATAATCAATTCATGCTGCCCCCATCCATAACCATTTCATTTGCGCCCCCAGGATAGAATAGATATTGCTTTACATCCTAAATTCCTACCTAAGATAGTATAAGTAAGACAGTTGTGAGAATGTGGCCCTTTTTACACGGGACTCTCTGTAGGGTTTTGGGTACGGGGAAGGTAGGGAATACAGTTGTGCCCTCACGACAGGCGTTGCTCATTTACAAATAACCCTTAGGATTGTATATGGCTTATGGGATATATATCTCGAGCCTGGCTCTTCATAGGGTGCTGAAGCACAATGCCTGAACCCTCTATATCGCGTAACACAGTCTTGTGCACGGGGACCAGGACCAAGGGAATGGGGGTGCAGTGGGTTGTCGTAGGGGAAGGTGCCCCAAATCCCAGGGGGGAGGAGAAGGGGGCTAGGACATGTATACAAGGTGAGGAACTCTGGGAACCAGGGGGGTGCGTGCAAATAGGGCAACAGATAATCCACACACAATGATTCACTCACCAGGCTCTCACATAGTCACTCTCTCTCTCTCTGTCAGGGTAGGGGTCGTTCAAGCACAAGTACAAGCAAGGGGGTCAGTCTCACAGGCTCAAGGCACTGATCACCGGCAAGAGCTGGAAGTTAGAGAGCCCTTTTTATCCTGCTGCATGCAGGAACGCTGGCGCAGCCGCTCTGAGTGGCAAGGCTGTGATGCGGGGGTGTGGGAGAGTTTGATGTGACATGCCTGGGCGGGACTGAACGCTGGCAGCTGTGTTGCCACAGTGGTGGCAGTGTTTTTTCTTCTTCAGTTTCTTCTAGCCCTGCTGCCAGGGCCTGACACTCTCCCACCCATGAACACACAGATTTCTGCGTGTTTGTGGGTGGGGGAGCCCTGTGTGAATGATGCAGTGCGTGCACGCCCCCGCAGTGACTGGAGGTGCATGTGCACGCCCGCCTAACACACATCCCCACTCACCTCTCACTCATCCCCATGCATGGAACAACTGGGGAAACGGCGGTTGCTCTGTGGGTGCGGGTGAGTGGGGATATGTGTTTGGCCATGTGCATGCCCTGTTCACGCACTGGCGCACCCACGTACTCCCCACCCAGTGGAGGCATGTAAAAATGGCTTGTGAGGAGACACTTGAAGACTAGAAGGTTGCTGCTTTGTAAACAAGGTTCTTCAAGATGCCTCCGAACAGTCTCACAGCAACCACCCTTCCAGCTCCGCATGGAAGTTTTTTCTTATATTCCTAGTAAGGGTTGGAAGGAACTGTTGAGGGAGAGAGTGCTTTTTATACTAGAGGAGCTCGAGTTCATCACGTGGTCTATTATGTTTGGTGAAATGTTTGGAGCTATCTCGAAGAACCTTCTTTACAAGGCAACAACCTTCTGATCGCTCACATGGGGAGTTGTTTGTAAACAAGCAGCTTTATCTCCTAGTCCAATCTTCCCGCTGCTGCTGCTGCTGCAGCACTACTAGCAAGCAGAGGCAGGTGAGGGATGGGGACCGCCCCACCTTCAGTCCCCCTCCGTAATCTGCCCCTGGATTCCCCTTCATTGATTGTAATCACAAAATACATGTGTTGCTGAAGGAAAGCTAGAATTGTCATCAACCTGGAAGTTTTTGCTCTACTGTCTTGCATTGAACAGCATAGGCGCAGTTCAATGAGAGTTTGCTACTGCCTTAACTATAAAGCCACCTGTCTGAAGCCCCTCCCTCTTTCTGAAGAACTACCATGCTCAGAAGAAGGCAGCCTGGAAATACATTCTGTGGGAGGCATCAGACTAATAGCTCAATCTGTTCATTGACTCCATGTTTGGAGTCAATGGACTCCATAAACAAGATTTGTACCTTGTTTATGATGGGCCAAAGAGGTCACTGGTTTTGTTTAGATTCTCTCATGTCAGTATTGGAGTACAGATGCTCCGTTCAGAGTTGGGTATCCTCTCTGTTGAAACAAAGGCTCAAAAGAGGGTGGTAAAATACTGGCAAAGGGTATTGGGAATGCCAAAGGAGAGATTGCCATACCTGTGTTTACAGGAAGCATCGTCCCAGGATTCTAAGCATATATGAATAGACAGAATTAATTCTATACTAAACTGTGCAGGTTTCTCATATGTAATAAATCAGGAGACTTCTAGTGATCAAGTTAAAGAGGCTTTGCTAGCTAGATTAAGAGAGAGAGCTGTGCAAAATGATATGGCGGCTCTAAATGAAAGAAAGATCACTCCTGTATATCGCAAGCTGAAGCTTAATTTTGGTTGGGACTATTATCTGACTGTTTGGGAAATTTTGAGGTTTTCAAGGCATATACATTATTTCATTTCCAACTTATGCCATCAAAGGTATTAGAAGGAAGATATTATCAAATATCATATTAATTGTGTTTATTTTTTGTGACCTCCAACAAGTTGATGATTTGGAGCATTGTATATATAAGAACAGAAGAACATAAGAAGTGCCGTACTGGTTCAAACCAATGGTCCATCTAGCCCAGCATCTTGTCTCCGACAGTGGCCAATCACGGTAGCTTGGGAGAAGCACCCAACAGGTCACAATGGGGGATCCTTTCCTTGTTGTTTTCCCCCAGCTCCCGTCATGTTCCCTGATCCTGTCAGGTCTATTAGCCAATCTTCCAGAAACTTGTCCAAACCTCTTTTAAACTCAACTATAGTACTGGCCCTTACCACAGCCTCTGGGAGTAGATTCCACAACCCAATTATATGCCGGGTGAAAAAAGATTTTCTTTTCTTTGTTTTAAATTTGCCACCCATGAGTTTCATGGAGCGTCCCCTAGTTCTAGTACTAGCTGAGAGGGTAAATAACTGTTTCTTGTTTATTAGTTCCACACCACTCATGATTTTATAGACCTCTATCATATCTCTTCTCAGTCGTCTCTTCTCTAAACTGAAGAGCCCAACCTACCAAGCCTTTCCTCATATGGGAGCCCTTCCATGCCCTTGATAATTTTTGTTGCCCTTCTCTGTACCTTTTCTAGTTTAGCTATGTCTCTTTTGAGATGGGGCGACCAGAACTGCACACAATATTCAAGGTGCGGTCGCACCATTGATTTGTATAGAGGCATTATGACAGCCTCCGTTTTATTCTCTATCCCCTTCTGAATAATTCCTAACATTCTATTTGCTTTTTTGACTGCTGTTGCGCACTGCGCTGTGGATTTCATTGTATTGTCCACAACCACCCCCAGATCCTTTTCCTGAGTGGTAACTCCTAGCTTAGTACCCAGCATTGTGTACGCATAGTTTGGATTATTTTTCCCTACGTGCATCACTTTGCACTTGTCCACATTAAATCTCATTTGCCATTTAGATGCCCAGGCACCCAGTGTCGTAAGATCCTGTTGCAGTTCCTCACAGTCTGCTCGTGTTTTAACTACCTTGAATAACTTGGTGTCGTCTGCAAATTTGATCACCTCACTCTTAACACCCTTTTCCAAATCATTAATGAATACATTAAACAGCACCGGTCCCAATACAGATCCCTGAGGCACACCACTTTTTACATCTCTCCATTGTGAAAACTGACCATTTAGTCCTACCCTTTGCTTTCTATCTTTTAACCAGTTTCTGATCCATAGTAAGACACTGCCTCCTATCCCATGACTTTTTAATTTTCTCAAGAGTCCCTCATGAGGGACCTTATCAAATGCTTTCTGGAAAGCCAGGTACACTGTATCTACTGGGTCGCCCTTGTCCACATGCTTATTTACACCCTCAAAGAATTCCAACAGGTTAGTGAGGCATTACTTACCTTTACTAAATCCATGTTGAATCTTCCCCATTAAGTCATGTTTGTCAACATGCCCTGTAATTCTGTCCTTAATGATGGTTTCCACCATTTCCCCCGGCACAGACATCAAGCTTACTGGCCTGTAGTTTCCAGGATCGCCTCTGGATCCCTTTTTAAATATCGGGTTACATATGCCACCCTCCAGTCCTCGGGTACAGTGGCAGGTTTTAGTGACAGGTTACAAATTACTAACAGTAGGTCTGCGATTTTCATATTTGAGTTCCTTCATAACTCTGGGGTGAATGCCATCTGGTCCTGGTGACTTGTTAGTATTCAGTTTGTCAATTTGCCCTAGATCATCCTCCAATGTCACATTGATTTGTAACAGCTCTTCCAATTCCTCCCCCACAAAGCAAGGATCTGGTGTGGGTACCTCCGCAAAATCCTCCGCAGTGAAGACTGACACAAAGAACTCATTCAGCTTCTCTGCCAAAGTCAAAGTCAAATTTATTGGCACGGGCTTCTGCCATTGCCTAAAAACAATATACAAAATGATATGCAAAAAAGGAGAACAAACATAGCCGCACGGCAGTAATACGTGTAAAATTAAAATCCAAACAACCAAGAAATAAATATTTAGATAAAAAACATATAAGTACATTCGAGGATGGCCCCATTTAATAATAGGTTGTTTAGCAAAGCGTAGAAACCTTCACTCAACCCGTGCCCTTCCTGTGCTAAGCTTTGGGCCAAAAACTGGACCTAGCCAGACTGTCAATTCAAGAGATCGCTAATGGACTACAAAAGGGGCCTGCATAGATTGCAATCCGATTATTTGTGCTCTAATCATTTTGCGGCGTTTGGCTTCTCTGCAGTGTCCTTATCCTCCCTGAGCGCCCCTTTTACTCCCTTGTCATCTAATGGCCCAACTGACTCCCTAGCAGGCTTCTTGCTTCTGATGTATTTGAAAAAGTTTTTGTTGCTTGTTTTTGCCTCTTTAGCAAACCTCCCTTCAAAATCTCCCCTGGCCTGCCTTGTTAACACTTTACATTGCCAGTTTTTATGCTCTTTCATATTATTTTCATTGGCACTAGCCAAGAATGCCTTTTTGGCTCTAATAGGCTCCTTCACCTCCCCATTTAGCCATAGTGGAAGACTTTTGGTTTTCCTGCTTCCATTTTTAACTTGCGGGATGCATTTAATCTGGGCTTCCAGAAGGTTGCTTTTAAACAACCTCCACGCCTCTTGCAAACTTGTAGCCCTTGCAACTGGACTTTTTAGTTTCTTTTTAACTAGTTTTCTCATTTTGTCATAGTCTCCCTTTTTAAAGTTAAATGTTACTGCTGTACTTTTGTTTGTCTTTCTCACTCCAGAAATTATGTCAAATGTGATCATATTATGATCGCTATTGCCTAGTGGCTCCGCCACAGTTACTCCTTGCACCAGGTCCTGCGTGCCACTCAGGACTAGATCTAGAATAGCTCCTCCTCTCGTTGGTTCCAGAACCAGCTGTTCTAGGAAGCAGTCATTTACGGCATCCAGAAAATTGACCTCCACGTCCCGCCCTGAGGAAACATTCACCCAATCAATATTAGGGTAATTGAAGTCACCCATTATTATTATGTTGCCGACTTTAGTAGCCTGTCTAATCTCTTTTAGCATTGCTTTATCAGTCTCTCCGTCCTGGTCAGGGGGACGATAGTATAGCCCTACTGCGATACTCTTCCCCTTTATACCTGGAATTTCTATCCATAGAGATTCTAGGGAACAGTTTGCATCCTTTAAAATTTTAATTGTACTTGACTCAATGTTGTCTTTTACATATAGAGCCACCCCACCACCAACTCTATCTACTCTGTCATTCCGATATATTTTGTACCCTGGTATTACAGTGTCCCATTGGTTATCCTCGTTCCACCATGTCTCTGTGATGCCTATAATGTCTAGATCTTCATTTAGCGCCATACACTCTAATTCTCCCATCTTACTTTTTAGGCTTCTAGCATTTGCATATAGACATTTATGTGTATTCTTTTTATTCTTCTTACTGTGCACATTATAGGGGACTGTATCAGGCACCCTGGAATTGTTATTTATCTGTTCTCTAGCGAATTCCACCTGAAGTCCCTTAATTTTTATCCCTTCCTCAGTCTTAACAACTCTAAATTCCCTAAGTTAACATCCTCCTGCATAGTTTCCACAGTCCGAACTGTGCACTCCACAGTGCCTGTCGGCTTTAATATCTAATTGCTTGTTCACGGTTAATGTGAGGAGACAAATGCTGACGCCTTTTTTAGAGGAAAAACTATTCTGGTCAGTTCAAAATAAATTGCAGTTTTTGCTTGCGAGCTCACAGGAACAGCTGATAAGAAAAGTGGCTAACTGCATATAAGTGTTTGAGTCTAAGACAAAAAGAGACAAAACCACCGTGCAGGGCTTAGAGTACTCTATGAAACTGTATGTATTAAATTATCTTGTGTACGTACTATATTACTTTAAAACAAAAAAACACTATACCTGTGGCGGATTACAACTAATGACTGTGTCTCCTATATACTTGATATGATCTGGTAAAAGTAAATGAAGAACTGATCCAAATTAATGGGATAACAGGAGTTAAGATCAGTCAAGTTTTCTCCCCGCAGAAGAGTAACGATCTCCTCTATAACAACTTCCTAATCAGCGTACTTTTCAGGGGACAGGTTCAGTTCGTTCCTGCTCTCTATGGAAGAACTAGAACTTCTTATTATGCTCTAGCAATTTCCTTTATATTAGCCCTACTAGTCATTAAATATTCCAGGGGACAGTTTTAGTCTAGTCTTCCTCTATACAAAAGAGCCAGGGCATTTCAATGTGGACTAGTGATCTTGTTTATGTGTTTCTAGGAGGTAACTTTAGCTTACTCCCAGCCTTGTAGAAGGGACACGTCTGGCTTGACTGTTCTCTATAAAGAGGGAATGATCATGTTTAAATATATGCTTTATAGGAGCAAGTATTTCTGGGAATTGGGACTGTTTATTTAATATGCTTTGTTAAAGTGGAAAATATGTAGGAGGGATTCTGTATTTCTTTCCTTTTTAAGGAAATAAGTTGATCTTAAATTAAGGACCTGTGAAGTCTAAAAGTATGTATATATGTAACTGTTTTCCATGTCGGAACCTTGTTTCAAATTTTAAAGTATATGGCTATGGCTGATGCCATGAATAAAGGATTGATTGATTGACTCCCCTGCCAGCTATCACCCCATCTCTAACCTCCCTATTTTAGGGAAAGTTATTGAACGGGTGGTTGCCTTGCAGCTCTGGGTGCATCTCGATGCTGTTGGTTTCCTGGACCCATGTCAGTCGGGTTTTTTTCCTGGGCATGGCACTGAGACAGTGCTTGTGGCCTTGGTTGACGATCTCCGCTTAGAAATCAACAGGGGAGATTGTACCCTGCTGATTTTGTATCTTCCATCAGCCTTTGATACGGTTGTCCATGGTGTGTTGTTGACACAGCTTTGGGACCTGGACTGGGTGCGTGGGACTGCTCTTGAGTGATTCCGCTCATTCCTGGCTTGGAGAACCCAAAAGGTGGAGATGAGCTGTGTCTTGTTGTCCCCTCGGGAACACCCTTGTGGGGTCTCACAAAGTTCCATCTTGTCCTCACTCCTGTTCAGTGTGTATCTGAGGCCCCTGGACGAGATCATTCAGAGATTTGGAGTAAGGTGCCATTAATATGTAGATGACACCTAGCTCTATTTCTCCTTTTTATCTGACCCAGGTCCTGCAGTCTCAGTGCGTACCCGGTACCTCGCTGCCGTTGGGTACTGGATGTGGGTGAGCCATTGAAACTGAATCCAGACAGGACCGAGGTGATAATGGTTGACTGATTTTGTGACCTGGGGAATGTGAGAACCCCTGTCATTGACAGGGACTGGCCTCCCTTGGTCACTCAGGTTCGCAGTCTTGGGGTGCTCTTGGATCTACTGCTGCACCTGGATTGTCAGGTTGTAGCGGTGGCCAGGAGTGCTTTTTACCAACTCCATTGGGTAAGAAGGCTGTAACCTTTTTTTATCAGATTCAGATCTAGCTACCGTCATCCATGCCTTTGTAACCCCAAGGCTAGACTACTGCAACGCGCTCTACATGGGACTGCCCTTGAAGACTGTTCGGAAGCTGCAGTTGGTTCCGAATGCAGCGGCCCACCTTTTGTTGGGGACGGGTTGCTGAGAGCACATTACACTAGTACTCCAGAGTCTGCACTGGTTGCTGATAGCTTTCTAGGCACAATTCAAGGTGCTGGTCTTAACCTATAAAGCCCTAAATGGTCTGGGCCCCAGGTAGCTGAAAAACTGCTTCTTCCCTTATGTCTCATCAAGTCCTCTGAGGTTGGCCGAGGGCACCCTCTTGTGAGTGCCAACTATCCATGAAGTTTATACATCGAGGGCATACAGGGGGGCATTCTCGGTTGCTGCCCCACAATTATGGAACGCCCTCCCTTTGGAGGTCTGCCTAAGCCCGAGCCTGCTTGTCTTCCAGAAGAGATGGAGAACCTTTTTGTTTGGCCAGACATTTGACAGGCAGGAATAAGGGTTGGTGGGACTGGGTAGAGGGGTTTGGGGAAGGATTGGTGGGTGGCAGGTGGGAATAACGGGTCGGGTGGGTGGGATGATGGGGTTTTAAGGGATTTTAATGTGTTATTGCATTTTATATTTTGATTTTTTAATTTCAGTGTTGTGAACTGCCCTGAGTCTCTGGAGAAGGGCAAGGTAAAAATGTAAAAATAAATTAAATAATTTCAGATATTCAGGTGCAAGGAAAGGGAAGGACTGAGTACATTTTCTTCACTTGTTCACAGCCCACTTTGTTCCTGTTTGTCATGTATCCTGTATATAGGCATATATTTTTGACCATTTGTGTTTCAATATATTGGAAATCAGAATTAGCCTCTCTGTATGATGACTTCCTAAAGAGCTGTCCTATAGTGACCTTTCTACTGAACTCTTGACCAGATACTGGAAAATCAGCCTGTATACTGGAATAGACGATATAATCAAGTCTGTCTCTTAATGAAATCAACAGTTTCTGTTGACTAGAGTCATGATACGTGACTCTCAAGCAGGAAGAGGCCTTGTTTGTTTGGAGTTTACTCATTGTTAATCCTATCTTATATGATAGTAACCTGTTTTAGAATGTATCAACAGACTTCTTACTATGTATTTTAAGAAAACCCTCCCTGTCAGCAGTCTTGACCTGACGTCATTTTTAGCTGACTTCCAAGCAAATTTCATTCTATAAGAAGGGAGAGGAGAAATGGATTTTTCAGAAACAGTTCCTTCTATGGAGCTTTTCTCATATCCATCTGGCAGAATGGGGCAAAGGACTGGGTAATATGAATGTATATCCTATATGATGCATTGAGTCAACCATAGCAATAATACTTAGAGCATATGTTATATCTTATAGATGTTAAGATCTTTGAACTTGTAACAGAGCTGTTCCTTAAACAGAAATGTCTTTCTAAGTCATGTGCTTTTAACTGACACTGTTTCTTTTGTACTATGTCTTTATTTGAACTTAAGGAAACTATTGCTTCATATTTTTATAATCTTAAATCTCATAGCTTCATTTATATAAATAAATGGTCTTTACAATACTTTGCTGAGCTGGCTGGCTTATTAGCAAAGTGTAAACTGAGTTTCCACATATTGGAAAAGAGCATCCTGTATCCAGACCAGATCATGTCAGGCCTGGACCACTAAGCGCAAATTCCTTTTGAGGAAACTGAGGCACAACGCAACATGTTCACACCCAGGCAGTTAGGATGTAGCAGCAGCAGCAAAAACATTTGCAGTCTCCTACCTGCTGAAACTTTAATGACACCTCCCAAACATTTAATGGGTGAGGCATTTGTTTGCAACGCTGATGGGTGCCTGATACCTAGGGTGAAAAATACACAGTTTTCTGTGCAGAAAATGTGATTGGGCAGAAGGAAGGTAAAACCACTAAAATCCAACACTCTTTTGTTGCAGAGTCAATGTGGTGAAGATTAGACCTATGCTGTGAGAGGCGAAGGTGGGTGGGAAGCAGCAATTGAGCACTGCTGCATGCATGGGAAAATTCCCAGTGCTAATTGTAGAGAACGGAGCACACAGACCTGCTCTTGCTGAACATGCTTGGTGGTGACAGACAAACATTCCTAAGCATCCGTTCAGTACAGAGGGTGTGTGTGTGTGTGTGTGTGTGTGTGTGTGTATATGTATATATATAGTGGGAGTGTTTCCATTTCAATGCCATTCTCCACACTGAACAACTGCCTGGTTTGTAATGAACGGTGCTTCCAGTAAGTGCTGTCAAATTGTCTGACCCCCTCCCCTCCCCACATCTAGCTATTAAATGAGTAGCTTGCCTGCAGGGCTTAGATTCTGCCTCTCCGATTCTCTGTAGTGCATGAACACACTGGATGCTCCTCTGAAGCCTTAGTATCACACAGACTGGATGAGATGACTTGGCTTCTTTAGAAGCAAGTCCTGCCTCATTTATTTATTTATTTAATTAATTTATATACTGCCCCCTCCTGCCCAATGGCAGCTCAGGGTGGTGTGTTTTTGTTTTTTAAATAATAATCTTTATTTTTATATAGCACCCCCCCTGCCATGGCACTCAGAGTGCTTTACATATAATACAACTTTTAATCCTCACAATAACCCTGTGAGGTAGGTTAGGCTGAGTGTCACGGGGGAAGGGAGGTAGGGGAAGGGTGTACGCACTCACAAGCCAACTCTGGAGCTACGCTCTGCAGGAATTCTGGGGGAGGGAAATGCCCGTCAGGGTAATATGTGAGCCCTATAGATCTCAAAGAGACCAGGCTCCTATCATCATAGGGCGCAGAGCTCGCAGCGGAGGATACGGCACCAAGCCCTCTGTAGTTGCTCCACACGCACTCAATCATACAAAGTGTGGGGAGAAAGGGCTGGGGTGGGTATGTGGGAAAAGCAAGGAACAGGGCCTAGGTTGCGGGGTCCAGGGAAGGACTTTCGACCACCAAGGGGGAAAGCAGGATTCCCAGGAGGAGGAAGGGCTCGTGCGCTCAGTCCATGCACTCTCACTATCACTCACACTTTCTCACGGGGAAAAACACAAGGGTTCCACTCAAAACACTGTCTAGGAATCACAAGGTTAATCACAATAGCAATAGTATTACAACAACACACAAAATCCACTTAGCTTTGGCCAGTCTCTCTGCTCCGATCACCAGCGCTGTGTGTTTCTCAGCGCTGGGTTTTAAAGCCCTAGCCCCGCCTCCTTTCGTGCCTGGAGACGTGCGGAGCGCCGCACAGGCTCAGGGCCTGACCTCACGACTTGTGAGGTTGAAGGTTACAGTTCTGGGTCAGCCATGTTGGATCGGGTTGCCTCGGCAACCAGACACTGTGTTGGGCCTGCCAGTGCTGTGGCATCAGGTAGCGGTGATGTGATGGGCTCGACAGCGGGACACGGGGTTAATGCAGGGCCTGGAGGCTCAGGGTTCCTTCCCCCGTGGCGCCGAGCACCGCGACAGACACTAAGAGAATATTGTGACTGACCCAAGGTCACCCAGTGAGTTTCTGGCTAAGGCGAGGCAGGGTCTCTCCCCCACTCCTTCCAAGTACTGTACACTTAGTGATTACACCACTCTGGCTCCTCATGGGCCTCAGCTGTAGCAGATAAGGTTATCACCTCTCAGGGCCTCATCCAGAGACTCCAGGTTTTCATCCAAAGACTCTGATGGAAGCCCAAGTTTCTCTAGATCTGTCAAGGTGCGACTGGTAACCTGAAGAAATCATGGCTTCTAGAAGCAGGCCATATCAGAAAGGAGTTAGGTCATAGGTATGTTCTTACCTCCTTTCTGATGGGGCCTCACCCCATGAAGCATCTTAACTCTCCATAAGGGGGAGGATTGTATCAGAATGGGGCATGACAGTTTCATTGCTTTGTCCCCCTTGCCTGTGTTGTCCTGCCATCTGGAGATCATAGTGATGTCATGACACCCTTAAAAGGGTGGGACAGTGGCATAACCAGATTTGATAGTACCCGGAGGCAAATCCCATATCAAGGAGATGCTGGGCATAGGGGGAGGGTTGAGGATAGACAAGGGAGGTGAAGCATGAAGGAGCAAAGCCAGAGGAAGTGAAGCATG
Source organism: Sphenodon punctatus (assembly GCA_003113815.1). NCBI lineage: Eukaryota > Metazoa > Chordata > Lepidosauria > Sphenodontia > Sphenodontidae > Sphenodon > Sphenodon punctatus. The sequence continues at coordinate 652,146 of QEPC01014813.1, forward strand.
AGGGTGGGGAAGGGGGAAAACCCTGGAAAGGCACATGAGGAGTGCTGGGGCCAGTGTGGAAAGGCCAGGACTGGGTGAGTGGGAAGGCAGGAGAGGCATTGGGGCAGGGAGGGAAGGGATGGTGCAGGGTAAGACAACAGGACATGGAGGTGGGGACCTAATAGGCATTCCTGCCTGAGAGCTCTCTTGGTGGGTTGGTTCTGCCCCACGCACAGAGCTCTCCTTTGGGCCTGCCAGCCCCTGCCCCTGCCTCCGGTGAACCAGTCCTGCACTCCCAACACCATGGCCCCACCCCCACCCACAAGGGCTGGCCCTGCCAGGTCCTCTGAATGCCCAGGCTCTGGAGCAGTTGCCCCACCTACAGCTATGCCAGTAAAGCAGGATTATATCAGAAAGGGACATTAACAGCCCCTTTGTCCCATCCCCACTGCAAAAGCCAGGAGGGAGGTGGTAGTTCTGCTGCAGAGGAGCTGAGACAGCCCCCTGCAGAAAATAGAAAGATGGGGGTGAGGGGAAGAGAAGCTAGATGGGATCAGCAGGGACCAGAATATTAAGAGCAGGGCCAACAGTATAACTGGCGCAATAATAGCAGCATAGCGATTTACTTCCACTGGGAGGAGAATTCCTTCCCCGTTATTTATTTATTTACATTTCTACCCTGCCCTTCCCTGAAGTCTCAGGGCAGCTTACAGCATTAAAAAACACAACATAAATTAAAATCCGTTAAAGAAAACAACTCCACCCTCACCCCTAAATCCATCCACCCCAACCTCTATCCCTGCCTGCCAAAAAGAAAGGTTTTACACCACCTCCAGAATACACTCAGACTCTGGCTCTGACGGATCACCGGTGAGAAAGGGAGTTCCACAGTACTGTGACAGCAACCGAGAATGCCTCTCTGCAGGCCCTGGTCATATGAACAAGGTATTGGCAGGTGGTACCCACAAGTGCACTTCTGGCTGACCACAAGGGTCACAGTGGAGCATGAAAGGAGAGGAGGACTTTCAGATATGTGGGGCCCAGCCATTTAGGACTTTAAAGGTCAAAACCAGCACCTTGAATTGTGACCAGAAAGCAACAGGTAGCCAGTGCAGACTGTAAAACACAGGTGTAATGTGCTCACAGTGACCTGTCTCCAAAAGGAGAACATCTCTGAGGAGGAAGGAGAAGGACCCATCCCTGGAAGGCTGCTGCATTCTGCATCAGCTGCAACTTCCAAAAGGTCATCCTGGGCAGCCTCACGTAGAGTGTATTGTAGTAACCTAGCCTTGAGGTAATGAAGGCATGGATGATGGTGGTCAGATCTGAATTAGAAAGAGAGGGTAAAGAGCCTCCTCACCAAGACGGAGTTGGTGAAAAGAGCTGCTAGTCACTGCCACACCTTGTAGTTCCAGGCACAACACGGAATTCAGAAGCACTCCAATGCTTTGTATTTGTTTTATTTTTATTTGTAAAGCTCCATGGGGACCCTGCTTGGCACCAATTCCATCTGCTTGGGTTCAGGGTGGATCCCTAAGAGCTCTGACAGCCTATCCAAGAGCGCCCAGCAATTACCAATTCACATTAAAGTTTCCTGGAAGAGTCTGGGGGACCTTTGAGAAGCAGCCAGTATTTTATTTAATTTAATTTATTTATTTATTTAAACTTCTATCCCACCCTTCCCCTAAGGCTGAGAGAAGCTTACATAAAACAGACAAAATAGAAATACAATAAAACTCCCTTTAAAAATCTCATTAAAAGAAAAACAGACTGGATCAGGGAGCAGTCCTGCAGGACTGTGGCCCCTTTAAGAAGGGGGTAGAGAGGCCTGTCAGAGGGCTGAGCATGCGTATGGACGTGGTGGAGCCAGCCCCATAGCAAGGGAACAGCTTAAGTTGGAAATGGACTGAGAGAAAAAGGGACGGAGTGGGCATTACACCGGTCCTTTAAGGGCAGACAGCCAAGGGAGCTGGCCACGCCCACTCTGGCTACAAAAGAGACTGGAAGACAGCAAAGAAAGTTAGTCTCTGCCTGGCAGCTGAACAGGCAGGGATCCATCAGCAGGGGAGCTGTTTCGTGCTGAAGCCCTGCTGGTGTTAACGGGGAGGGGGGAATCCTCCCCTGTGGAAGGCAAAAAGGGAACAGAAGGAGACACAGGGTTGCCCAGGGAAATGGACAGAAATGACAGGGGCACTCCAACCACCACTCGATAGGAACTTACGAGGACAAATGCCCATCAGGATAGAATGGCAGCCTTTTGAACCTACAAGAGTGTTCAGGCCTCTATCATCATAGGGCACCGAGTAGGGAAGACTGGAGTACCCAAGCCTACCCTGTACCCACCACCGCTCTCCACACACACCACAAGGGATGGGGAGGCTGTGGGATCAAAGTGAGGAAGGGAAGGAATGGGGCCCTGGGACCACAAGGGGTGGAAAAGAAGCTCACTCACAAGTGCAGGGGGCAGGATATTCCCAGGGAGGAAGGGGAACAGGGATTCACACACGCAGACACTAGCACTCACTCGCCCACACCCAACTCACTTACAAGAATATGGGGAAAAGGTTCATGCACTCACCATACACCTCAGCTGGTACTCTCACACAGCCACACGAGCTAGAGAGAAAGGAAGGGGAAGCAACGTAAAGGGGTCTCAAAGTCCACACACGCTGCTCGCTCTCGCTGCAAGGGGGCCAGTTTCTCTGATCACCGTCGCTGTGTACTGAGCAGCGCTGGCATTTATGCTGGTGGACCCGCCCCCCTGCTGCATCTGCAAGCGCAGGGAGCGTCGCAACGGTGGGGGAGGGGAGGGGGGGAGGAAACAGCCTATGGGTCTGGCCCCGCCTCCCCACTACGCGGCTCGGCTGGGGGAAGCCCCGCCACGTTGTGCTGTTGTGGAACTAGCATGGGAGTTCTGGAATTGCCTGGGCTGCTCGGGGTACCCTCTAGGGTGAGTATATTCGGGTCTGTCCATGGGGTCTGCGTTCTCAGATGGCCCCGTTTTTCCCGCCATGGGAGAACATGACGGCGGTGCTGGGGCAAGCTCCTGACAGCTGGAAAAAGCCTGGAGAAGCTGAAGGACTTCAGCCTAGGAGAACCCTGACGCTCTATGCTCTCCAGGATCTTGAAGACTGGGAAGGAAGCTGTCTGTGGACCCAGGTATTGGGGAAAGCTGTGCCCAGAAGGGAACTTGCTGTCTGGGAGGCCTTGGAGCCAGGGCTGGACTTAGGAATTTTATGCCCCTAGGCCCCTCTCAGGCTGCTGCCACCAAGCCCTGCCCCCCAAGCTCACAGTGACCCACTTCCAAATGGAGCCAGGCTGCTGAATTCGGCAGCATCCGAACAGTCATCAAGGAAAGTCCCATGTAGAGTGAATTGCAATATTCTAGCCTTGAGGTAATGAAAGCATGGATGATGGTGGCCAGATCTGAGTTGGAAAGAAAGAGCTGCAACATCCTCACAAGACGGAGTTGATGAAAAGTGCTCTTGGCCACCGCTGCAACCTGGCGTTCCAGGCAAAGCACGGGGTCCAGAAACACTCCAAGGCTATGAACCTGGGTAACCAGAGGGGACCGGGCCCCCTCAATAAAAAGGCTCCCAATCCCCTCCAAGACACAAGATTGGTGAATTATCATAATTTCAGTCTTATCTGGACTCAGCTTCAATCAGCTCACCCTCATCCAGACCCCAACAAGAATACAAGACCTGGGTGGGATAAAAAAAGAGCGGTAGCGCTGCGTGTCATCACCATGTTTATGGCACTTCACGCCAAACCTCTGAATGATTTCACCCAGCAGCTTAGTTCAGATATACATTAAACAAAAGGGGAGACAAGATGGAACCCTGTGGGGTACCACAGGGAAGGTGCCGGGGGGTGGGGGGGGATGATGAGCAATCTCCTATCACCACCTGCTAGGCTTTCCCTAACAGGAATGAACAGGATCACCCAAGAGCAGTCCTGCACACTCCTGCCAGGTCCTGCAGTCATGTCAATAATACTTTGTGATAGGTGGTATCAAAGGCTACTGAGAGGTCTAACATGGGATGAAAACAGACATGATGCTAACCACCCTTTAGCCACCCTTGGTGGTTATTTATGCATGTTGCAGGGCTGTATTGGTGCCCTCGAGGGGACCTCGAGCAAGGCACCCCCGGACGACTGCAGGGGCTGATCCAAAGCCCAGGGGGGTGAGACGGCCCCGCAGATATGCAGGGCCTAGGCCATTTAGGGCTTTATAAGCCAATATCAACACCTTGAATCGGGCCCCAAAAAACCACTGGCAGCCAGTGCAGAAAACGAAACACTGGTGTAATGTGCACCCGGCGGCCCAGCCCTACCAAAAGCCGGGCCGCCGCATTCTGCACCAGCTGCAACCAGGGCTGGCCCCAGGCATGTGCCACATGTGCGGCCGCACATGGCCCCGCAGCCAGCTGGGGCCCCGCACTTGCCTGGCTGGGCAGCAGGCTGCAGCCAGCTTCTCCCCTCCCTGGCTCCAGACCCCATCCCTCACCTGCCTCTGCCTTCTAGTAGTGCTGCAGCAACAGCGGGGACACTGGATCGGGCTGGGAGATAAGGCTGTTTACAAACAGCTCCTCCCCACTGCTGATCAGAAGGTTGCTACCTTGTAAAAAAGGTTCTTCGAGATGGCTCCCAACATTCTCACAACTGGGTTGTGCGCGCTCACCCTGTTCAAATAATAGACCACATGATGGTCTTGAGCTCCTCTGTTATAAAAAGAACCCTCCCCCTCTGAATGACAGTTCCTTTCAACACTTTCTACAAATATAAGAAAATAATTCCATGCAGGGCTGGAAGTGTAGGTGTTGAGAGAATGTTCTAAGCCATCTCAAAGAACCTTGTTTGCAAGGTAGCAACCTTCTGTTCTTCTTCCAGTGGCTCTTCACATTATATTTTTACATGGCTCCGCCGGGTGGGGAGTCCGTGGGCGCGCCAGTGCATGGATGGGGCATGCACACAGCTGTACACACATCCCCACTCACCCACCACTCAGCCACACCCACAAAGTAACCACCATTTCCCCCGGTTGCTCCGTGCGTGGGGATGAGTGGGGGGGTGAGTGGGGATGCGTGTTAGGCGAGCGTGCACGCACCCCAACTCACCATGGGCACGTGCACCACGTCATTCACATGGGGTTCCGCCACCCATGAACACACAGAAATCTGCGTGTTTACGGCTGGGAGGAGAGACCCGTGTAAAAAGGGCCACATTCTCACAACTGTCTTACTTATACTATCTTAGGTAGGAATTTAGGATGTAAAGCAATATCTATTCTGTCTTGGAAAATAAATCTGCAAATATGGTTCTGAGATTATTATGGCTGCTATTTCACTAACTCTTCTTAATGAAGTTATTGCTAACAGGAATACTGTCTTTAAACCCGCACCCCATAACCAGTTCATTTGCACCCCCATATAATCAATTCACGCTGCCCCGTGGGCACAAATTAAATGGTTATGGGTGGGGGCAGCGTGAATAGATTATATGGGGGCGGGGGCAGAAATGAACTGGTTATGGGGTGGGGGCAGCATGAACTGATTATGGGGGCACAACTGAACTGGTTATATGTCTCTTTTCATGGCATAATGCGCTTAATAAGCTAGCTGCATTTTGGGTGTCTTGTGTGTGTGATAGCAGCACCTCTGGACTGGTTGCACTGCATGCGTGCACAAGGCACAGGCGGCACTGGCAGCAAGAAGCAACAGGCCCTGGAGGCCAGACTGGCTAAGCTCATCCCCTGGCCCCTCCTCCAGTAAGGCAGTGGACGCAGTCAGTCTCTCTGTGCCTGTGTCACTGCCTGCTTGGCTGCCCCTGCAGTGGAACCACCCCTGGGGAGTGGTGGTAGATGCTCGGCTGGGGAGGCGGGGAAGCATTAGGAGGCCATGCTTCTCCATGGTTGCTCGGAGGGGTGGAGAATGGGAATCCTTCCTGTCCAGAGGGAGTAAGTTTTATGTAAATGTATACATTTGCATAATTAGGTGGATTATCCACACCAAGACTTCGCACATGGCCTCACAAACCCTGGGGCCGGCCCTGGCTGCAACTTCCGAGCTGTCACCATGGGGAGCCCCACGTAGAGCGTGTTACAGTAGTCCAACCTGGAGGTGAGAAAAGCATGAATGATGGTGGCCAGGTCAGAGTCTGAGACATATGGCCGAAGCCGTTGCACCAGGTGTAGTTGGCGAAAGGCACTCCTCACCACAGCCTCCACCTGGATATCCAGGTGAAGCTGCGCATCGAGGAGCACCCCCAGACTTTGAACCTGGGAAACCAATGGAGGACAGGCCCCGTCAATGATGGGGGTCACCATCTTCATCAGCTTACCCACCAACATCACCTCCATCTTGTCAGGATTCAGCCTTAGTCAGTTTGCCCTCATCCAGTCCCCCACACTGGCAGACACCGGATAAGCACCGAGCCTGCCAAGCCTGGGTCTGTTGAAAAAGAGAGGTATAGCTGGGTGTCATCAGCATATTGATGACACTGCACGCCAAACCTCCTGATCACCTTGCCGGCCATCATCATGGCCAGTCGGGGGGAGGGGGGCACAGATGCGGTGGCAACAGGTGCGTACTGCAGCAAAGCGGGGGGGCGACTGAGGGGGTCTGGACACCAGCCGGCATTTAGACGGCTTAGAGGAGCAGGGGGAGGCTTGGGTTGGGCTGCTGCCAAGGGTGGGGTGTGGGACACAAAACAGAACCCTGCGGGACTCCACACGAAAAGGTCCCGGTAGGATGAAAAATATTCCCCAAGCACCACTCGCTGAGTTCCTCCAGTCAGGAATAAGCAGAACCATTCTAGAACAGTCCCGCCCACCCCTGCACAGTTCTGCAGGCACATCACCAACATCTCGTGGTCACGGGTATCAAATGCAGCTGATAGATCTAATCTTTTCTCGTAGTTGTGATGGCCATGTGGCTAAACAATAAATCATCTATCTAATAGGATCAACAGGGTCGAACGACCCCGTTCCTGGCACAGATCATCCACCAAAGCCACAAGCACAGTCTCAGTGCCATAACCCAGTCAAAATCCTGACAGAGGAATCAAGAAAACCGACGTGATCAAGATACCCCTGCAGCTGCTGGGCCACAGCCTGTTCAATAATCTTCCCTAAAAAAGGAAGGTTGGAGACAGGCCGAGAGCTGGCGGGGGAGTCAGCGTCAAGCAATGGTTTCTTGAGCAGAGGCTGCACCACCGCTTCTTTGAGACAGCCCGGCACTCTGCCCTCCCGAAGGGAGATGTTGACCACCCCAGCCAGCAACGGACCCATTGTCTCCC
>QEPC01014813.1:660521-692461 GCA_003113815.1 Sphenodon punctatus
GGAGGATGCAGGGGGGGAGCCTATAGTATGGGGATGGGGTGCGGGGGGGGGATGCAGGGTAGGGACGGGAGGGATATCTTACCTGCTGGCTCCGGCGGTCTCCATCATCCCAGGCTGCAGGCAGGGGGGGGGCCTTTAGGGGTTGTGTTTGTTTTTTTAATTACCCACGTGTTCTGCTCTCCTCCGCAGAGGCAGGACACACGGGCAATTTAAAATAAAATTTAAAAAATACACACACACACACACACAAAATCGTTCCCTGCCTTGCTGCTCCCCCCCCCGGCTGCTCTGAGTGGCAGATTGGGGGGAGCAGCAAGGGGCAGTGGCAGGGAAGTGGCTGGCGGCTCGCAGTTGGAGAGCTATGAGCTCTCCAACAGTGCGCCGGCAGCCATGTTCAGCATATGAGGCAGGGACAAGCGCACATGCACACTGCTCCCCGCCTCAGGCACCCGGCCCAAGGCATCTCGCCAGGGCGCTTTCAACAAGTGCCCTGGTGAGAGCTTTCCTTGTGCCCATTGAGCGCAATGGAAAGCCTAGCCCCTCCCTCCACAGCACGTCCTATACGTGCTGTGGACGGAGGAGCTCAGCCACCCAAATCGCGTTTTCAATGGAAAATGCGGTTGGGCTTAGCTTTTTTGACCCTTCTGGGACCCACTCCTCAGGAGTGGATCCCGGAAGTAAGAACTGACAGCGCCACAGCAGCAGCCTAAAGCACAGTCAGAGGCTGCTGTAGCGCTGTCAGAAGCAACTGCGGAGTGGGTTTTTTTCTTTCTTGCAACAGTGGCAGCGGCCCTCGGCGCTTGGGGGGCAGTGCCCCAAACGTCCTGGGGGGCTAGCCGCCACTGTTGAGGATGCTATGAGGGCAGCAAAGAACTCCTTTGTAAACTGGCTCTATGACGCAATCGGTTGGCTCTAACTGCCACCCTTCTTGCTTCAGCAACCGCAGCTCCTCAGAAAACCAAGGAGGCCTGTGGTGTTGCTGCACGCGATCGATGGCCCCAGTCATCAGAGTATTCCATAACAAGAAGTGGTCATCAATGAGATGGTCATCGAGATCAGAGGGTATCTCACCCAGCACCCTCTGGAATTGCTCCGGTTCCGTCAACCTCCCGGGGGCAAGCCATTTGAATTGGTTCTGCACCTTTCCAGGGGCAGACATGTGCCAGGAGCGAGACCTGCAGGAGTTAATGGTCCGTCCATGACAAAGGTATAGTTGATATCTCCCCCACTAATGGATCACCTGCGTCAAGGCCAGTGCAAAACACAAGCTCCAAGGTATGCCCCCCATGATGTGTCAGGCCAATCACTTTCTGAGAGAGGTCCATGGTTGCCATGAACTCACACTCTGCTCCTCCACGGTCAGTGTCAGCATGGATGTTGAAGTCCCCCAAGGCTATTGTCTTTGGGGACCTCAACACCACCCCCGACACCAACTCCGCTAGAGCATGCAGGGAAGCTGCTGCACAGGTAGGTGCATGGTAGACAAGTAGCACTCCCAAACAGTCATCTGCCAAATTAAACACAGGATCCAGGAATCTAAATGGGTCCAGGAATCTAATAGCATCAAGATGAGTCTGAAGTTGCTGGGTAACCACCATCTAGGACAGCAGGAACATTTCAAGCATTCTCTAACTTCCTACTTGGAAAGTAAAGCGATGATGAATGGAGCTGGTGCCAATGCCTGTAATTAAGGTTGCCTGACACTTGACATTTTCAGGTTCTATTTTCAATAGAAAGGGTTTTGGTAGTTAATAAAGAAAATCAATGGTGAGCAGGGCCATTTCAAAACTTTGTGAGTAGTGTCAAGAACCGAGTTTTGAACCAGCATCTCTGGCCCTTTTCACACGAGATGCCCCACCCATCTCCACTCCAGTTTTGCTGCGTGGAGATGGATGGGGTGCCCGTGGGAATGCTGCAGGGGATGGGTGGGGGTGCGTGCGTGCTCCCAAGCTATACCCATTTCCGCCTATCACTCACACATGGATCAACAGGCTCCAATGCCGGTTGCTCCATGGGTGGAGGTGCGTGGATATGGGTGTGTGCCTCTGGGAATGGCCGCATGCCCATCCCCACCCCACGGCCCATTTGAAAAGGGCCTCAGCAGTGGTAGTTGGTGCCACACTTTACCTTTGGCCTGGCTTCTGCTCTGTAGCACCTTCATTATGATCTCCAGCTTCCCAATAAAGGCCAAAAACAGACTAGATATAGGCCAACCAGCTGCAACAGGAAGTTGGGTGGAACAATGTACTGTTGTACTTCCTGTAGAAATGTGCAAGGGGGGGCAAATTTTATATTTCTGATTTCTATTCTGGTTTCGGTGCCAATTTTTGTGAGGGTTTTGTGTCTCAAAACTTTTGGGCCTGCTACATTTGGTTGGGAAGCAAGGAGGCAGGGGCTGCAGTCTTCTCTGTGTGTGAATGCACAATGGGTGACCCTAAAAAAAACAGCAAAAGACCCTGGTATTGATGAGCTCTGAAGCACTAAGCAGAATCTCATGCCCTTTCCAAAAGTGACTTCTTTGTGTTTTATCCAAACCTGAATGCACAAAACTTTGTTCCTGGCCCCTTGCCCTCACCTGAGTCAGATCTGCACCTTCCCTGATCTGTTTCTGTCAGAGCCTAGCCTGGTCTAGCTCAAGGCATGCTGAAGTTTAAGGGTGTCCAGGGACTGTCGGAGACATGCTGGGGAACTGGAGCACAGGAGAGCTGGTAAGGTCTCTTCCGCAGACTGAGCCACACTTGTGTTGTGGAGACTTTCTATTTCCTGTGGGTGTCTTATATTATTATTATTATTATTATTATTATTAACAAACATTTATATAGCACCAGCAGTGTACCTGGCACTTTACAAAGTAATAAAATAGACACAGTCCCTGCCCCTAGGGCTTACAATCTGAGAGACAGGAGCTGGGGGAGAGACTTAGGAAGGGGAACAGAGGGAGAGACAAGGGGTCTAACATTCATGAAGATGCGAGGTCTCAAGTGCACGTACTTGGCTTGGTTACGATGAGAATGACAGCAGGCAGGTCCATGTTGCAAGGATAAGGGTAAACCGATCGTAGGTATAGGAATAGTGGCTCAGCAGGATAAAGAGTCAGACAGAGCAGAGCGAAAGAGGTGAGTTTTAAGGAGAGATTTGAAGGTATGAAGGGAGGGGGCAAGGCGGATGTGGACAGGGAGGGAGTTCCAGGCATGGGGGGCAGCAAGTGAGAAGGGACGAAGGCGCTTAGGGGAGCAGGGAAGGCGTGGAAGGGTGAGAGAAGGGACAGAGGAGGAGCGAAGTGCACGGGCTGGAGTATGGAGGGCGATAAGTGCAGAGAGGTAGGGGGGAGCGAGGTTGTGAAGAGCTTTTTAGGTGAAGACTAGGAGCTTGTGCAGGATTCGTTCAGGAGACCGGGGAAGCCAACAGGAAGACAGTTAGGAGGGAGCCAGCCAATCAAGGAGAGAGAGTGGGGTGGAGAAGTATAAGGCTCCAGGATAAAACCCAGTAGCCCTAGTAACTGAATGGGCAGACAGCCTGTCTTGAGCCCTGGAGACCTTGGTTTAAGCCCAGCTCCTGCCATAACCTTACAGTTTCTGACCTGACTTGATCCTGCTCTGACCTGGACTTTGATCTTAAGTCTACTCATGTCCTGAACAGCAAGTTCTTACAAATGGATTTTCGAACTCCTCTGCAGCTCCAGTAAAAAAAAAAGTCATTCCTCTCCCTGGTGCTTTCCTGTTCCTGGGCAGTTACCCTGATATCAGGAAGCTCTTTTCTGCTCCAGCAACTTGATGGCACAGCTGGAGTGGGTCATGGTGACCAGATCCCTCAGCCATCTCCTTCAACACTGGGAGAGGGAAGAAGAGTCCTCCAGTCATAGTCAGCCACCATTTAAGGCTCGGGTCCAGCATAGCCAACAGCAGCAGGTGACTAGGGGGACTGGTCCCAGCTCTAACCTTGAAGCAGGCAGCTGAGGGATCTGCCCCCGACACACGTATGGGAGGTCTGCAGCAACTGCCCCCAATGTACTTCCCTAAAAGAGTTCTGGTGGCAAGATATTGGTTTTCGACAACAATGTAAGACCTGGCTGTTCCACTAGGCTTTTGGTGAGGGAGAAGGGTAAGGGGGTCGAGGGGAGGGTTTTCTGTATTTTTTGTGCCCTATCATGTGGCTTGTCTGTCAGTGTTTCATGGTATATTTATATTATATTTTAATGCGTATTTATATTGTATTTTTTATATTTTAAAAACTTTGATGTTAGCCACCCTGAGTTGCTGTTAGCAGGAGGGTGCGGGGTAAAAATTTGTTTGACTTTTGGGAAGGTGGTATTATTTGGGAAGCTATTATTCTTTTATTTATTAATAATAATAAATAATCAATAAATAGAAATGAGCAAAGAAACACATCTAGATCTGAATTTGCCCTATACCCAGAGGATACAGATATCTTGTCCCATTATAGAGATGGAAGCAACTGGAATTTGCCAACGCACCGAAGGCGACAGGACACAAGGAATGGGTTTAAAACGGCTGCACTCTTTATTAAAATCAAATCAGAATTAAAATTGGTGGGGGGAAATCGCCTAGTGCGATTCAGGTCCAGTACTTGAACTCTGTAACAGACAGCAACTCTGGGGTGGTTTCGATATACCCTCGATTACCACCCCGAACACAAACTCAAAGTGTCTCCCCCTCTCTGTGGTCCCTTGTCACAGGCGAGGGGGACCAAAGTCCTTCCAGACCTGAGTAAGGATGAGGGTGCCTACAGGCAGGGGACCATACGTGTCCCTACTGCCCTCACTGGACACCCCTCCCAGGGAGGCTACCCCACCGCTTGCCGTACCCTGCTTTGCGACTGGTGTGGCCTCCCCATCTCTTAAGGAGATGACTCGTATTTATGCTACTTCTAACCCACTCTAAACCGCAGTACTGGACCCCTGCCAGAATGCGACAAGTTGAAACAGGCACAACACCACCGTTAACTTCTAAGGGGATGAACCACTTAGCCAAATGCCCCACACTGCGAGGAAGGCAAAAAAACAAGAACCTTTTATGCCCAATTAAGGTTCCTTTAAAAATTTCTTCCTAGCCCCGTATTGGTGACTGGTAGGGACCCACAGTGCATGGGGAGGGAGGAAGTATGCCATTTCTTCTGGCTCCAGCCTGCAAGTGGGGATGAGAGCTGCCGGAAGTCTAATGCTGTGGGCCCCGCCCAGTTGGGCAAGACCCACGTGGGCCTACTCAGCCTATCCTAGCCCGCCGGGGTTGCCTAGCAACCCCAGTGGGGTTCTAGCCTCAGCGCAGCCACTTCCTTCTTCCTGCCTTTGGAGGTGTGCAAACCCGAGGCGGGAATCACTCCTCGCCCTGCCCCCTCCTCAGGCAGGCGCGGCAAGGGGTCTACCACCCCCACCCCCAGAGTGGAACGTGGGGCGGAGACAATTGGTCAATTGTTTATCTGTATCATAGTGGTTGTAACAAAACACAGTAGAGGCGCTAGAGAGCTGAGCCACACACCTCACCATGTTGGTCAAAACTGAGCCTAGGGCCCAAACAGCTGGCAAACCCCAGAAACCCTTGGTTCGGTTGCCACCACCCAGACTAACAATTCACCTCCAGAGTCCACATAGTCTGGGTTATGAAAACTCCAGGTTGTTACCTGCTTGCAGCTTCCCAAGGGCACCCTTTCTTCTTATCTGGCGTTCTCCCCTTCCAGGAGGCAGAAGGCCTTGGAGTAACGCAAGGGTGCTTATTTTGGTCAGAAGCTGCCCTGGGTAAGAGAGCCAGAGAGGTATTCCCCTTCTCAGAGTGAATCCTTCCTCCCTCTTGGTAGCTGTGTGCCTTCCAGGTGAAGGGAGGCATCTTTGCAAGAAGCGCACACACATGCCCAATGGAGTAAAGAAAGAAAATAAGCGTAGACTTTACTTGTCGTGGTCAAAAAGGTACAAACAGGCACTAAAGGGTAAGAAAGTAGGATACGTCCTTGAGCAAGTTCCAGAGTCCAATTCAGTGGGTGCAGGGACCTGTTTTAGATCGCAACTGCCTAAAACTGTTCCTTTGCTGGTAATTGGCAGGTAGCAGATCCTTTACTTAAAGTTTCTTTGCCACGTTCTGTAGATAGAGATGATTCCTTAGCAACATGGGGCCCAGTCCTTAGCTGCAGCTGACAGAGGTCCACGGGTTGCGAAGGTCAGAGCAAGAGAGAGAGAAAGGGCAGTCTCTGTCCCTTTTTAAAGTCCTATTCCCCCCTCTGCTGAGATTGGTTCGTGGTTTGGGGGGGGGGGGGNCTCGTCTATGTCCCAGTCAAGGGCAGGGGAAGGTCTCTGTCTAGCCAGGTGGTGGAAAAACCAGTCCATCTGGTTCAGGAATGGAGCTAGATTGCCAGGTGCTCACAGAGAAGAGGGCAGTTTCCACCCTGTTCGGGAATGCAGTGCTGTCCTCTAGAGGCAAAGACTTTTTGCCACAGTGGTCACCTAGGAACATCGAAGAGCATGGCCTCATTGGATGCTTTTGCACAGATCGTACCTATGGCTCAGCTCTGCCTCGCATGCGGGTGGGATGGCCATTTAAAGGCAGCCCGCCAGATGTGCAGACGGAGCAGAGGTTCCACTCCAGTCCCATAGCGCTGTGGGCGGCAGCCTAGAGCAGCAGCCAATCCACCCAAGGCTCTATGCTGTGGGAGAGGAGCTTGCCGCATGGGCAGACTGTGGGCTGTGGCAGTGCTGGGTCCGTTTAAAAATGGACCCAGACAGGTCTGTAATCAGGCAGGTGCAGGGGTGCATCCCCAGAGCAGATGTGTGGGTGAGCACCCCTGCATCCCTCTAAAAACACCCAATGTGCTAAGTTTTTAATAAACCCCCTCCCCCCCAAATAATGACAGGATACCATCAAGAGCCAATGCTGACCTATTTTCAAAAGTGACGTAGGTACTTAGATGTCCCATTGATTTTCAATGAGCCTTGTGCTCCTCCGTATCTAACTCGGTTCTGAAAGCGGGACTTGAGAGGCTACATCCCTTTTGAATACTTTGTCCAGCTGTCCCTGCCCCAGAGAGCTAAGTCTGTGGTGTTAAGGCAGCATGCAGGAGGCAAACACACCCAAAAACTTTGGAGTACACCTACAAGAAAATCTTACCAACCCATAAAGATCTCCAAGTAGAAATGGATAAACTTGAAGGCATAAACTTGTATACCAATACAAAAAACATTAAATTCCAAATCAGCGTATTCAGAATACAATAATAAATAAAACACATGTTAATGGCATTCAAATGGCAGTCCACATAAGAAATATAAAAACCAAACAATAAATGAAATACATTCTTGATTGATCCAAATCACATGCTGCTTCAAGGCTCCATAGAAGTTAACATGTCCCAACTTCAAAAGAGTCTTCTTCAGAGCACTGCACCGGAAAAGAAAAACTCCAATCAAGGAAAAATAAATAAAACATTAATACTATAAAATACAAATAAATCAAACCACATCCAAGGAAAGAAAGTCTTTGCTCACCACTAACCTTTCCTATGGCAAGCTGTGGGGGTGATTTGTAGGTATTCTAGCAAAAGTGACTTTAAGAGAAAGTGACATCATTGGGAATTTTGATAGGAAGCTTCCCCAAAGTTTGGAGCGTGCAGATAATGCTTGTGTGTGTTTGGGCCCCATGGTTGAATTACTATTTTTGCCATGGGCTGTCATCAGCAAGAACAATGCACCTCAGCTGTACTCTTGGAGTCCATCATTAGGGCACCACATGGTACAGCCTTATTTTTCATGTTATAAAATGACCTTGCAGACTGGAACAAAGTCACTTAACACCAGCTTCTCTCTCTTTTGAAAGAAGCCTTGATATGCAGCTGCCATCAAGACGGCTTTGTAGTGGACCTTTGAAAAGTGAACCGTGTCAGCGTTTTGCATATTTTGGAGATATGAAATTGGATAAGACTCTTTTCCCCTTCCAGACTGTCATGCCAAAAAAAAAAAAGATTCTGGTTTATTTTCTGCCTTTTTGTTCTCTTTAAGGAATTGTTTTGTTTTAATGAATCTTTTATATTTTGTATATTTAGGTTGTTAGCTGCCCTGAGTTGCCTCTGATAAGAGGGGTGGGATAAAAATTCTTAAATGAAGATGCTTGTAAAAATTATTTATTTTGTCTTTATCACCACCTAAAATCCATCGGACATTCTTCAGAACAGTGGAGTTTTTAAATACATGGTTTAATTCATGGTACTTTCTAGATTTGATACTTTGACAGGGTCTGAATAAACCTCCAAGAATTTAGATTCAAGCAGGAATCAAGAGAGCAAATAATTGCATCCACTTAGGAGAAACCTTGGGTCAAAACTGTAATTGGGCTGATTGAAGTACTAATGTGAATTGGATGTGGGCCTAAAATCACCTCTTTCCCCTCTTCCTTCCCTTGCACTGAGCTCTGAGGGAGGCAGCCCTTGGATGGTGGCCAAAGTACGACACAAAAGGGCGCTGGCTGTTTGGGGGCCTGTAGAGGCCAGGTCATGTACCCCTTGTTCCTGTGATGTTCTGCTATACCATTCACCACATTTCTGCAACATGCCAGCTCCCATCTGTCAGTCCTGCCCGCCTGCAGTAAATAGCTGGTCTGCTTCCATGTACCTCTCTTCCTTTTTTACTCCTTCTCTCCCAGCTCTCCCCTTGGAGCAGCATTCCTTTTTCCTATCTATTTCCATCATCGGCCCCCACTTGTACTCCCCGCTCCTGCCACCATCCCCTCTCCCCAAACCTTATCCCCATCCCGTCTCCCCCTTGGCTGCCTCTCTCTTGCCTCCGATCCTGCTCTCAAGCTGCTGAGCACCTCTAGCGGAAGTCTCATGAATTTGCTAACTTCCTCCACTTTAAGTTTGCTCTTTCTGCATTTAGTGATGCCCTTTCCGTGGCCAAAGAACACTACTGCTCCACATTAATCGAACCTCACTCCCGCAACTACCGCCATCTGTTCTCAACATTTGCTTCCGTTCTGAAGCTTCCCTGTCCTTTCCCTCCCCCACTCACCTTCCTCTCTGTCTCTGCACAGTATCTTCTCTCCCTTTTTCAACAAGACTGAAACTCTGCCTTGCTATTGCTTCTCAAACCTTTCCCTCCCTGCTATTCCTCCTCCTGCCTCTCTTCTTTTCTCCCCCCTAGCTTCCCTTGATGAGATCACCTCTCTCCATCCAACCACTCCACCTGCCCCCTTTACTCCATCCCCTCTCGCCTCATAACAGTGATTGCCCCCACCACTGCTGCACCTTCTCTGCTGCACATCATCAATCTCTCCCTCTCTACTGAGTAATTTCCACTGGCTTTCAAACACGCCACTATCTCCCCTGTCCTTAAGGCAGCCACTCTTGACCCTCTGACCCTTCCAACTATCACCCCATTTTGCTCCTACCCTTTGGTTCCAAGCTCCTAGAGCAGGCTGTCTACACACACTGTCTTGATTTCTTCTCTTCAAATTCCTCCCTTGGCTCCCTTCAATTGGACTTCCTCCCTCTCCACTCAACTGAGACTGCACTTGCCAAAATCACCAATGACCTTCTCTTAGCTATGTCTAAGGGCCTCTATTCCATTCTTGTTCTCCTTGATCTCTCTGCTGCCTTTAACACGGTTGACCCTGGCCTCCTCTTGGATTTGTTATGCTCCCTTGGTTTTTGACTGGTTCTCTTTGTATCTCTCGAACCACTCCTTCAATGTTTCTCTTGCCGGTACCTCCTCTATGTCACTTCCCCTCTCTGTGAGAGTTCCCCAAGTCTCTGTCTTGGGCCCTCTTCTCTTCTTCCTTTACACTTTCTCTGTGTAAACTCACTGAAACCCCCAGCTTCCAGTATCATCTGTATGCTGATGACTCTCTCTCCACTCCCACACTCTCCCCCTCCAGCCGGTCTCTGATCGCTGACTGTCTCTCTGACATCTCTGCTTGGATGCCTCTCTAACTCAAGCTTAATATGGTCAAGACCGAACTCCTCATTTCCCCCTCCATACTTCCCTCTCAGTTTCCATTCAGGGTGTCATCATCCAGCCCAGGGGCGGACTGGGAAATCAAAGTGGCCCGGGAAAATATAGTCTTAGTGGTCCTGTGCAAAGCCGCTGGGGCGCCGGAAACGGGCCAAGGGGGCGTGGCTTGGGGGCATGGCTTGGGGGCGGGCAGAGTGCACCAGATTTGGGGCCTATCAGAGCTGAGTCCCCAGACTCGGAGCCTCAGCAGCCTGGCAGGGGTGAGTGGGAGGTTATGGGAGAGACTGCCACTGGTGGGGGGTACTGGCCCTCATTTCAGTGCTCTGGCTCCCCAAATCACTCCATTTCAGTGCTCAGCGGCCCCCAACCCAAAATCACTCTGTCCCTTGCTATGCATCCTACAGTAAGGCTTCTTCATTCCTACACCAGCTGCACTAGTATTCCACAGGCCCTGTGTTTAGCTTAGCAAAGGGAAGACTAAGGGGAGAATTGAAGCCAGACTTCCAATATCTACATTATTGTATATTAAGGCGTCATTCCTTGCACCTGTATTAATGCTGCACTGGAACACAGTTAAGGAACAGCCTTGAAGGAATGCACCCTTTCTGCTGACGCACAGCTGCCTTCTCACACAACATTCCTACCACTCAGGATTAGCTTAGCAAAGAGAAGACTAAGGGGAGAATTCCTAGCAGAATTCCTAACACTCAGAATCCCTACCACTCACATTCCTACCACTCAGGTTTAGCCTCAGATTAACCCTGGCCTCCAAACAGGTCCGGCCCACCCCAGGCCCCAGACAGGCTCCCAGACAGGCCCCACCTCACCTGCTACACTGCCTCTCGCTCGCTCCTTCGTCGCCACCGGTGCCGCTCGGGCCGGCTCTGCAGTCTGCTCCCTCGCCGCCTCCTCCACTGAATTGGTTTGCACTTTGCAGGCTGCAAACCCAGGCCACACCACCACCACACTCCGCTGCCGCCTACTCGCAGCACGCTCTGGCCACGAGTCTTCACCCTCCCTCCTGGAAGTTGCTTTTATACTACTTCCAGGAGGGAGCAAAAAAGGGCCAGCCCAGAGGGTATGAGGGCGACCTGAGGCCCCTCCCCCATCTTGACCCAACCCAGGGGGTCGGGACCGACTATTTATTTAAATTGAAGAAAAAAAACAAAACAGACCGTGGGATCCGACCGACCGACTGACTGGCCCGGCCCACCAGGAATCCTCCCGGTGGGTTCAATGGCCAATCCGCCCCTAATCCAGCCTGTCCCTCAGGCATGTAGCCTGAGATTAATCTTTGACTGCTCCCTCTCCTTTACTACTCAGGTCCAGGCTGTTGCCAGATCCTGTCACTTTGCTCTGTATAATATTGCTAAAATCTAGCCCTGCCTTATTGTCTCCACCACAAAAAATTGAGTCCATGCTCTAGTCATCTCTTACCTTGACTACTGTAACTTCCTCCTTACTGGCCTCCCCTACTCTGATCTCACCCCCTTCACCTCTGTTCAATGCTCTGCTGCCAAAGTCATCCACCTTGCCTGTCGCTTTGACCATATTCAGCCCCTTCTCTCCATCCTACACCGGCTGCCTCTACATGATCACATTCAGCACAAGCTCTTGGTCTTCACGTTCAAGGCTCTTCATGGCCTTGCTCCCCCATCTCTCTCTGCACCTGTATCCCGCCACACTCCTGCTCAGGAGCTTTGCTCCTCTTATGCCCCCATTCTCTTATGACCCCCTTGCTCCAACATCTTTGCCCCTTCTTTCTTGCTGCCCCCCATGCCTGGAACTCCCTCCCTGGATAATTTCATTCTGCTCCCTCCCTTTTAACTTTCAAATCCTTCTTGAAAAACCTACCTCTTGTCAGGCTTTCCCTAGCTTGTCATAAGTTAAATTGCATCCTTTCCCCCCCCCCACTCCCCTCCGCAGCCTTCAGAATCTCTTCCCTGTAACTAAGTTAAGCACGTGCACCTGTAAATTCTCAACCTCATGAATGTATCCTTGTCTCTCCTGATGTTCACCTCTCGCTTGTCCCCCTCACTCCCTTGTCTCTTAGGTTCCCACCACAGGGGGCTTACAGTCTATCTATAATAGTCATACCATGCCAGGAACACAGCTCACGCTATATAAATAAATAAAATTATCAGGGAGAACTCCAGTATGTTTTATGTTTAGTCAAAGATGGCCCTCAGTGAAAGTCAACATGGTGCTCAAGTTAACTGTAGATTCCTCTGAGCAGCAGTAAGTGTGACCCCAGGCCTGGGTACCCTGACATCACCATTGGTCACCAGGCAGTGCATGTCATTCAGACACTGATCATGTCCAGGATTAGCCATTCACCTGTTTATTTACCTTCTACACCCCCTAAGGCACCTTGCCTATACAGTCTACCCACCCCACTGTCCTCAGACCAGCTGCCTGGTAGGTATTAAGAGAGCCTGAAGGGGCTTATACACAGAATGAGTCCAAGTGGGCTTGTTCTGCATATAAACCCCTTCAGGCTTTCTTAAGCCCCTGTTGGGTTTAGTCCCAGAGTTTCCCAGCTTAGAGCCCCAATATCAGGCTCTTATCAACATCCAGGGTGCTCCCACTCCCAAAGTTTCAAACTGGCTCTGCCCCTCTTAGGGTGGTCAGATATGCAAATTTTAGAGGACACATATGAGAAATATAGATTGCAGGGCTGCATTGGAGCCAGTGCAGCCCTGCAACCTGTATTCTCATAAGTGTCTAGAGCAGGGGCACTGGGGTGTCACTCTGGGGAATTAGCTCTTCCCCTGCTACACTGTGTCATCTGCAAGCAACAGCTGAACCCCCTCCTTCCAGGCTGGGGTACCCTCTCCAGACACACCACGCACAGTCCAGAGGGTCTTTTAATTCTCAGTCCTTTATTTGGACCTATCCAGTCCAGTGTACTTGGGGCTGCCGGCTCAACCACCTTCACCCTGTAGCACCAGGTCCATCTCGCCAGTCCCAGGAGCAACTCAATAACCAACCCCCCAAAGTCCATACAGCCAGACCTTCAACCCCAGGCCCTGGCCAAGCTTTCCCCAGGTAAGAGGCTTCCTCCTGGGCATAGCCTCTCCCCTATACCTGGGTCCTGCTGGTTTTCCAGTCCTGGAGCACCTTGGACAGTATAGACCAACAAGGCTTTCAGGGAGATGTTGCTCCTTTGCCTCCTTAGTAGAAACTGAACACTTTCTCACGCAGCCCTCCTCTTATATAGGCAGAGTGGGCGTGGCCAGGCTTCCACACCTCACAGCCTTAAAGGGCCACTACTCTGCCCACTCTGTCCTAGGGGTTTCTGAGCCTGTTACCCCACAGGCTCTTCCCCAGCTATGGCCACACCCCCTAGGCGGGTACAGCCCTCTGGCTGACCCCCGAAAACCCCCTTCTTCAAGGGGTAGCAGCCCCCCTGGACTGCTCCTTGCTACAGTGTCCTCTTAAAATTTGCATATCTGGCCACCCTGGCCCTCTACAGGGCTCTTATCTAGTCCAATCTTCCCCGGGCTTCCTAGCTGCCCTCTTAAGCCATTCACTTGGCTGAGGGCTATCTGACCCTCCTCAACATCCAAGCCCTTTTTTCTGGGCTGAGCCCCCTCTTGGGCTCCTTACATAGAGTCCAAGCGCTCACCGGGTTGAGTGACTCACAGTTAATCTGTCTGTCCCTCTAGCGCTCCTGGTCAATCACAAAACTCCCGGCTGGTTCACCAGATGGTGCCTGCTCCACAGTCCTGACAGTGGGGTTGGAGCAGTTCAGACTCCCTCGCCTTTGACTCCCAGCTGGCCCCATTCCTAGGTGGACAGCCACAGCTCAGCCTGCCACCCAAGTACTCCTGGGATTCCTCAGCTGGTCTTGACAAGTCTGACTGGGATCCCCGCTGAGGCACTTCCAGCCTCTCAGTGGCTTCCTCACCGGCATGGTAGCAGCAGTTTTTAAAATCCCTGTGCTGTCACCACTTGGTCTGTTAAAGAAGCCATGCTGTACTTTGTAGCTTGGAGCAGAACTAGCATCTAGCCACCCTGCTACACAGAATGTAGACTGGACAGTGGCAACAACATAAACACAAACTTTCATGGAAGGTGGGCCAAATCTGCATTTTGTTTTCAACATAGAATATAAGCAGGGATAAAAGAGCAAGAAGACAGAGGGCCTGAGTTTCCATTGCCTTCCATCTTTGTAATTGTTGATGCCCTGTACAGTGAACATAAAATGCTACCAAATTAGAATTGTCGACATTTTATTAAAATGTAAATGAGTGAATAAGGTGGTGGTGGGGGAAGCAAATCAGAGCTACTATTCTATGACAGTTGGTTTTCTTGTGCAATGGGTCTGAACTGTGAAGCTGCGGTCTGTATCCAAACTACTCCAGAGTTTGGCAAAAGGAAGCGGACAAGGAAGGGGGAAAAACCCAGGGAACCATGATAGAGGAAAGAAGCAATAAAGATTTAAGAGTGGAGACAAATAAGAAATACAAACACAAAAACACACACACAGCAGAAAGAAAAAGAGCAAACAAGACAGTTGTTAATAGTTAAGCAGCCAGTGGAAGGGCATTTATTAACCAGAGAGATGAGCAAAAGAGCTACAGGCAGCTCAGATTTCACAAGCCGGGTCAAGGACTCCTCAGTATTTTTTAACCTTGGTTAAATATCCAGTAAATCAGTATAAATAGAACAGTCAGGACTTTAGTTCCCTTTGCTTGACTCATTCCGCCCCCTGCACCACAGTTACTTGTGCTCACATACACATATCCCCATCTCACAAATTCCACTGTCCTTTCCTCCATGTCCATGTCTTCCATGCAGGGAAGTCACACGGAGTTAAAACAAAACAACCCTTGGCTCCTAAATATCTGCTTTGGGCTGTGGAAATGTTTTAATTATAGTTTAGATCATGGAAACCCCCTAAATCCTCTTTCCAAACAATCCTGGGTTTAAAAATAAAAAATAAGAAGGTCTTTCCCTTTTTTCAGAGAAGCACAATGATAGGTTTCCAGTCTGAGTGATACGGCGTTTAATTATACCAAGGTATTTCATGCCTCTAAAATATACTGCTGTCACCCATACTTACAGCCCTTTGTTGTGCCTCCGAGAACCTAGTGCTGGAAATCATGGATCTGAAAACTTCACCTTAGAATGGCAGGCCCTGAATTTGCTATCTGAAAAATTCTGCTTCTCATGTTTTGATCTGAAGCCTTTCTGGGGTGACAGAAAAATGGGACACTTCTTTCTCTTCCATGCTACCAACAGGTAAAGATTTTATCAGTGCCACAAAACTATAGTAACTTCCCTTTGTTGCCAAACCATGAACATGACAGAGCTCAATAATTCAGAACCCATTTTTGCCCATAGGAAGGGTCAACCAGTCCATTAAGCTTTGAGGAAGATACTGCAGCCTGTGCTTGAAGAACCCAGAGAAGGAGATTGTGACAGGGTGCCTTGGCCATAAGTTCTTGCCGACTCAGACCCCAATATCCACAATTCTCTGTTTTTCACCACCGTTGCACTAACCATGGGTGTCTTCAGACGTTACGAGATCACGGTGAACCACGGTGAATACCCACCTGTGGTCACCGTGTCTCGAACGTCTGTTTGCGGGGCGCCAGATGTTCGCCACGGTGAATCCCCACATGGGGTCTGTTTGAACCACGCTTCCCGGGCTAGCCGGGGGAAGGTCCCGGGAAGCGTGGTCAAACGGACCCCAGGCTGGGACCAACGAAAAGTCACATCTGGCCGCGCGCCATGGCCCGGGATCCCCGGCGGGATCCCGGGCCACGGCGCTTCCGGCCCGACGCGGCGGCCGCAATGGCCCCGCCGCCCGCCCGTCTCCTCGGAGGGCGGGCGGCGGGGTGCGTGGAGGGGGCGGGGCCGTGCGGCCGCACGTTGCACCGTGCGGCCCCGGCCCCTCCCACTTTCCCCACCGGGATCCCCCCGGCACGTCTGTTGTGGCGTTACGGGGTAACCCCGGCGGGGAACGAAGCCGGTGGTTTCGGTACGGGGCCAAAGGGCCCCGTAACGTCTGAAATCACCCCATAACACCTTGATCTCAGCTTGTACTGTCCACTGCTCCTCCTTTGGTCACAGTCTCCAAGGTCGGTCAGTCTGTCCATTCACCTGTCCAGCTCCAGGTAGGCCCTGGTGGTGCTGGGCCAGACTCCTCTGAATGCATGCTTCAACCAGAGCTGGATGGCTCATCCTCCAAACTCAGCTGTGGTCCAGTCTTTCATACTCTTTCCTCCCAGCTGGGTAAATTAGCCATCCTTATGGACATGGTAACAAGCTGCAGATGCTTGCCCCTTTATCTGTTGCCATAGGGCTGTACCTTAGCAGAAACCTATCAGTGCCCATACTTTGGGCTCATTCACACAACGTTCTTGTTAATGGATGGTAGCACCACAAAACCACATGCAGAGTATTGTGTGAAATCCTTACTACTTCTTGTGCTTCTTGATGATCGTTTGTTCTTTGTCACTTAATGCAAAATACTATGTTGATATTTATTTAGATTTATATCCCGCCCTATCCCCTGAGGCTCAAGGCAGCTCACAATAAATACATAAGTAAAAATACACATACAAATATAAAATACATAATTAAAACCCCACAAAAACTAAACACCTCCACCCACCTACCCCAAATCTGTCCCTGCCCATTAAATGCCTGGCTAAATAAAAAGGTCTTACACTACCAGACATTCAAACTAGGGCTCAGGCGAGCCTCCAGGGGTAGGGAGTTCCAAACCTGTGGGGCAGTCACTGAGAATGCTTCTCTGCGAGCCTGAGTTGTATGAAACTGGGCCAGTGATGGGACCTGTAAGAAGGCGCACTGAAGGTCTATGAAGGGACCTTAAGAGAAAGGTGGTCTTTCAGATATGTAGGACCCAAGCCATTTAGGGATTTATAGGTCAATACCAGCACCTTGAATTGTGCCCGGAATGCTATAAGCAGCCAGTGCAGACTCTTAAGCACTGGTGTAATGGGCTCCCGACAACCCCATTCAAACAAGAGGCAGGCCACCACATTCTGCACAAGCAGCAGTCTCTGAACAGTCTTCAAGGGCAGTCCCATGTAGAGCGCATTTCTGTACTCTAGCCTCGAGGTAATGAAGGCATGGATGACGGTGGCCAAATCCATGTTGGAAAGAAAGGGCTCAGCCTTCTCACCAGATGGAGTTGGCGAAAGGCACTCCTGGTCACAGCTTCAATCTGACCTTCCAGGCACAGGAGCAACCAAAGGCTACA
This sequence comes from Sphenodon punctatus, assembly GCA_003113815.1. Classification (NCBI taxonomy): domain Eukaryota; kingdom Metazoa; phylum Chordata; class Lepidosauria; order Sphenodontia; family Sphenodontidae; genus Sphenodon; species Sphenodon punctatus. The sequence goes on from QEPC01014813.1 coordinate 677,705, forward strand.
CAACTGAGTAACAAGGGGAGGCCAGACCCCATCAATGATGGGAGTCTTAATCCCCACAGGCCACAGGCCTGGCCAACCAACATCAGCTTGGTCTTATCTGGATTCACCTTCAGACAGCTCACCTGCATCAAGTCCCCAATAGCAGCCAGGCACTGAGTAAGCACTGAGACTGCAGAGCCTGGGTCAGATTTGGGTGTCATGCACGTATTTATTTCTTTATTTGCTTCAATTTCTAGGCCGCCCCCTCCTGCTGCTGCAGTGCAGGATGGCGTGAAGCGTACAATATATTGAAGACAATGCACCCCAAATCTATGCACGATCTTGTCCAGGGGCCTTAGATACACATTGAACATCCCCCCTTATTTCCATCCAAAATACACTGCTAGGGTCATCCACTCGGCCTGTTGTTTTGACCACGTGCAGCCTCTCCAATCCTCGCTTCACTGGCTCCCCCTCCCCCAACGCATCCTTCACAAACTCCTGGTACTTACCTACAAAACCCTCCACAATCTCCCCCCCCCCAGCCCTCATCTCCTTACACACTCCTGCACGCACCCTCTGTTCCTCCTCTGTCACCTCCCTCGCTCTCCCTCATCTCCCTTGCCCCCCTAACCGCCTTTGTCCCTTCTCCCTCGCTGCCCCCCATGCCTGGTACTCCCTCCCTGCCCACATCCGCCTCACCCCCTCCTTCCATTCCTTCAAATTCCTCCTTAAAACCCACCTCTTCCTCACCGCCTTCCCCAACGCCCGCTAGTACCCCCCTCTCAACATTTACTGTCCGCCTAACTGCAACCAAGCCAAGCACGTGCACCTGAGACTCCACATCCACTTGAATGTTTTTATCCCTTGTCTTTCCATATGTCCCCTATCCCTGTCTCCCCACCTCCTAGTCTAATAGATTGTAAGCCATAGGCAGGGACCGTGTCTTTCTCATTGCTATGTAAAGTGCCAGGTACACTGCTGGCGCTATACAAATGCGTGTAATAGTAATAATAATCTAAAAGGATCAACAGGGTACAATATCCCTTGTCAATCTCTCAACAAAGATCATCGAACAATGCCACAAGCGCAGTCTCAGTGCTATACCCAGGATGAAAGCCAGATTGACATTGGTCCAGGAATGTGATTGCATCAAGATGTTCCTGTCCCTGCCTGGCAACCACATGTTCAATAAGCTTCCTTTAAAAAGGGGAGGTTAGAGACAGGGCAGCTGCCCAAGGAGTCAGCATCAAGTGATGTTTTTTTGAGCAGGGGCCGAACAACTACCATCTTAAGGGCATCTGGTACCCTGCCCCCCCAAAGGGAGGCACTGACAGTCCGGAGTCTCTCACAGCTAGTTTTCACCAACCAGGATGGGCAAGGATCAAATTTACAACTGGTTGCCTGCATTGCCCCAAGAGCATCCTCTGCCTTGGTGGGTGACACCAACTCAAACTTGGCTTTTCCACCAGGCATTTGGTGGAGGGGATGAAGGGGCGGAGAGGGAGAGGGATGGGAATTGGGCTGAGTTTATTAGGGGTATGGGGTTAGGGTGTTTTTTTTTTTATTGTTTTGAATGGTCTTAATGTATTTTATTATTATTGTATTATTGAATTGTTACTGTTTTATGTACGCCACCCCGAGCTGCCTGAGGCAGGAGGGTTGGGATAGAAAATGGACAATACTACTACTACTACTAATAATAATAATAATAAATAAATGAACCAATCTAAATAAACAGGACAAGACTGAGCTGCCACAGCCCCAAACTCTAACTCTGCCAAAAAAACTAGCAGCCCCCAAGTCAAGGTAATATGGGCAATTTTGTCTGCAAAGTAGGTACTAACTTGTTTATTGTTTATTGTTTTATTGATTATTGTTGTTCACCATCCCAGGCTTTCCTGTGGGCAGGAGGGGTGGGATATACATTTTACATAAATAAAATAAATAAAAATAAATTCCTCACAGCAGGCAGAAGATGACTCAACCACAGGATGGAGGTTGAGTCATGTAGCCTGATGGTGAATAAGGTGTTGGACTGGAGACTCAAGGTTCAAATCCCATTTTAGACATGAACTCACTAGGTGGCCTTGAGCACGTCAACTGTCCGTTAACCTCAATTCCCCATCTGTAAAATGGGAATAATAATGACCTACCTCACAGGGTCATTGTGAAGGTGAATTACATAAGGATTGTAAAGCACTTTGAACACTGAATGGGCTATAGCAATTAACAATTGTCAGTTGTTTATTATTATTATTATTATTAACAAACATTTATATAGCGCCAGCAGTGTACATGGCACTTTACAAAGTAATAAAATAGACACGGTCCCTGCCCCTGTTTGAATGCATTGCTATGGGACAAGGCAAACACAGATTAAGGAACAACTAGTGAGCATGCAAGGAGGAAAGGTGCTGTGTGAATGAGTCCTTAGGGCACCTTGCTACAGATACTACTTCATCTTGACCTCTGTGGCCCCAGGTTTGTGGAGTGTCCCCCTTTTTGCCTTGAGGACAATCGCAGCATTAGCCCCTTTTGAAGCATGATTTACCACCTTATACCTGAAGGCCTTGAGCAGGAAACATGGATTATATCTGATTTGAATAGACATTTCAATCATGAGGCCAAATTCTGCTAGCATTTATCATTATTTAATTCAATGTATTATTTATATTTATTATTTATTATTTTAATTTTTACCTTGCCCTTCCCACCAACGGCAGCTCAGGGAGACTTACAACATCAAAAAATACAAATTAAAAACAACAAAAAATATAAAATACCACACAGTCCTACACTATCCCCCTGACCTCTCTCCACCGCAGCTCCCCAACCTCCTAACTCACCCCCTATCCCCTCAAAACACCCCCTCCCCTAACCCCCACTGCCAAAAGCCCTTGTGAATGAATAACATGGTTTTGCACTGCCAGAGCCTCCTAAAGGTGCCCAAGCCCGGACAAAAATGAACCTCCATGGGGAGTGAGTTCCACAGCCCGGACATAAACGAACTCCATGGGGAGTGAGTTCTACAGCTGCGGAGCCCTCCTTGCCCTCCTTGCCTCCATGTCCTCCTTGCTGTGGAGACCGGTTAAAAAATGGCACCTCCAGACGGGCATCCCCAACCAACCGCAAAGGCCATGATGGGACATGATAGGTCAGGCGGTCTGCTAGATAAGTGGGGCCCAGGCCATTTAGGGCTTTAAAGGTCAAAACCAGCACCTTGAATTGTGCCTGGAAGACAATAGGCAACCAGTGCAGAACCCGGAGCACTGGTGTCATGTGATCCCAGCAACCCGTCACCGTAAGGAGCCAGGCTGCCACATTCTGCACCAGCTGCAGCTTCCAAACAGTCTTCAAGGGCAGCCTCACAAAGAGCGCATTGCAGCAGTCTAGCCTCGAGGTTACAAAGGTATGAATGATGGTTTCCAAATCTGAGGCAACCATGGGTATTTTCAGACGTTACTTGGTCAATGTCAACCACAGTCAATTCCCTGTGGTGGCTTGGACCACGTAACATCTGTTGGGGGGAACGGATGTTCCCCCCCAGATGTTACCATGGCGGGGAATCACATTCAGCACGCGAGCAGACGCAGCGGTGGGACCGGAGGCCGTCGCATGGTGAAGGTGATTCCCCGCCGTGGTGACCCCCGCCGTCACGTCTGGACGGCGGCCACAGCCCGGAATCCCTGCAGGGATTCTGGGCCATGGCCATAGCGGGCGAGCGCTGCGGTGGCATTGGCCGTGGCGGCCATCTGTCTCCCCAGAGGGCGGGCGGCGGGGAGCGGGGAGGGGGCGGGGCTGTGTGACCGCACGTTGCGCCGCGCGGCCCCGCCCCCTCCCCGATTCCCTACCGGGATCCCCGGCACGTCTGTTAGGGCGTTACGGGTCATCCCGGCGGGGGATGAATTCATTGATTTCGTGACGGGGCCAATTGGCCCTGTCATGTCTGAAAACACCCCATCTCAGATCCCATCCTATCCTGTTCTATCCCTAGGGCTCAGAGCGTGATAGAACATGTAAAAACAATGAAATACATAAAGAAAACTATTTTAAAATCCTCTTCTCCTGACCTCACCAAGCTCTATCCCCACCTGCCAAATATTTGGCCAAAAAGAAATTACCTCTGGAAAATGCTCAGACTCAGGCTTTGGTGAACCTCCCTGGATTAACTCCACTGACTTCTTGAAGGAACTGTGGTTGCACTAGCTAGCAACAGAACAACAGATTTACATTGGTTTTACTGAGAGCAGAGTTTGATTCTTAATCTGTATTTCTTTTAACCATAAATCAGAGGATCCTTTGTGCAAGGCTATGTAAATATTTTGTATTATTGTGGTTTTCACTGGTTGTGTGTTTGACTGAACCATGGGGCATGCCCTGCTTCATGGCTATATGTACTTGTACCTTTGCCTCTCCCTTCACAAATGCCTGGGTTCCAAGCAGCTGGTGATTTGCAGCCTGATTCTGACATCCCTACACAGGCAAATCTCCCAGTGATTTTATTGTAAGCAGGATTTTGCCCCTGGAATGTTTTTCTAAAGAGGCAAACGGCAAATGCCAGTACTAACTATACTCTCTTCAGCTAAGGTGCACAGCTGGGCAACAAAAGCACTTTTCACCATGGAGACAAGGGAGAAGTGATGCTGTATAGTTACGGTAATTTGTTGCTAGTGATGTCAGAGATTTCAAAGAGGAGCCAGTTGCACAATTCCTCTCTGCACAAAATGAATGGATTCAGGCTTACAGAAAAGGACCAAAAGTGGTTGCTTTATCTGGACATTCAGGAGCTCCAGCTACCAAAGGACCTGCTCAAGAGATGCTTTTCTGAGCCTAGCCCCGGCTCAGAAATAAAGCATGTTCACAGGTTACATTTTGTACATGGCTTTTTGGCCAAACCAATGTTTTTCTGTCTGTGAGAATGTTACAATAACGGGATCATTACATACCAAACTGGGGATAGTGACTCCTAGAAAAACCTGAGTCTGTAACCTTTGTTTTCCTCCTGTGTAGCCAATGCATGTGTGAATACATTCCCATCTGTGAACTTTGCTTCTCCCTTGCCATCACCCTCAACTGCCCCAGAGCCTCCTGTTCCTGAAACCATCTTCACACTTTCCCCCTATGCATAAAACTCCCTCCCTGAGCATATATGCTCTGCTCCCTCCCTCCAAGTCCTCCTTAAAAAAATTCCTCTTCTGTCAGGCCTTTTCTAGCTCCCCACCCTCATACATTGTTACTGATGCTTCTCCATATACTACCTTTACTTATCCTTCAGGATCCTCCACATTTTATTTATTTATTTATTTAAAATTTATATCCTACCCCTCCTGCCCACAGGGCAGCCCGGGGCAGCGAACAGCACTCAATAAAACAATCTAAACATTTAAAAACAATTAAAAAATACAATATGTGGGGGAAAACCCCACCCCCGCGTACCCCTACCCCTCGCCAAAAACCTGATGGAACAGCCAGGTCTTACATACACGCCGAAACAGCAGGAGAGTGGGAGCCAACCGAGCCTCCTCCAGGAGCGAATTCCACAGCACAGGGGAAGCCACTGAAAAAGATCTAACATCGGTGGCCACCCGCCTCGCCCGGGGAACCTCCAAAAAGGCTCCCACGGATGATCTCAAGGGTCACACGGGCACATGGGGAGTGAGGTGGTCCCGCAGATAAGCTAAGTCCATACACCTACAACTTCTCAACATCAGGAATGCAGCTCTGTCTCTCCCTATGTTCTCTTCTCCCTTGTCCATACTAGATTGTAAGTTCCACAGGGCAGCAACCCATCTCTAATCACAACTCTTTAGCACCAGGCACATTGCTGGAGCAAGAATAAAAATGGTCATCATCATCATCATCATCATCAAGTAGCCTGCCCTCCCAATTCTGGTATAGCCAATCAGGGCTCTGCATATTCTGCAAATCTTCCCCCCCCACAAATTCTGCAACCAGAAAATTGTGCGTGCAGAAAATCCAGATTCTGCAAGAAGAATAAATTATGCAAATTAACCGAATCTGAATGCAAGTAAATTTCCCAGCATGGCATTCCATACATTTTGAACATCTCCTATGTTAAAAAAATAACCACAAAACCCCCTCACATGGACCTATCAGCAGGTTCTTCCCTGAGGAAGAAAGATAATGAGCTGCTGCTCTTCAGTAGGTTGCGCCACAGCGACCCACTTGTGTAAAAGCAGCCAAAGTGTTATACGTATACCCACAAAACAAAGGAAAATATACAGTCTTCTGTAAAATGAGGCCTCCACAACACCTTCTATCAAGTACAACCCCCTTATAAAAATGTTCCCCATATAAAGTAGCACAATCAGGGATGATTGACATAATCAGGGAGAAGAGCATAAGCGATCCAGGGTTTCTGGTGTATGCAAAAATTAAAAGTAAGCTTAATAACAAACAAGATAAACCCTTTTACATTAGGAGAATAATAGATTTAGAGGTGGTGTTATATGGTAACCAGGGCCAAGGACATATACTGTCTCGAATTTATCGAGTGTTGCTAAGGATCTGGAATAAACCGGATGAGGGGTATATAAAGAAATGGGAGGCGGATTTGAAAATTGAAATTGAGTTAAAAAAAAACACAGGGTATATGGGAGGTGAAGCAGAAGGGGTCCAGGTCACTAGCGGTGAGGGAACCGCAAATCAAGGCAACGTATAGAATGTACTTTACCCCTGAGTTATTGCATGGCATGAATAAAGCTTACCCAAATAAATGTTGGCAGGGCTGTAATGAAATCAGCACCTTGAGACACTGTTGGTGGGACTGTCCCCCAATTCAGGAAATTTGGAAAAAAATTGGTCAGTTTATTAGCAACATAACGCAGCAGCAGATAGTAATGCAGCCAGAGTTTGTGATACTGGGAGTCTTTCCCGACATGCAGATTGTTAAAGAAAGAAAAATGGCATGTCAACAATTACGGCTAGCGGCACTACACACGATCGTGAGCAATTGGAAATCTACACAGAAACCGGCAATATCTAAGTGGTGGCAAGGACTGTGGTGGACGGTCACCATGGAACGGATTCAGGCTGAGCTTCAACAGGAATTGGAAGGATTCTATTCCATTTGGAATCACATTTGGAGTTTACTGCAACAACATTTAGAAATGTCTGATAGCAAAATCACAATAGGATTGACTAAAATGTAATCTTCCAACGAGCAAATGTGCTACAGGAATAGAAATAAATGGACCAACGCTGTAGCGGGAGATAATCCCGAAATGGTCCTTTTTTTTGAGGTATAATGAATATGTAAATAGTTTCTTAGATATAGTATTGTATTAGAAGGTAAGAGATATTTGTACAGCTACTATGTTATTTTGAATGGATTAAAATAAAATAAAATAAAATAAAAAATAAAAAAAAAAAAATATGCTGACAGGGATGTATTTTTGTCATCTACAAAGAGAGGCCTAATAGTAAGAACTGACCGTTCCCAGGAACATAGCTTCACATTAAGAAAACAATAAACAAGAGAGAAGGTTACAGGAACAGATAAGGATTGAGCAACGTAAAAAGACAAGATGGTCTGGTCAGACATCAGGACGCCTCAGAGAAAGGGGGCATAGGCAACCCATGGCCACAGATCAGGCCTCCCATCTGGAGGGAGGGGTAGGCAGGATCTAAATGGTCAGAACATCCCATAATAACAATGACTAAGCAGAAAGTACCCCCAAACTGGATAGCCAATGGGAGAACTTTCCAGGCTTAGTACTAACAACCCCGCACTCTGGATAATCATAAGGCAGTCACTGGATAAAAAGGCCAGCCCAAGACAGGAAAGATGTCTTGCACGGTACCCTCTGACCAGCTACTTAGGTAGCTGCCGGTTGATCGGTGCTTGACCCTTTCCAACGCTCTCAAAGGCTGTGAAAAGCCAAGACTCCAGCAGCTAGGTTCCTAGATAGACCTCGATTGGGCCCCCGTCCTGCCTTCTCCTCTTGAACCAGACCTGAGACCTCTGACACGTAAGAACACATATGTATGCATGTGTGTGTGTGTGCTTACTGTTAGAATAGGTGAAGGTTATTGCTATATGCAAGTGTATTACTGCTTTATTCCCAGTTCCTTCTATATAATATGTAATGTAATGTAATGTAATGTAATGTTTATTCACAGTGTGACACTAGGTCTTTGCCAAACACAAATACAGTAGAACCTCACGGGGGGCCTTGTACATATAGACATACGTGATATTATAATCGTAATCGTAATCGTAATCGTAATCGTAATCGTAATCGTAATCGTAATCGTAATCATAATATATTAAAAAAACAAAAACAATTGATTACAAAATTATCAAATCCGCTCTGCCCAGTAAACTGAACCCATATTGTAGACAGTTGCCAGTCCATATCTAGTCTAGGACTGTGATAGAATAATCAAGGAGGAGATTGAGAGCTACCTGTTTGGATCTTACTATCCAGGAAGTTTTGTCTGAGTTGCACTACCTGGACAAAGTACGAGGCCACGTTCTTAATAACCTGGGAAGAGATACTGGATAACAGCAAAGATAAAAGTCAGTCAGCAGATACATCTGGATGCTCTTGGATAAATGATGACAGATATTTCTCCTGTATTCCATCATAAAGATGGCAAGAGAGAAAAAGATGAGCCACTGTTTCTACTGCAGAGCCGTCAAATGGGCAAAGCCTATCTAGGAAGGGAATCCCTTGGATACGGCCTTCCAGAATCTTTGAGGGGAGAGAATTCACCCAGGCTCTAAAAATAAGCCTCTTGGCCCTAATAGTTATTGGGGAGCCCAGATAGTCAGGAATCTGACCCTGCTCAGGCAGCCAGGACAGATATGATCTCACATGGTGGGAAGCATTGACAGCACCTATCTCCGTTTGCCAATTAATGTCCCCAACCTGTATCAGGATCGCTTTCCAAATTGACCCTGCAGGTTTATGACTCGGGGACTCAATTGACAGCCCTATAGAGCATAGATACAAGTTGATTCCTTGTGTCCTGGGATTCACCCAAGAGTCCTTGAGCATTTCTTTAACCAACTCTGGGGAGCAGCAGAAACGGGATTTCCACCAATACTTTAAGGCAGATTCCACTGCCCTTTGGGACCATTTTTTCTGACTCAGTTCTAATCTAATCATGGCGTGAGGAGTGCCTGGTGGATTGCCAAGTAAAGCGGACAAAAACTTGACCTGAATTACATCCAATCTGCGGGCTTCTGAAATAGCACACAATTCTGTCCCATATAACAATTGGCCCCCGATCTTACTGTTAAATGCCTGAAGGGCAGAAGTAATTGAGTCTCTACCCTACTGTGTAAAGAAGGAGAGTAGAGCATGGAGCGGGCCCTTTGCTGCCTCAATAGCCCCCAAGACATGCTCCCTCCATCTGCCCAACTTATGAAACAGTATTCCCTTCCCAGGTAACGATAAGAGACCACTTGCTGTATAGGGTGCCCCTCTATCTTCCAACTATACAATTTCCTCCTATTAGTAAAGACCAGCACTTTAGATTTAGAATGGTTAATCGATAGCTTGTTTGCTTTGCAAAACTCAGCGAAAGCTACCATCTGCCTTTGCAGGCCTACTTGGGTCTGAGACATGAGCACAACATCGTCGGCATACAGGAGGCACCCGACAGGCCTGTCTGCAATCTTTGGAGGAAAGAATCTTATTCCAGACATTTCCGGGATAATATCATTTATAAAATAGTTGAAAAGGGCGGGGGCCAAAACACAGCCCTGTCTGACACCCTGCTGGATGTCCACTGGTTCCGTTATGTGACCCTGGGAATCAACCCTCACCACCAAGGAAGAGCCGGAATATAAGGCTTGAATTAGCCGCAAAAGTCTTCAGTCCAGCGTGGACCTCCTTAGCTTTTCCCACAGGATGCTTCTATCTATAGAGTCAAATGCGGATCACAGATCTAAAAAGGCCACAAAAAAAGAGTGGTTCCGTGTCCAATATTTACTAACCACATGGCTAAGTAAGCTGCATTGCTCTATTGTGGACCGGCTGGCCTGGAAACCTGCTTGCTCAGCATGAATGACGTTTTCCTGTCTTATCCACGATGTAAACCTGGCCAATAAAAGCTTGCCGTAAATCTTCCCTACCATGCAAAGAAGACTGATTGGGTGGTAATTGGCCGGATCTGACCGGTACACTTCTTATAGATAGGAGTTACTATAGCGCTAGACCATACATTGAGGATTCTCCCTGAGTTGTTTATTGCCATAAACCACTGAGCTAAAAGTGGAAGCCACCATGTCTTATTACCTTTAATAAATTCTATATGAACTTGGTCGGGTCCAGGGGCTTTATGGTTACAGAACGAGTCCAATACTGCTTCTATTTCCAGCTCCAAAATGGGAGGCCATGGATGGAAGTCTGAAAGGTCACCGCTAACTAAAGAGCAGCAGTCTACCAATTGCCCTGAAAATAAGGCCCGAAAATGTTCCACCCAGGTGGAAGGCAATATAATACTTCCTATCGATCTCCCTATCCTAGATGTTGCAGAATTTACTAAGCACTGGAATTGCCTGGAGTCCTCCCTATCTGCTGCCTGAATTAGGGCTTTCCACTGATCATCTCCATACTGCCTCTTTTTGCCCTTCAGCAGCAATTTGTAGGCTCTCCTTGTAGCATGGTACTCTGTGGGGGGGCCCTTGACTCTGGGCCTTCCTATAGGAGCGATAAGACTGGTTCATTTTGGCATGGGCTTGCCCGCATTCCTTATCAAACCACCTGGCCCTGCAATTAGGGTGAGAAGTCTGGGGGGCTACAGGAAGGCCTTGAATACATTGAGCTATATTGGCACTAAGCTGATTATAATAGTCCAATGTCTCTTCCGAATTCGCAGCTGAGAGGAGTTGGTTCCTCAGCTGCTGAACCATTGGCTGGTTAATGTGAGCGGATAGACTGACTTCCAAGGAGTGGTCCCGGCTCTCAAGATATCTAACTGAGACACCCCTAGACCCGTAGACTGAGCTTCGGCGATAATAGGGTGGTCAACAGCTAGTGAAATCAATAATGGCAGATGATCGCTGACTAACCCTTGCCCTGCCGCAAAATCTATAAGAAAGGGTAAGATGGCTGGGGTTACTAATACATAATTCACTACACTTGAGCCACGAGGCCCAAGGTGCGTGAATTCCCCCATCAAATCACCGTATCCGGACCCATTCAGGGTGTATAAGTTGTAAGCGGCCATTAAGTTGGCCAATTAAAGTCCAGAGGATTTAATCTGGGAGTCTTTAGAACACCTCGGGTTAAGCATACCGAATGGGTCGGCTGGCACTAGATTAGCAAATGTACTAATAGCCAAGTCGTCTGTCCCCAGCCTTGCGTTAAAATCTCCCGTTACTATCAAATGTGCCTGGGGGTAGTCAGACATGAGCTGATTTAATACTGCCTCCAAATTATCCCAGTGTACTTTCCTAAATGACCCTGCATTGCAGGGGGGAATGTAAACCGTCAGGAAAATTAGATTTAACGAAGCTACCCTGGGGCTAAAGCCCAAAGCCAGCTGAGAGTTATTAATAGACAAAATCTCAGGAGGGGGCAACTCTTGGGAGATAAAAACCCCCAACCCCCCACATGCTGTGCCCCTCACATGGTGTTTAACCACTGGTGAGTTGATAGCCCTATATCCTTCTAAATATAAAGGATCTGTGGCCCACGTTTCCTGAACCAGAATGATGTGACGCCCTCTTATAGAGGCCAAACAATCAGGGTCGTTTTTATGCCTCTCCCATCCTGCTATGTTCTATGAGCATATACGGAGTCCTAAGCAGGGGGGGAGCTGGTGGGTATCTAAAATGTAGTCTACTGTCCCCTGATCCAGGGGCTGAACCACAGGTGATACTTTGGGGTCGGGGGGATGCCGCGATGTATCACTCGTCTCACCTATCATTTGGAGGCTAAAAGAAGACTCGGCTGCGAGTTCCACACCTAAGGGGGACCCCGGTGCTAATGCTAGCGAATCAGATGAGGCCCTTGGTTCGCAGGTGGATTCACTGACAGGATATCTCACTGACCCACCTATGGCTTTAAGAGATGTTGAGGGCAGCTCCTAGTTGGCAATGGCCAGTAACCGAGACCCTATACTATCAAGAGAATAATTTTGTGGGCACTGGCTCCCAGATGGCAATGCACAACCTTCATTGCTGGGTTGTGAAGGGGTCTTATCAGGGCTCTGTGTCTGGATTGAAGGACTGCTATACCTTTTACAAAGGGGGTTAATTGCTCTACTTCTGAACACCTTCTCAAAAGAGATCCCCCATGTTGCAAACAATCTCCTGTGGGAAACCAAAGCCATCACCAACCGCTGAGATCTAAAATAAACTACCACCCGTTGTAAGGATGGAGTGGCGAGCAGACACTGGATTTTATTGATTTGTCCTGTTGGCACCGAGAGGCCCGAAATTTAGGAAATAAAGGAGCTAATTTTGGACTTGGTCTGCCACTTGGGAAAATATCGAGTAGGGAGGGGAACTATGTAAAAGGCCATTGCATTTGGTACCTGAACACAAGAGGGGCTGAGTAGAGCTGATGGATGGTTGCCCTTGTTATCCTGATGACTGGGGAAATCGACAAGTCCCTCTTCCTGATTGCATGTTTGAGAAGCAACTGAACGGTGCCCTACTGGCTTATAAGATCGAGTGTGCTCAGCCTTCAGGCTTAAGGCACTAATTAAATCTATTAAGGAATCCAGTTTATGAGATTGTCCCTCTAGTTGGAGAAATAGGGAGTTTAGTTGTGCATACAATCTTTTAACCATGTCCCCAACTATAAGACATTGGTTGCCTAAGGCCTCTGACAGAAACCCATTCCTCCCCGGCGAACTTGTCTGGGAGATTCTTCTCGACCCCATCTGCTGCTCTGAAAAAAGTGTGTCTGACTCTTGTCCTATATCCACACTGAAACTATCATTAGGCAAGAGGGAAGCAGAGGGTTGAATTACTTGATGTGGTGAATGGTTGACAGAATTATGCAAACCCTGCATTGGGCTCAGCCGCGGGGTTTTGAACTGATCCTCTGCCTTAGACAGGTTAGTATCAAAGGATTATGTTCCTTGGGGTGATGGATGGTTTATGGAGATTTGCACCCCTGGCTTTGCGCTCTGCTTTGAAGTATTAAGAAAATCCTCTAACTTAGACTGTTTGGCCACTGCACGAGCTCTAGTCATCACCCCCTGAACCTTCTTCCTTTTAGGCATGGTTAATTAAAATCAGTTGGGTACAATAGAACCAGGAAATATAGTGATCGTAAAGGTCTAAGGCAACCAGTGAGTGTCAGAACAACTACAACCCCCGCAGCAAAGACTACTCATCAACAATGCCCTTGCCCCAGGCAATACATTCCTCGCCGGATACAGTGCATACAACCCCTAAACCCCGTCTGGCCCCAAAGGGCTGCACCCTTTGGCCGTGGCCCTTCGGCTTGCAGATGTGGTGTGCAGCCTGTGGCACTGCCGCAGGTGGTGTCCTAAAGTAGCCCCAGGTCAGGTTCCGGTGGCAGGTGTGGGGAGGGGGTGGGTGGAGGGGGTGCAAAATCCCCCACTCACAGTCTTCCCCCTTTTCATCCCACAGGTGGAATGAAGCCTCCAGGCTCGGCGTCTGGGGATCTACTGATCCGACTAGAAGTGGAGCGGCAGCAGCTGATGGAAGGTAGGTAGCACTTGGGGCACCGCCGCAGGCCCAGGTGCAAAATCCCCCACTCACAGTCTTCCCCCTTTTCGTCCCACAGGTGGAATGAAGCTTCCAGGCTCGACAGCTGGGTATCTACTGACCCAACTGGAAGTGGAGCGGCAGCAGCTGATGGAAGGTAGGTAGCGCTCGGGGCGCCGCTGGAGGCGGTGTCCTAAAGTAGCCCCGGGTCAGCTTCCGGTGCCAGGTGTGGGGAGGGGGGGCCTTCTCTATAATATAGTAATAAACATATGTCTATTTAAGGGGCTTGTGGTCTGTTTCATAGTGCTTCTGCCAAGATCCCGGAATTGGGAACTGCCTACTGGGGGTTTAAGTTCTGCGCCCAGCTAGGAAAGATAGAGAAGAGTTCCAATTCATAACACCAGGTGCACGTGCTTGGCTTGGTTACATCAAAAATGATGGCTGGTTGGTCCATGTGGTGAGGATATGAGTACACAGACCTCAGGTAACAGGTAGGTATCAGCAGGAGTTAGGTGAGGGGAGCGAGGAGTCGGGGAGGGCATAGTGGAAGAGGTGGGTCTTGAGGAGGGATATGAAGGTACGAAGGGAGGGAGCGAGGCATATGTGGGCAGGGAGGGATTTCCAGGCAAGGGGGACAGCTAGGGAGAAGGGACGAAGGCGGTTAGGGGAGCAGGGGAGGCATAGGAGGGCGAGAGAGGGGACAGAGGAGGACAGCGGCGGCTCCTTGCTTTGGCGCTGGGGGCGGTGCCCTACAAGCCCCCAGCGCTGCTACACTCAGGCTCAGTCTCTTTTAAAGGTCCCGTCTCCCGTCTCTCCCAGCATGATGTGGGGCCGGGGCTGCAAGCCGCGCACAACAGTCAGACCCGGGAGGGACCCGACTGTCAGTGTGCTGTGCGCGGCTTGCAGCCCCGCCCCCACATCATGCTGGGAGAGCCAGGAGACGGGACCTTTAAAAGGTCCTCCTGTCAGTTTCAACCTCCGCCGACGTGCTCCCCAGGCTGCCGCGCATGTGCGCGATACACACACTCAAGTTTAAACTCGAGGAGTGTATTGCGCGCATGCGCTGCAGCCCGGGGAGCACGTCGGCGTTCTGCAGGGCAGAGCAGTGTTCCCCA
>QEPC01014813.1:699708-730857 GCA_003113815.1 Sphenodon punctatus
AATGAGGATAAGATTGGGAGAAGGGGAGCGGCAGGGCAGGCAAGAGATGGGGGAAGGAGCAGGGGGGAAGGTAGCCAAGGGGGAGGAGGAAGTGTGAGGAGGTTAAAGAGAAGTGATGGGCTGGGAGGAAGGAAGGAGCAGGGGGGGAGTGGAGGAAGGAAGGAGTGGAGAAGAAAGAGAAGGAGGAAGAACAAGAGATTAGGGCAGGCATGATGGTGGGAAGGACAGGAGGGAGGCAACTCAGAGGGTGGGTAATGGAAGAGAGACAGAGAAGAACAAGGTGGCTGGTCTACTGGCCATCTTCTGGCTCACTGGTCAGTAGAACTCAGACAGAAGAAAGGCCAAACCCCAAGAGGATCGCTGCGTTTTCAAGCGATGACAGTTAAGGCAGCTGAGAGAGTATGCAGATGAGTTAAAACCTCACCAGTCCCTGGCTCGCTGGTCGGCAGAACTCGGACAGCAGAAAGGCCAAGCCTCAGGCGGGTCGTGACATCCTCAAGTGATGACAGCCGAGGCAGCTGGGAGAGTATGCAAATGAGCTAAAACCTCACCAGTCCCACTATAGATATGTGAAATATTCAATATATTTGTACATTGAATAAATATACAGACTTCTTTCATAAAGAAACAAATGACACACATTGTTCTCTCGTGAGGTTGGCCATATGGAATCCATGGGCAAGTGCTAAAATAAAAGATAAGATTTCCCAGTACTTTAAACAGATAATGACAAATATAAAGAAAAACGGTTATTATTGACAATGAAAATGAAGCATAGTTCCACACCATTCGCTTGTATTTGGGTAGCATTATCAGCATCCATTAGCTATGGTGGAGCACAGCAGGTGGGTTTGGGGCAACTTTTTACAAATGTCTGGTGCTGAGTCATCACTCTTTTGAGATGCCTGGAATGACACTCTTCCTGTAGGGGACACTGGTCTCTCACCCTGCACACCGCTACAACAAAATCACATACAGTGCATACACCCTGCGATAGCATCCAGGCATGCAAGTGTGCGCAGGGCTAGTAGAGAAGCTGCCCCACATGGAAACCACGCAATTGTATGCATGTGTGAAACTGGCTATGGGAATTCTTGTGACATCGTTTGGCAATGGTTCTGCCTGTGCCAGCCTGCTTCACCCGGGTTGGCTAGTTTGTTTAAAATTGCCCCGCCAGATGCTCCAGGGCAGCCCTGCTGGTGGCACTCTGGAACATCCAGGAGCACTGCCAATGGAGCGGGCCAGCCAAACCCAGGGTGCCGACCCAAAGTAGAGCTGCTGTCCATCTGATGGGTGGACCCATGCTGCAGTTACATTCTCGGCAAGATGTTGCCCTGGACAAAACCATAGAGTTGCAGGTACCATCCTAGAGTGTCAGGAAACTGCCTGCAACAATATGGTGCTGGGGGAGGTGGTGCGGGTGGATCACAGGCCAGGGAACCCACCAGGTCTGTCTAAAGTGAACCCAGGTGTGGCTGGATGTGGGTGAACATGGGTGTGCACTTCTGGAGCAGCTCCGGTGGTGGGCAGCCTCCGTGTCAGTCTAAAAGCACCCAGTATTTCGCTACATACAAATAGGGTTGCCACCTTCACTGGAAACTGTTTTTTGACCCAAAGTCTCTGGGCTCCAGTTTCTCTGTCAGCTAAGGGTGCTCCCAGTATCCTGTGGACAGGGCTGGCCCCAGGGTTTGTGAGGCCATGTGCAAAGTCTTGGTGCGGGGCCTAATTTGCATAATTAGGCCCCACCTAATTATGCAAATTTGTGAATTTACATAAAATTAACTCCCTCTGGACAGGAAGGATTCCCATTCTCCACACCTCCAAGCAGCCATGGAGAAGCATAGCCTCTACATGCGTCTCCCCCACCCCCTTAGTTTGGCACCCCTTGGCTGCCTTACCTGGCGCTCAGCCAAACGGCCACAGACAAGCATGGGCTCCCAATGCTTCCCACACCTCCCCAGCTGAGCATCTACAACCATTCTCCAGGAGCGGTTCCACTGCAGGGGCAGCGAGGTGAGCAGCGAGGCAGGCACAGAGAGACTGGCTGTGTCTGCTGTCTTACTGGGGGAGAAGGGTGAGCTTAGCCAGCCTGGTCTCCAGGGTCTGTTGCTTCTTGGTGCAGCCCGTGCCTTGTGCACGCATGCAGTGCGACCGGTCCAGAGGCGCTGCTATCTAACACACAAGATACCCAAAATGTAACCAGCCTATTAAGCGCATTATGCCATGAAAAGAAACATATATATAACCAGTTCAGTTGTGCCCCCATAATCAATTCACGCTGCCCCCACCCTATAACCAGTTCATTTGCACCCTCGTCCCCCATATAATCAATTCAAGTTGCCCCCCACCCATAACCAGTTCATTTGCGTTCCCGGGACAGCGTGAATTGATTATCTGGGGGGCGCAAATGAACTGGTTATGGGGTGCAGGTTTAAAGACAGTATTCCTGTTAGCAATAACTTCATTAAGAAGAGTTAGTGAAATAGCAGCCATAATATAATCTCAGAACCATATTTGCAGATTTTCCAAGATAGAATAGATATTGCTTTACATCCTAAATTTCTACCTAAATAGTATAAGTAAGACAGTTGTGAGAATGTGGCCCTTTTTACACGGGCCTCTCCCACCCACAAACACGTAGATTTCTGTGTGTTCATGGGTGGGGGAGCCTTGTGGGAATGACGCGGCGCACACACACACACGGTGAGTGGGGGTGCGTGAGTGTGCGCGTGCGCCTAACACACATCCCCACTCACCCCCCACTGGTCCCCATGCATGGAGCAGCTGGGGAAAATGGCAGTTACTCCATGTGTGCGGATGAGTGGGGGGTGAGTGGGGATGTGTGTGCGGCCGTGTGCATGCCCCGTCCACATATTGGTGCGCCCAAGGACCCCCCACCGGGCAGAGTCATGTAAAAACAGACTGTGAGGAGCCACTCAAAGAAGAACAGAAGGTTGCAGTCTTGTAAACAAGGTTCTTTGAGATGGCTTTGAACATTCTCACAACACCCAGCCTTCCAGCCCCGCATGGGATTTTTTGCTTATATTCCTAGAAAGGGTTGGAAGGAACTGTCATTCTGAGTGGGGAAGAGCGCTTTTTATACTAGAGGAGCTCAAGACCATCATGTGGTCTATTATTTGAATAGAGTGAGCATGCACAACCCAGTTATGAGAAGGTTAGGAGCCATCTCGAAGAACCTTTCTTACAAGGTAACTGTTTGTAAACAAACAGCTTTATCTCCCAGTTCCATGTGTCCTGGTGTCCTGCTGCTGCTGCTGCGGAGCTACTAGCAGGCAGAGACAGGTGAGGGATGGGGACCAGAGCCAGGGAGGGTAGGCAGAAGAAATTATTAGGGGAGAAGCTTACTGCAGCCCGCCGCCCAGCCAGAGAAGTGCGGGGCCCCAGCTGGCCACGGGGTCATGTGCGGCTGCATGTGTGGCACATGCCTGGGGCCAGCCCTGCCTGGTCTTTTGAGGCATCAGCATCAGAAAGGGGGTGGGCTATATTGACGTTATGACATGGTCTTGCCTTTATGACATGGCTCTATCTCTACAGAGTATCATGATGCTCCATAAGGGGCATGATAGGCCCTTTGCTTCGACCCTTTTCCAACATGGCCCCACCCCTACCGTGTGTTGTGACATCACAACACTCTATCAGGGATGAAGTTATCTCAGAAAGGAGAATGACAGCCTCTTTCCCCCATCCCTGTCGCCCTAGGTTGAAAATCCAAATGGAGTTGGTGTGGTGAATTGTGGTGGGAAGGCTGCTGCAGGAGCAAACCCACAGTGTGTCAGCGCTTCAGCACTGTTCACTTAGACCTGCAGAAAAGGTGTTAAGCTGGAGCCCTTTGAGCAAGGTGTCGTGTGATTGGAAGGGACTGGTCATATGACAGGGCCAGGGCTATATAAGAAGAGCTAGCCTAGCCAGAAAAAGTGTCAGTTTGGAGTTAGCAGAGCGTGGAACTCTTAAACTGGTCTGAAACTACCTTGCTGGGCAGGCCCAACTGCCCAGGGCAGAGGGTTCAGGAAGACTTTGGAGGGCCATAGTGCATCTGCGAGCTTCTTGTGAGGAGCAAGCTGCCTGGGAGCTCCTAGACAAGTATGGGCCAAGGGAGAAAGAGCTGGTGATCCAACCTGAAACTAGGGATGCAATATCTGAGGCTAGGGTTGCCATTTTTTGTGATTTGACACAGAGCCTCCCATTTTGGCATATGGGAGCCTCAGGGTCAAACTGTGAGAGGTGGCAACTATCTGCAGTGGTAGTCAAGCCAAGAGGGGCTTGAGGCAGATAACCAGCAGGGAGGAGCATGGGTCAGGGTGTGGGGCTTGAGGAGAGTCCAGTGATGAGATGCTGATAATTTGGCTTTGAGGACTTCCACAAAGGCATGGGTCCAGTGAGTGATGGAAACCCACGGGATCAAGCAAACCCAAGGGATCAGGTCGTGAGGGTTTACTTAAGGTCATGGGCCCAGTGTGGTGGTGGTTCATGGAGGGCAAGTAATCCCAAATGTGAGCAAAAGACATAACAGTCTTTGGGAGGACGGAGGGGCTTTGATGAGGCAGGCCCCAAACCACTTCAAAACCCCAAGGAGGGGATAGAGCTAATGGACCTATGAAAAAGTGGAGAAGGTTGGGGGCCAAGCTGCAGGGTGACTTACACATAGTGCCAGTGGCGCGAGGATGCCTTTAGGCTAAAATGGGAATCATGGACTAAGAGCAGAAGGGGTGGAGGCTATGAATAACACCTCCCCATAAGAACAGAGTGAAACAGTCACAGGGAATAAGAAAATACTGAGGCGGTGGCCAGAAAAACTGAGTGGCACTAGTTCTGTAATGACTTATGGTTGGGTTATGGTGCCATTCAGGGTTACAAGATGGTAACCCTGTGTGCAAAACGATATGTGAAAGAGCCCTTAATCTAATCTTGTTGCTAGTGGAGTCTGGGGGAGGAATTTCACTGTTGAGTTCAATGCGAGCAGGGTCAGGGCAATGCTGCAGGCTTTTGGGAGCCCCACACTCCAACCTCCTGGGCCTGATTCTGTAAGGGTCCTGCTGAGCACCAGTCTCTCTGCTGTAGCCAACAGTGGCTGAGGGAGTTTGTGTGGATCAGTGCTACTGTAAGACAGGAGCCTTGCTGGACAGAGTCTCAGCCCAGCAAGGGCTTCCTATAAATATTAATGTCTATTTCAGGCTTTAGGCATTCATCACCTTCTCACCCCTAATGAAGAAGTGAATATTTTGGAAAGGGAAGTTGTTGGTCCAAGCAGGATTTTCCCTGTTCTGAACCAGAGGATTTCGTGCTCTTCTGAATGGGAAAGGAGGTGCAGCAGCTTGTTTTCTTTGCATGTGTTGTGTTCAAAGTCATCATTATGACTCCACACACAGTTTACTCATCAGTGTGGAAATCTGAACATTTCCAGTAAAGGTGCCAAAATACAAAATAGCCCTTGGTTTTGTCCTCTGCAGGCCTGCCACATTTACAACTTTGGGTAGTAGCTTCCATTTTGAATACTGCTTTCCAACCCCACCTGTTTTACCTGCTAGTCTTGCTTTTTTGCCACAGCAGAGAGGAGTCAGGACTACTCCTTTGGCCCTTGGTCTGTCACATGAGTGTCTGGGGCCAGGAATGCACTGGGCTGCACAGATGTGCAGTGGAGAGAGAGAGAGACCGAGTGCACTCCTGAGCTTCCATCACTTCACACTAGGGGTGTACAGAAGGGACCAACTTCTTCTTTGTTTTGGATTCATTTTCAGTTCAAAAATTTAGTTATGTATTTGTTTTTGTTTGTAATTTAACTTTGTTTTAATAATTAAATTTGTTCCCCATTATTATTTTCAATGGGCATCACCTTTGCAGGCCTTGCATTGGTTTCAATAGCAGTTTTGCTTTGTCAAATATAGAACATGTATTGAAAAAAGTGATTAAATATATTTCCCTCCGTCCCGCCCCCCTTTTAAAATGTTGGTGTGGAACTCGCTCCCTCTGGATGTTTGTCTCAGTTCCTCTCTCCTTATCTTGAAAAAGCACCTGAAAATGTATTTATTCTCTAGGTGCTTTTAGGATCCACTGATGGTTCCCTCAATGTACTTTGCCCTCCCTTGTTTCCTGCCCCATTTAAAAAAATTTAATAACTGTTTTAAATTGCTCTGTAGTATTTGTATTGTTTTAAACTTTTTAATGTGTTTTTGTAAAGCACTCTGGGCCATGTAAGGCAGGGAGCGCTTTATAAATTGTTGTTATTAAAATTATTATTATTATTAGCAAGTGATAGACAGACTTTATTAATAACATTTCTGTCTACATCTTTGGTACGGGAAATTTTAGTTAATCTGGACTTTCTAAGTAGCAAAGATGTCTTTGTTTCCCAGGTTTTCTAGCCTACCCCTGGACTTAGTAACAGCACTCCTGGGGTAGGTCCTAATGCTAGAGGGGGGTGGGGACCAAGGGAATCAAACCAACAGCAGATGATATCTGCTACTTTAGGAAACAAAGGGGTAAGGGGCAGGAGATTTCAGACATTACAGACAATACAAGTTGGGACATCAGGAGAGGCAAGCAATGTATTTCAGGAGGCATATGCTATGGAAGTGGAGGTGGTTGGAGAACAAAAGTCTACCAAAGAACTATATGCCTCACGGACTCAGAGGACCCCACAGCTCCCCCCTTCTGGGGTCACCCTGACTAAACTGCTGGAGAGATTAGAGGCAGTTCGGAGCCAGCTGATGTCTCTTGGGACTGCTAATGCTAGATCTAAGTTAAGAAGACGGGGGGTGGGGGGGTAGTGGCCGTAGGGGAACCAGGGGTGCCACTAGGCTTTTGGTCACTAAAATACCTCAGGATGATACGGCTGTGAATGACTCCATGGAAAGGGAGATTGGTACAGTCAGGCCTGCCTCTTCTATTTCTTTCGGTTGTGTAGGGGGGAACCTGTGCCAAGATAGGTTAAGACCACGAGGGCGAGGAAATATGTCTGACCAAGGGGAATCCTGGGGGATAGTACAGGGGGCCCATGGAGCGATACTACCCTCCGCAGAGGGAGATGGCAGCCATTTACGGGAAGCTCTTAGTGTTCCCTCTACATGGGAAGTAGAGTCCCAGGTTATCTCGGATAAAGCGACCACTGGTGGGGCCTCCTTTAGCAAATTCTAGCCCAAATAAGGATCTATGACCAACTCGAATCTCCCAGGAAGAGGCATGACTAGTCTGCGAACCTTGTTACCATCTGTCAATCCTTTCCAGGAATACAGCAGGCTGGAAAGCCCACTGTTTGGATTTCGATTTTTTGTTGTTCCTGCGCCAAAACGATTTTATTCTGCTACAGGAGACTTGGTTGCCCGAAGGCTCTAATGAGCTCTTTTTAAGTGGCTTTCAGGTATTTACTTTGGGTGCCACTCTTTCATTGGTAGGTGGGAGACCTAGTGGGGGGCTTGCTCTGCTGGTCGCAGAGGATACAAATATTTAAATAAAGACTGTCTGCTCATATAGGTCCTACTTTGCACTATATCATTGTTTGCTACGAGGAGGGAGGGATTTTCTTTAAGCAAATGTTTATGTCCCTCCGTCATGCTCCAACTATTATAATCCAGAGATCTGGACAGAAATGACTAAGCTGATTGCTAGAGCTAAGTCAAAATTCCCTAAAGCAATACTATATGTAGGGGGTGACTTTAATGCTAGGTTGGGGGACCCTAGCCAGGAGGAGGTAAATCTTGATGAGACAGGGTATGAGTTCACCGAATTCCCTCGATCCTCACGAGATACAGGTGTGAACCCCTTGAAGGCAGACCTGGAGCTACTTTTGGAAAACCTTGAACTTGAGGTGGTGAACGGTAGGGTTAATGGAGACACCGAGGGAAACTTTACCTTCCACGGAACATATGGATCCAGCGTTATTGATTATTTTTTATCTCTCAACTATATTGCCAGAATGGAGGTTATTATAAGATCTGAAACCTGCCACCTGCCAATTTTATTGGAGCTGGAGTGGCGTAGAGATCAGAGGAATAATGGCTTGGTTGACCCAGAGATATCTGGAGAACCCAATAAAGCCAGGGTCAAGGTAAATCAGAGATGGTCTAAGGAGATCAAGGAGGCTTTTGATGAACTCATCAAGTCACAGGGTGGCAAAGCCTTCTGCCCGGTGGGGATTCAGCAGAGCCCCTTTGATTAAATTGGGTATGATGCCCTACTGCATTTGCTGGACCCCCTGCTTTTCCATTATGTTCCTGTGGAAGATGAGCATAGGAATGTGGGGAAACCCCCTCCCTGGCTGGATAAGGAATGTAAGGAGCAAAGAACTAAGCTCAGGGGCCTGGTTAAGAAACTAAGGGCCCATCCTTCGGGCCCTTACTGTAGCATGGTGGGTGCCCAAAGGACATACTTTAGACAGTTGCTGAGGGGTAAGAAAGAAGCTTATTATAGAATGCAGTGGCAGGCTCTTCATCAGGCAGCTGTGAGAAACAATTCTGGGCTCTAATTTGTTCTTTTGGTAGGGAGGGGGGCCCTTTTCATACATCCCTTCCACCAATTCAGATCTGGGAAGCATTCTATGGTTCTCTTTATACCTGCAGGTTTATCATCGGGGGTGGGGTCTATGTGGATGCCTGCGACAGTCTAGAGCACTGGGCGCTAGTTACCCAGGAAAAAGTTAAATCCCTTATCTGGGGTCTTAAGCCAGGGAAGGCCCCAGGTCCTGATGGGATTACTCCCGAATTGCTCAAGGCCTTCTCAGACTGGTCGGCGGCTATTTTGGCCTGGCTCTTTACCGAAATTAATAGATCTGGGGTAATCCCCATCTCCTGGCTCAAGAGTACCCTGGTGCCCATATTTAAAAAGGGAGATCCCCAATGCCCTGCAAACTATTGCCCGATTAGCCTGCTCAGCATGATAGGGAAACTCTATACTCAGCTGCTGCTAGATAAACTGAGAACTTGGACTGAGCAGTCTGACCTAATCTCGCCTGAGCAGGCCGGGTTCCATGAGGGGAAGGCTACTTTGGACCATATTATCCTTCTCTCTGCTTTGGTTACAAAATATACCACCCATAGGAGCAAAGCTATACTTAGGATTTATGGATCTTGAAAAAGCTTTTGACTCCATTAGCAGAGAGCGGCTGTGGATAAAACTAAGAGCTTCTACTATTGATCTTAGACTTCTTTACCTGATTATTAGATTACACTCTGGAAACTCTCTCCAGATCAGGTCTAAGGGTCTACTGTCTGTAGCGATTGCGGTAGATAGGGGAGTGAGGCAGGGGTGTTTACTTGCCCCTGTCCTCTTTAACCTCTATTTGGATGATGTGGTTCAACATCTGAAAGCGAGGGACACTTTTGCCTGGTAGCGCACAGACGGACCCCGATCCTGTTGTATGCAGATGACTCTGTACTCCTGTCTCAAACGGAGATCAGTTTAAAGAGGCAATTATCCCTCTTAGCTGAGTACTGCACCAAGGAGGGTTTGGTTATCAGCTGTGCCAAATCCAAAGTTTTGGTAGTGGGGCGTAGAGGAAGGAAGGTCAGGCAAACTTGGGCTATGGGGACTCGAGAAATTGAACAGGTCCAAAGCTTTAAATATTTGGGGGTTACCTTCTCTGCTACTGCCAACTGGAGGTTACAACTGGCTCTGGTTAAAACCAGGGCTAGGAAATCCCAAGCTGCTATTAGGAGCTTTTATTTCCATCAAGGAGGGAAACAGATCGCCCTTGCATTGACCCTTTTTCAAGCCAAGGTATTGGCTCACGCTCTTTACACAGCACCTGTATGGTGCTTGGAACATCTAGACGATCTGGAGAGCTTGCAGAATTCTTTCCTGACCTCAGTTTTGGGGGTCCCTCATGGCCTGCCTCAGGTGATTGCCAGACTGGAGACCAATTCTATAACAGTCAAAATAAGGGCACTGCAGCAGACCATCAATTATTGGGCTAAACTAATATTAGCCCCTGCACATGGGGCCTCTCTTCTGGCTCTGGCCCGAGAAGCAGGATTGCTGAATCCATGGCTGGCTCAAGTTATCCTCCAAATTCAATTATTGGGATTCTCCCTGGAGGATCCCCAAAGGATGGGTGTGAAGATCTTCATGAGATTGGTGGCTCAGCATCTCAGGGATCAGCTCCTTCAGACCGAGCAAGTGTCCCTCACCTTACAGAAAGTGACCCCGGAGATAGTAATTGCTGATCAACAGGCTTCAGATCACACTTATCTCTTTAGCTGGCAGGATTATTCAAGGAGGGTAGCTTTCACCAGACTCCGTATGAACACTTTCCCCTCAGCCGTGGTTGAGGGGAGATACAAGGGTATTCCCCATGATCAGAGGGGAACTTTGCAAATCTGGGGAAGAAGACACAGTGGCACATCTCCTACTGGACTGTCACCTTGTCTGGCCCATGACTAAAATATCTGGGAGATTCCCTTCAGGGTCTGCAATGGGGCTCTAGGCCCAGGCTTCTGAAAAAGCTGCTGGGCCCACGGGATTCACCACAAACAAGAGCAGTGGCAGAATTTGCACGTGCAGCGTTGATAATAAGGGCATCGATTTTGGGGAAATGAGGATCTTGCTGCACCTAGGACTTAGTGAATACTGACGAGTAACTTTTCTCCTAATTATGGAGATTGGAGGGATTATCTCTACGCCTTGTTGCCCCTACTGTTCTACTTTGCTCAGCGTAAGCTTTGGGAAATGTAAATCCTGGGTCAGACCTTTGAGAGCTGTGGTTGGTAGTGTGAGTAGTCTGGATCCTTAAATCTTTGGTTTATACTGGTTGTTGTATATTGACCTTGTACATTGGGGTTGTTCCTGAATTTTAGTTGCACATTTTTCCGGTTTTCTGGATTTATGTTTATGATTTTATTGTAAAAGCCTGTGGCTATACAAATAAAAGATTTATTATTATTATTATTATTATTATTATTAGCAAGCATTTATATAGTGCCAGCAACTTATTATTTTATTTTGTCTCTCTGACACTTTCCCATCCCAAAACTTGCAGAGAGTGCCCCAGGGTAGCAGAATATGAAGCAGTGGGCAGGCACAACAGCAGCAGCAGGTAGGCACTGGCAGACAGCTGGTGGGCACAGGAGCAGCAGGAACTAGCAGGCATCAGGCAGGCACTGAAACACCAGGAATAAGTATCACCCCAAGCATGACAGGTTTTTAACTTTCAGACCTGGCACCATACAAGGTGGAGATAATGGCAGGTGGGCACTGGGCAGCACCCCAGTTGTAACAGGAACCTGCAGAGGAAGATGATTGGGGATGAAAGCCTAAGGCAAAGTGTGAGTGCATGGAGCCTAACTGATAAGTGAGCACAATATGAGAGACTGTACAATATCTTTACTGCTTAAATAGCACGTAAGTTAAGGCAGAAGCCTTAACGTACAATTTTCATGCTTTTTGTTGCATGATTGAATTTGTAACTGCCTTAACTTCTCTCTAAAACCAACAGTTTTTTTATATTTGATATCAGCCTTGGCATGGCGCACAGCAGTTGACCTTATGGCCTTGAGGAGACAGCACATTGGAGAGTTAGAGGAGCTATTCCAGAGATTCCCAGTCCTACCTCGTATCAAGCATCTACTGTACTTGGTATACAATCCTTCCTCTGATCCAGTCCTTCTTCCCAGTACTAGCCTTTGGGTGGAACTCTTGAATATTATGGCACCGTGGACAGCCTTCAAGGACAACTATGGCATTGCTTTGGTGCCAAAACTGTCCTGGTAAGAGCAGCGAAAGGAAGCAAAGACAGGAAGCCCACTGCATTTGCTACAGGGATTTCCTCTTCCAAGAAGCAATAGGATTAAGTCCTGGTCCCACTGAAAATTTGGGTTTAACTATTGGCTTTGCTGCTGACAGGATTCCACCCATTATGTGCATTTTTCAGCTAGTGTGATGGTCAACTGATCAGTGTGGTCAGTGTGTCAGCAAACTGAAGGATAGTTAAAGTCCCTGCCCTTGAGTACATACATCAGCCCAGGGTTCTTGGGACATGGCACAAGGTTATTACCCCAGTTTCCACAGGGTGGCCATTTAATGGAACCCAAGGTTCTATAATGTATCTACAATACACTGTATCTTCTACAGTACATGCTATCTACACTGTATCTATAGTACACTGTATCTTCTACAGTACACGCTATCTACACTGTATCTATAGTACACGGTATCTACAGAATCAACAGGGACTCTGGCAGAACAGGGAGTTAAATGCAAGTCTCAAGTTCCAGGCTCACACCCTTACCACGGGACCACCCCCTTCCTCTCTGTTTTTCTTGATTTGGTTGTTTTAGAGCAGATAAACACACATGCGTTGTGCTGTATCCCATTCACAGTGGGCAGAGACCCCTCTTCATTTGGGGGAAATGCAGTAAACATGGGTCCCTGACATTGGAGGAAGAACAGCTACAGCGTGAGAGGATTGCACCCCCACTGAAATGAGCATCAGGTTTAGAGCTAGAAGCTTTTATTCCCCACACAGGAAACCACTGTATTTGTTGCACCAGTGTAATCACACCAATGTAGCTGTATTTGTGCAACCCCTTGTACAGACATGTTGCATTGGTGTCAAAAGCCATTCACATCAGTGCAGCCTCCCCCAGTTTCAAACACCAGTGCTACTCCAGATCAGAACTCCCTCTGTGGTCTTTGGATAAGTATTTTACTGATGTGCCTCAGTTTCCCCTTTGTAAAATGAAATGAGGAGTTAAATCTATTTGCACACAGAGATGTGAGGATTAACCTGCTAAGGTCAGCAAAGCCTTTTAAAGAGATAAAATGCTCTACAAATCTTAAAAATAATTAGTGCGAGATAGGGTATTTTCAGACATTACGAGATCACGCTCAACCACAGTGAACCACGCTCAATCCCAAAGAGCCCTGAACGTCTGTTAGGTGGCCGCCAGATGTTCACCACGCTCAATACCCACATGGGGTCAATTTCAACCACGCTTCCCGGGCTATCCGGGGCAAAAGCTCGGGAAGCGTGGTCAAAGAGATTCCCACTGGGAAGCAACAAAAAGTAACATCTGGATGCCAATCCCCGGGCAGAAACAAAGAAAATGATCCCCAGCCGTGGACAATGCACGCAGCGTCACTGCCAGGCAACCAGCAACAACACAACCACCGGAGGGAGATTTAAAGGGAAACCTGCAGCAGGGAAGCATGGCGGGATGGAGCAAGGAGGGAGGCGGAAGAGAGCGGTGGGCGAGAGAGTGACGGTGGTGGAGGAGGAGGCAGGGGCAGCAGTGGTGGGAGCGGAGGAGGGGGAGCCGGGGGTTGTGCTGACCATGGAGGAGGTGCAGGGGCAACACCCGCAGCAGCAGGTGGGACACGACACCTTGGGGACATCAGCCGGAATGGGGGCGGAGGAGGCACCCAGGAAACGGATAAGGGGAAACAAGGGCAGGGGAGCAGGGGTGCCTGTTTGCAACACCGTGGCCTGTTTGCAACACCGTGGCCTTGGTGTCCCAATTAGCTGTTATGTGAGTGCTATTGTATTGGGCAGCTGTGCCGGGTCTGCACTCCACACCTTGCTCTGTTGTGCTACAATGTTGCAGTCCGTGGCCGCTTTTCCTGTCCTTGGGGCCCCTCGGAGGCCCTCCCGGCCCTGGAGGGTATGTGTGCCCCCCTGTCTGTGGTGTTATTCTCCCTGTCTCGCTGGACCATGGCTGGTTGTCCGTCCACTGGGCTCCCGCTCACCGGCCCCCATGGGGCCCCCCATATCTGGACCTTCTGCGAGACCATGTCTCTGTGCGACCTGTGGCATACCCCAGCCATGCAGCTGCTCTTGGGCAGCCCGGCCAGCCGTGCGGGTGCCTTTGCGAGCTTGAGCTCCGGAATTCACTACTTAGGCTATGAGGCAAGCGCTCGTGATTGCCAGCTGCATGCAGACACCCTGGGGCTGGTTTGTTTCCCTGATGGACGCATCCCAGACAAGCAGTGTTACCATGTGCCCTGGTCCGGGGCTGAGACCGTGTATGCACTGAGTGTGTGCGGACTGGGCACCTACATGGTGTGCCTTGCTGAGGGTGGCCCTTCCTTGACCGTGTCCTACTTTTCATGTGTTCACAGGGCACATGGGTACCAGCGCACCTGTGGGGCGGTGTACCACCGGCTGCTGGAGCTGGGACATCTTCCTTGGACCCCTTCTGCTGCCTGCTGTGTGTCAGAGCCTTCTGCGGCAGAGCTGTTGGCCCTGTTGGGGGTGTGGCCCCGTGTGGACATCCATCTGGGTCTCTCCATGCATGATCCCTTCGAGGCCTACTACCTGATCAACCACCACATGTCCGTGCTGGGCTACTGCCAGGGCTTGATCCGTTGGCCCTACATGGTTCACCAGGCAGGGAGCCCGGCCCCTTGGTCCCCAGTGGCCCCCAGCAGCTGCCTGTGAGTCCTGGTGTTCCTCCTGGCCCCCTGGTGTCCTGCCCCCATGTGGAGTCCCCGCTGGCTGCTCCCTCCCTGATGTCTCTGCCCTGCTGTGGTGATGCCTGCTTCGTGGGGTGCTGCTGCCCCTGCTTGTGGTCCTGGGCCCCCTCTGGGCCCCACTCCCCGGTCTGCCTGCACACCTGGGTTTCCCTTCGTGGTTGCCCTCCCTGGTACCTGAGTGCGGTGCTCTGCATGGCCTCACCAACTCGCCTGTGTCCAGCTACCTGTCCCCACCCACCAGCGCTGCCACCTGCTGCCACACACCCCTTGGGTGCTTGTGTGACCTGGGGGTTCCGGGACCCCTGGACTGGCCCTCGGTGTTTCCTCTGGATGTGTGCATCCTTGGACTTGCAGCGCTGCATCAGCTGTCCTGCCTTCCCTGCATTGGCCCCTCTGCGGGTGTGGGGTCTCTGTGTGCCTCCTGGACTGTTCCCGCCCAACTCGCTGTGCATTGTGGGCCCCCATTGTGCCTTGGTCCTGAGATCCTGTAGCCCCCCCTTTCCGAGACTGCCTGTGTTGCTGTGGGGGCACCCGTGCGGAGTGTGCTGCTGTGGGGGTTGTGGTTGCTGTTGCCTGTGGCCTGCCCTGCCCCTTTGCAGTTCCGCCCCTTCCGTGCCCCGCCCCCCCTTTGCTCCCATTTTGCCTTGTGTGTTGTCCAGGCGCCCATGTCCCCCTTTCCTTCCTTTCCCTTGTGTGTGTGTGTGTGTGTTGTGCGTGCCCGGGTTTGTGCTCGTGCTGTGTGTTCCGCTGTGCCTCCGCTGTCTCTGTGCCTGCTATGTGTGGTACCTGTGCGACTCTTCTCCCTCTCTCCCTCCCTTCCCGTTTCCCTTGTGTGAGCGTTCCCTTTTGTGCCTTTTGGCTTTGTTTGCCCTCAGGTGGCCATGTCTGTGTCCCGCCCCTGCCCGGTGGGTTCTGGGTGTTTTGACCATGGCTGGGAATCGGCGTCACGTCTGTTGCACTGGCCCGGGCCGTGATTTGGCGGCCCGATTCCCAGCCATGGTCCCGGTCCCATCACATGTGTTCAAGGCTTTTATTTGCCCCGGGGGGTGATTGTTCTGTTCACCTCCACCGGGAATTCNGCCCGTAACATCTGAAAACACCCATAGCTGCCGGAGGGAATTGGGCTTTGACTCTTAGCAATATCTAACAAGGCACCTGAACCATAAGAAGTGGTCAAGATTTCTTCTGCTATGTCACCTCTGCCATTGGCAGAAGAAGCATGAGATTGAATAAGCAGCTGTGCTGCTTCCCATGTTAAGTGGATTCTGTACTAAATATAAACAGACTTTTGGCCACATTTGACTCTCTTCTTTTACCCACCCCCAACCAAGATCTTGAGCTGGAAATAGGGGGTAACTTCCAATGGGAATTCCTGACATCTGAGGACAAACAGGAGTCGCTTTCATAATGCAACCTACTGGCTTCCATCACTTTTTTTCTTCAAAAAATGCCATGAACCTACAACAAAAAGTGTGATTGAACCGAAAGAAGCAAGAATGATGGGTGGCAACATCCAATATTTGCCCATTCCACCCCTTCCATTCACCTATCATCATCTCCCCATGTCTGACACAATCATACATGGCTGTGTCTCTTCTGCAAATTAATCCGACAGAAAATGCAATTTGGAAAATAAACCTGTCTAGAAACTAGTAACTACAAGACAGCAAGCTCCACTTTGAAACTGGGCCAGAGAGAGAGCTGAAAGAGCTATCTGTGAAGTTCAGTTTGTTTATACTTAGTAACACATTAGAGGAGGATTCTGACATGGATGATTTGTGCTGGACTAGCTCAAATTAGTGGATTATTCACAGGGCCCAGTAAGGCTTGTAGTTACACTGAAATAAATGTGGAATAAACTCACTGAATTCAATGCATTCATTCTGATCTAACTGGGAGCAGAATTTTGCCCAGTTTGTTTAGTCCCTGAATATAGCTTGTTTTAAAAGCTAAGAATATAAGAAATGTGTTACTAGATTAGAGTCTAGAGAGAGGGGGTGGTTGCCACATTGGTCCCAAATGTGAGATGGAGACAAAGTAGTTCAGATTATATCTTTTATCGTATAACAGTAGTTGGTCCAATACAATATCATCTGAACTACTTTATCTCCATATTTTACTAGATCAGACTAATAGTCTATCTAGCGCAGTATCCCATCTCTGGCACTGGCCAGCATAACGAAGTTTCAGAGGAAGTTGTATGAAAATAGACTGTGTGTATGAAGCGATTCATCTCCTGTCATTTGCCCACAGCATTGAACAGTCAGAAATTGCATCTCCTGACCAAGATGACTCAATAAAGCTATATAAAGCCATCTAATGATATGGAAAGATGGAATCTTTGGGAGCATGTGTGATGAGGTGTCAGGGCCCTGGTTCAAATCCAGGTTGAGGACAAGTCACGTCCTCAACTGGAAGATGATGGGTGTGTAAGAATCCAAGAGCTGATCCATAATCCAAGCCAGAGTACTGTGCCAAGTCAGGAATCAGGAGAAGAGAGTTATATCAGGCCAAGAAGCAGAGCCAAAGAAAAATCAAGAAGCTGTGATCGATGGCCAAGAGTTCAGAACCAAGATGTGACATGGAAAGACAGCAAGATCTGGTCCAGGAAGGTGTAGAGTCAAGGCACAAGTGGACACAGGTCAGGACACAGAGGATCAGAAACAAACAGAACAGGAAAGTGTATGCTCCTATCCAGGGGAGGAACAGGTACAGGCAGGGCTGGCCTTATCACAGGGTGAACTGGAACAACTGTCCCATACCCTGCAGGGAAGGGTCTCCCACAAAATGTCCCTGGGAGCCAGAGTGGGGCCCCTGTGCAACTGGTAAGCAGCAGCGGTGCAGCATCATGCTACTCTTCTAGAGGTGCCCCTCTCTTTTCACAGAAACCCAGGTCCAGAGCCAGCCTTACAATTCGCGGGGCCCAGGGTGAGGGGAGAAATGTGGGGCCTTTTTCTGTCACACAGGTCTAGGGGCATTCCCCAGTTCAGGGGGTGCTCCCCAGCTCGGTCTGGGGGTGGTGCGCTGCCTGGGCTCAGGAATGGCGGAGGGGCACTCCCCATCTCTCATCCCCAAACCAGGGGTGTAGCTAGCTTGAGATGGGCCCAGGGACAAGAAATGTCCCTGGGCCCCCCTGCCTCTTTTTTCCTGCCGGTGGTGAAGCTGACAACCGGCCTAGGAGTGCCTCCCAGCTCAGCTCTCCTAGAGGCACTGGGCTGTTGGTGCTCATACTTCCTTGCTCTCTGCAGAGTCTGTGGCCTGCTGGTGGTAGCCTGCTGCTGGGCCCAACTGTCTTCTGGGTTGGTGGTGAGCTGGTCCCACGGTGCACTCTGTCCCTCACAGCTCATTGCTTGCATGCTGGGGCTGAGCGCAGCCAGCAGCAGTAGTGCCATTGCTGCCCTGGCCCACCTGACTAGCCCTGGAGGCCGAGGGCTGGTCAGGCAGACTGGGGCAGACTGGGCTGGCTCAATGCGGGGAGCGCCGGAACGGGAAGGTGCCTGGTGGCAGTTCCACTCAGTTACCGAGAGGAGCAGCTGCCAGGCACCTTCCTGTTCAGGCTGGACCTCCCTAGAGCCAGCCCTGCCTGGACCAGGTCCAGACTGGTGGGGAGGACTTCTCCTCCACGACGTGGCACTGGGAGTTTGAGCAGAGCCATGAGGCTTGTGAGTGTGACCCTCCCCGACCCTGCCCACAGTTGCAATGCAGGCAGGTAGGGGGAAGGGGCCCATGCAGCAGCCAGAAGGGCCCCCAGCCATCGCAGGTGGCAGTTTAAAAGAAAAAGAAAGGAAAAAAAGGGGGAGGAAGGGTGGCTAGGATATTGGGCCCCCAGCCAGTATGGGCCCCGAGACGAATTTCCCTGTTTGTCCAATGGCAGCTACGCCCCTGCCCCAAACCCAGCCATTTTGGGGGCATGTACCCAATCCGCCACTGCTGCTGGCCTGGGCCCCGCACTGGGTCCGCTCACCAGCTTCCTGGTTTGGGCGGGCACCGTGGCAGCATATTGAATCTGCCGCTGCACTGCCCACTGGCACTGGAAATTACCAGGGAGTGTAGGAGGGGCGGGGCCTCTGCCTCTCCCTCACTCCTGCTGGCTCCCTCCACTGCCTGTCAGTCTCAGCCAGGGGGAATGAGGGAGAGGCAGAAGCCCCGCCTCTTCCACGTTCCCCTTGGCCGAGACACTGACAGGCAGCGGAGGGGGTCACACACGGAGTGAGGGAGAGGCGGGGCCTCTGCCTCTCCCTTGCTCCTGCTGGCCCCCTCCACTGCCTGTTTCGGACTCGGCCAGGGAGTGAGACAAAGAGGCCCCGCCTCTCCCAGTCTCACTCCCTGGCCGAGACTCGGGGGGGGGGCCGAGTGTGGGGCCACCCCAGGAGCGGAGCCTTGGGCAGTCGCCTCAAACTGCCCCATGGTAAGGCCAGTCCTGCCCAGGTCCGAGCCATAGGAGCACCATGCTGCACCGCAGCAGATCTCCAGGGGAAGAGTGGGGCCCTTGCTCAGCAGTAGTCTACTTCTGCCATGCCACAGCACTGGGGAGGGGGCACTTCCAGGAGGGGGAAAGAGCTGCATGGTGCTGCACTGCTGCAGCTAGTAGCTACCACTTGTGCAGGACAACACTCC
This sequence comes from Sphenodon punctatus, assembly GCA_003113815.1. Classification (NCBI taxonomy): domain Eukaryota; kingdom Metazoa; phylum Chordata; class Lepidosauria; order Sphenodontia; family Sphenodontidae; genus Sphenodon; species Sphenodon punctatus. Next base: position 718,744 of record QEPC01014813.1, read on the forward strand.
GGTCCCTGCCTGTCCTGGGACCTGCCTCTCCCATCATGGGGTTTCCTGCCCTGGGCCCACCTTTTGTAGGGCCACCATTGTGTACAAGCACTGGGCAAGCACAAAGAGGACTAATAGTGGGGCTGGGCTCAGGCTAGGTGTACAGGTTCAGTTCAGAAGCAGAGAAAAACAGAGGCCCAAATATTGATCCCCTCAGATTCCTGTGTCTCAGGGCAGGCCTGTATACTGAGAGGTGGACAATTAAGAAGCCTGGGGTCATGGCCTAGGCAGAACAGAGGGCCTACAAGGCAGCTCCAGGGCCAAAGCCAAGATAAAACTGTGGTGCAGGGAAGCTGGTCACTTTACAGCTGCCTATCCAGTTCGGGGGGTGGGGGTGGGACTGGGCTGGTGTTAGTGGGCCAGTGGGTATTTTGAATTTAATGTGCATTTAGTGGAATGGTAGTGTGTTGAGAGGGAGTTGGAGGGAAGGGTGAGGAGGGTAGGTTGTATTATTATTTGGGTTGGTTATTTTTGTGGGGTAGGGGTTAGGAGGTAAGGGCTATGACCATGCCCGCTGGTGAGAGCAATGGGTTTGGTCCAGAGGGTGGGTGCGTGGTTGTACCCCCTCATGAGAGGGAAGGTATGGGGGTTATGGGGGATTTCCCCCCCATTGAATGGAGAGGCTGAAGGAGGGTGGGGGTGGGGATGCCCCTCCATGAGAGGGGGGTTGTGGGGAGGGTATCCTTTTCCACCGCCCTGGTGGAGGAGTTGCTGGGAAGCAGGGGTCGGGCCGGGGGGCCTGCACCAGGGTGGCCGTGGCAATAGTGGTCATCCTGGGATGTGGGAACTATGGTCCTCGGGGGAGGCATTGTCATTGGGAGTTGAGGAACAGGTGGTTAGTGCCTATCCCTTTCTTGACTCCCCTTGATTCAGGTAGTCAGGAGGTCGAGGACTCTGGTCTGTCATTGGTGTTGTTGAACACAAGGCTGGTAGCAAATAAATCATCTATTACCCGGGACTCGATCCTGGATTGGGCTGCTGACCTTGTTTGTATTACAGAGACCACGTTGGATGGTGTGTTGGGGCTGATTTTGTCGGATCTTGTTCCTGCTGAGTACTCTGTTCAACACCAGCCCAGGCTGGAGGGACGGGGTGGGTGAGTGGCGTAGCTATTATTTTTCAGGAGGGTTTGCCTGTCAGGAGGTTTTCAGTACAGACTGGGTTTGAGATAGAGGGTCTCCATCCTGTGGTTGATTTCACACAGAACAGAGTGGGGATTTTGCTGGTGTACCAGGCACCCCACTGCCCAGCAGCTTCCCTAACTGCTCTAGCTGTCCTGGTCTCGGAGTTGGTCTTGCAGTCTCTAACACTTATTGTCTTGGGAGATTTCAACATCCACGTGGAGACCAGGTTGCATGGTGTGGAGCTGGAGTTCATGGCTGCCATGGCAAACATGGGCCTGTACCAGGTGGTTGTAGGCCCGACTCATGAGGGGGGCCATACTCTTGACTTGTTGGTTTGCACTGACCTTAAGGCAGGGGGCCCGATGGTTGGGGATGTTAGTAGTTTACCCTTGTCATGGTCGGACCATTACCTCCTGTGGGCCCTTATCCTGACATGCCTACCTGACCGTAGGGGTGATAGACTAATTAGGATGGTCCGCCCTTGGAGGCTGATGGAACCCTCTGGGTTCCAGGATGATCTAGGGGTATTGCCCACAGACCTCGGCAACTGCTCCATTGATGTACTTGTAGCCTTCTGGAATGTCTGGTTGGCCGGGGCTAGTGATTGGGTGGCTCCCACATGCCCACTCCTGGTGTTTTGGCGCCACAGGTCTCCATGGTTTACAGATGCCCTGGGGTGGCTGAAGCATGAAGGGAGGTAGTTAGAGTGACGGTGGTGCCTTATTTGGCGCTGAAGAAGACTGATTGCGGCATAGACTATTTTTGAAAAGCTATGCCATGGCTGTGTGGGCAGCAAAGAAGAGGTTCTTTGCTGACATCATAAGTATCTGTAAAGTTGCATCCAGTGGAGCTTTTTCGGGTGGAGAGAGGTCTGGTCAGTCTGGTTTGTCTCCACCTGGACCTGGAGTCGTCCGGGGCCGGCTGTGACATGTTATGGCGTACTTTGCAGACAAAATCACTCACCTTCTGGTGGAACTGTAAGACCTGGCTCTTCTGCCAGATGTTTGGCGGAGGAGGGTGGGTGGGTTAGATGGATTGGGGGGTGGGAATGTTCTTTGTGGTTTTTTTTATGCATTAGCTGGGGGTTTATAAATTTTATAAAACTGTAATATAATTTATTTATGTTGTTACAATAATTGTTTTTATATTATTATTATATACAAAAACTGTAAGCCATTCCAAGTCATCTAGGCGAGAGGGGCAGGGTAAAAATATATTAAATGAATAAATGAATGAAATAAAATAGCCTGGGTCCTAGCTATTTGAAGGACCACCTCTCTTCCTGGGGCCCTAGGCAGCTCCTGCGGTTGTTGGGGGGCACCCTCCTGGAGGTTCCATGATATAAGCGGGTGGGGACCGACAGACTGTCAGGCACCGCCCCCGGCGGATCCATGGCAATGTCCAGGGACCCGAGGCCAATGTGGGGCTGATAGGCCCCGTCCTGCTCTCAGCTAGTGATGCACAGTGGGTGGGGTAGCCAGCGGCCTATGTGCATGGCAGGGCGGGGACCCAGAGGTTTAAAGAGCGGCCAGCACTCAATAGCCTTGCCAGTAATCAGCTTGCTGTGAGAGACTGGCAGTGGCCCTTGTGAGAGTGTGCATTGCAGTGAGACCTTTTTGAATCCTTGTCAGTGTTGGAGTGTGTGAGATTGGTGAGTGTTAGAGTGTGTGATTGTGCGAGTGACTGAGAGCGTGTGTGACTGTGGAGAGTGCTTGGTGCAAACTTCCCTGCTTCCCCTCGAAGACCTGGGCCCCTCCCTGATCCAACTACCCCCGAGAGATTGTACCTCAGTGCCTTCCTGTCTTCTTACCCTGGAGTCCTTTCCCTCTGGCCCTCACTTCTCTGTGCAGTTAACTCCCTGGGTGTGTTCATGTGGGTGTTGCACATTGGGTGGTGGGTTGTCTGCAGAGCGGGATGTGAGAGCCCCAAGCTTAGCATTACTGATCATCACCCTCTCTATGATGATCTGGCCTTCTCCCGTACAGGAGTTCTAGGGCCACACAAGATCCGGAGGGACTACTATACCTCTAGTTGGGTGCTAAGCGCAAGGGTGTGTGTGTGTCGAGTGGCTTGTTACCTTTCCCTCTTCCATTCCACTTCTCCCCCTTCCCTCACATGGACAGGCATTCTTGGTGGCTGCTCCAGTGCTGTGGAACTTGCTGTCCGTGGAGGTTTGCCTCAGCCCAAATCTCCTTACGTTCCAGTGTTAGTGCAAGACATGGCTCGTCCGCCAGGCATTTAGTGGGGGGATGGTTAAAGGGTGGTCCTGGGGCGGGTGGGTTCTTGTGTTTTTATTCTTTATTTTATGCACACTTTTGATTGTTTTTACTGCTCTTATTGGATTGCTTATTTTTAAATTGTTTTAATATTGTATTTTATTGCTGTTGATTGTGATGTAAGCCGCCCCAAGCTGACAGAGGAAAGAGGGATGGGGTATAAAAAATTATAAATAAATAAGAAAGATCCAAGTGACGCCAGCTCAAGACCCCGGTTTCTTACACAAGGCAAAGGAAAGGTGGGAGGCTGGAGCAGGAACTAGGTAGGGGGATTGGATGTAAAATAGGAGCAAGACTGGAGCTGGAGAAAGGTGAGAACTAGAGTCTGGCCAAGTAGCTGTTGCACTGAGTGTTTTGAGGGGGGAGGGAGGGGCTATAGCAGCCAGTCGCCAGTGGGAGATAGGATTTAGTCAATGGGAAGGCTGCTGGCACAGCATGGTTAATGGGGAGAGAGCATGAAGGCTGCTGAGGCTCTGCACCTTAGTGGCAGGGCAGCCAGGGCAACCGTCTGGAACTTGGGAGACCTCGGTGCCTACTCCCATTATGTGGGGTTGCTAATGATCATTCAAACAACCTCTGCTAAATGAGCTGGGGGGTTTGCATTTCCTTGTTCCAATTAATTAAATCTATTACTTGAACTTTCAAGCTACCCACATTCCATTACAGTGGAACAAGGAACCCCGTTGTTGTTACTACAACACCCAGCTTTAAAAGGCAAGAGAAACCAAAAGCCCCTAAATGCCTTGACATGACAGTGCTTTCAAAGAAGCTGGGAGCCCCCTTGTATCTCCAATGAAACGAAAGGCAGAGAAAGCGTTAGGCTGCCCTCATGTGGCAATCTGGAGAGAACAATGCCACTCCCTGGAAGCACTTAGCACAGGTACTTGGCTAGGGCAGTGCAAGCCTTGCATCGTATAAAGTGAAAAAGCAAAACAATTCTGAGCTGAAAAGTGGCAGTCAAGAGTGTTTCTGTATGTTCTCCATATACTCCATACCACTGTATGCTGCTGCCACTGTACACATGAGACTCACCCATGTATGCCCACGCGGATTCCTGCATGGGCATGCGTGGGCATGTCTTGTGTAAAAAGAGCTATTACTGCTCGGACTGAAGCAGAGCAGCGCTGTCTTTGTGGAGATTTTACATGATTTTAGAACAGCGCACAGAGGTCTGCCATGGATTTTAAACTGTTCCGAGTGCTGTGTAGTCTTTAAAACAGAAGAGTGCAACCATTTTGCACATACATAATACCAAAAAATACTTCTTGTGTATGTGCAAAATTGCAACCCCCTGCTTTTCATGAGGGCAAACAGCCAATCCAGTTCTCCAGCAAGATGCTGACCATACTGCAGTCTAGTCCACATTTCGATGGACCAGATTGAGTGGATCTGGGAGAGAGAAAAAAATGTTTATATTAACAAATAAGAAAACACCTATATATTTTTTCCATATCTAACATACATAGGAATGTGAGTGGCTGATGTAATACGTGGAAACACCCAAAGCAGCGAATTGCTGACTTACACCATTCGCTGGGCTGGGAACCAGGAAACAATAACAGAAACACCCTGGGCTTGTCATCATCCGTAGAAAACAGTGATGTGTGTCTGTCTCAGTGTCTGAACGTTAAAGCATAGGGTGAAAACAGACATGCATGTAACTCTACTTTAACACCACTTTAACATTTCTTATGCATGTTGCAGGGCTGTATTGGCACTCTATGCAGTCCTGCAACATGCATAAGAAATGTTAAAGCAGAGTTAAGGCACGTGTCTGTTTTCACCCATGGTGAGGATGCGACACTGTAAATTCTACCTTGTGCTTTAAGCGGTGGTTAACCTTACATGGCCTGACCAAGGATAACCTCAACTTCCTGCAGTGTTTGTGCTAAGTAACTACATTATTACCTCAAGGTAAAAAACAACACATTACACACTGTAGCAGGGCAGCCTAGATAAAGGAGCCTGGCCCTTTCAAGAAAGTTAGCACATAGAGCTGGGCATGTACAGGCACTGTGGTGGTTTAGGACTGCATCTAAGATATATCAGCTTTGTTAGCTACTGGCCAAGCTATCTAAGGGATTGAATTGTAGCTGGGCATGGCAGGGTCAACCCAGAGCTCAAGAGCTGGAGTTTGGAGCTCAGTAAGGGTAGAGAACTGGCAAGAGACAGGATCCTGGAAGCCCTTATTTATCCCGCGCTGACCTTGCCACAGTAACCCATGCCCTGGTGACTATGAGGTTTGACTTTAATAACTCCCTCTTCCGTGTGCTGCCAGCGATGCTTATCTGTCACTTGCACCTTGTTCAGAATGCAGCAGCACAGCTGCTTACTGGGTTAGGCAGCCATGATCATATTACACCCGCCCTGTGTTCTCTGTATTGGCTGCCTGCGGAGTGATGGATTGAGTTTAAGATTACGCTGGTGGTTTTTAGGGACCTGAACGGTTTAGGCCCTGGTTATATTCGAGACATTCTTCTGGAACCTCACACTGATGGGTATCTGTGCTCAGGAACCTCCTGCTGTTTGGGGGTTCTGCCATCGCATCTGAAGTCAGCAGGCAATTGGGCCTTTGCTGTGACAGGCCCCTCAGCGTGGAACTCGCTCCCTCTGGATGTTCATCTCAGTTCCTCCCTCCTTGTCTTTAAAAAGCACCTAAAAGATATTTACTTTCTAGGTGCTTTTAGGATCCACTGATGGATCCTAAAAGCACCTTAATGGTTTGTCCTCCCTTTTTTCCTACCCCATTTAAAAATTATTAATAACTGTTTTGAACTGCTTTGCATTGTTTTTATTTATTTATTCATTCAATAACTTATATCCTGCTCCCTCCAGCCCTATGGCAGCTTGGGGCGGCTCACAAAATATTTAAAACAACAATATATAAAAACAGTACATAAAGGGATTACTAAGACAATAAAAACAGCAACAAAGATGTAAAACCACTGGTAAAAACCCCACCCGTATTCCCCCCCTCCCCCAAAGGCCCAGACAAACAGCCAGGTCTTACAGGCCCGACGAAAGGCCAACAGGCTGGGAGCCAGGCGAGTTTCCTCTGGGAGGGAGTTCCACAGCCGTGGTGTGGCCACCAAGAACGCCCTCTCCATCATGGAGGATCTCCAAGAAGGTGGCCCTGGTAGACTGCAGAGGTCACCCCATGACTTTTTAAGTGCTTTCGTAAAGCACTCTGAGTACCATCTAAGGCAGGAGGTGCTATATATTAATTATTATTATTATTATTATTTTATTTTGTCTCGCAAGGGCTCAGGGAGGCTATAAGCCCAGTTTGGAGCCTGAGGGGCTAGTAGGTTTGGGCATGGCCCGGATTTGGAGGCTATTGGAAGCCTGGGACCAAAGAAGGAAAGGAGTTAGGAGGGACCATGCCTGGCCTGGAGCTTGTTGGTAAAGCATAAAGGACTTTGGGGGTGGTTGGGGCTAACAAGGGGCGATTGAGCCAGTAGCTGGAGATAATACACTATACATATGGTGATGCTAGACCACGTGATGGTCTCGGCTCTCAGGCAACCCCTCAGAATAAAAAGCACTCTCCCCCTCAGAATGACAGTTCCTTCCAACCCTTTCTAGAAATATAAGAAAAAAATTCCATGTGGGGCTGGAAGGGTGTGTGTTGTGAGAAAGTTTGGAGCCATCTCAAAGAACCTTGTTTACAAGGCAGCAACCTTCTGTTCTTCTTTGAGTGGCTCCTCACAGACCCTTTTTACATGGCACTGACGGGTGGTGGGTCTGTGGGCACGCCGGGTGCGTGGCCGGGGCATGCGCATGCATCCCCAATCACTCCCCCCATTCACCCTGCTGTTTTTCCCAGTTGCTTCATGTGTGGGAATGAGCAGGGGGTGAGTAGGGATGCGTGTTAGGCGTGCGCATGTATGCGCCCCCACTCACTGCAGGCACGCACGCCGCATCATTCACATGAGGCTCCCGCACCCATGAACACGTAGTGTGGGTGTGGGGCTTGGGGGCAGGGCTTGGGGGCAGCAGCCTGAGAAGGGCCTAGGGGTGCAAAATTCCTAAGTCCGGTCCTGAGCTATGGTCAGTACTTCTACTGTAAATAAAGGAATATTGCAAAAAAAACCTGGGGAACAGATCATTGGTGAATGTCTCCTTGGAGCAGGATATGGAGGTAAAGTTTCTAGATGCCATAAATGACTGCTTCTTGGAGCAGCTGGTCCTGGAACCAGTGAGAGGAGGAGCTACTTTAGATCTAGTCCTAAGCGGAGCATAGGACCTGGTGCAAGGAATAACGGTGGTGAAGCTGCTTAGCAATAGTGATCATAATATAATCAAATTTGACATAATGAATGGAGGAAGAATGATAAATAAAACTACAGCAGTAAGATTTAACTTTAAAAAGGCAGACTATGCTAAAATGAGGAAGGTAGTTAGAAGGAACTAAAAGGAGCAGTTGTGGGGATTAAATGTTTGCAAGAAGTATGGAGACTATTTAAAAATACCATCTTCAAAGCCCAGATTAAATGTATTCCACAGGTTAAAAAAGGTAGCAGGAGGACCAAACATCTGACAGCTCCAATAACCTCCTTCACCTCACCATTTAGCAGGGGCGGCTGGTGAGTTTTTAGTTTGGAGGGGCAGTAAGGCCGGCGAGCCGGTGGGCGGAACCACGGCAACGGTAGGCAGAGCCAGGGCAATGGTAGGCGGAGCCAGGGCATAACCCAGCAGCNGAGTATTGTGTGCAGTTCTGGTTGCCCAATCTCAAAAAAGATATAGTAGAAATAGAAAAGGTACAGAGAAGGGCAACAAAGATGATGATAAAGGGTATGGAACGGCTCCCCTATGAAGAGAGGCTAGATATGTTAGGACTCTTCAGCTGGAAGAAGAGACTATTGAGAGGGGATATGATAGAAGTTTATAAAAGCTTGAGTCATGTGGAATTTATTTATTTATGAGTAAATGGAGAGGGTAAATAACAGTTCCCTAATACTACTAGAACTAGGGGACACCCCATGAATCTAAAAAGTAGCAGATTTTAAACAAATAAAAGTATTTTTTCACTCAACACACAATGAAGTTGTGAAATTTGTTGCTAGGCGATATGGTCAAGGCTGATAGTATAGCTGGGTTTAAAAAAGGATTGGACAAGTTTCTGGAGGATAGATCTATTAGCCGGGTAGGTTTCGGGCACCTTAACCTCTTACTGTCAGGAGCTGGGAGTGAACAACAGGGACCATATTGCCTCTTTGTGACCTGTTGGGTACTTCTTCCAAGTGACTGAGTTTGGCCACTGTCGGAGACAGGATGCTGGGCTCGTCTCGATGGACCATTGGTCTGACCCAGTATGGCATTACTTATGTTCTTAAGTTATACTACAGGAGCGTACTCTGCTACACACCCCTTTTCCTCTTAATGTAGATATGCTTGTGGAGGAGGGGGCGGCTTATAAATGCAAGGAAATAAATAAATATACCTCTGTTCTGTGCCTGTATATGCTGGGCCCTCTCTCATTAGAGTGAACCCTGGTTTCCTGCCCTTGAGTGATCATCTAGAACTAGTAGTGTATAGTATAGTGACTGGCTTATATCCTGCAGCAGGAGGATTTAGATCTTTTGTATTTGTTTTTTCTGTCTAATACAACTGTGGCTGTTCCCATTGTCCATACAAATGCCTAATCTTTTTTTGAATCCTACTAAGTCCAGCAGGCCTCAGTGGTGTCCTGTGGCAGTGGGTTAAGCAGGTTGCTTACATTTGGGAAGGTGGTGGGGTGGGATTCCTTTTTTACAGTCTGAAATGTCTTAGGCCTTGGGCCTGTGATGAGGATGAACAGAGTGCTGAGGTAAAAAAAACAGGAGTCTGTACAGATAGGGGGTCCATACTCATTACTCAAACTTTGCTGCAGGGAGCTGGGCATACCAATCAGGGAGGGCTGAGTGAGAAAGGACTTAGTGGGATGTGACGGTGGCAAGGCCGCATGATAGCAGTAAATAGGTGAATCTGGGTTTCTTGCTCAGTAGCACAGAGGGAAACTGGGGTTTACCTTTTCTCTGGTTTAGTGATAATCCCAGCCACGGCACCAGTGAAGCTGTAATAATCTTACTTGTTTGATGGGGAACGTTTCTGCTGAAGAAACAGTCTGGAAAGGGAGCAAGTGCCTCACAAGAGTTAGATGCTCATTTGGTCAGTGTGACAGGGCACAGGGAACAAGCCTCCTTCAGTGCCCTAGTTAGGGAATTAGCTCGTGCTGCTGCCCACAAAAAACACCCCAGTGCCTCTTTGGTTGTGCCATGGGTACTTTTTGTCTGCCCTCCCTGCTCCTCTCTAGGCAGACCCAGACTTCCACTTCGCTGGGTCCCCTAGTAAGCTAGCCCAACCAAAAAGACCTTAAATATTTACTACTTCTCTTCCACCTGAGTCCTGTGTCCTGGCTCCATGCTGTTTTGGTTGGCTTGGCTGCTCCAAGCTTTTGGGCTTCCAGGCAGCATCCCGCTTCTGTCACCGGTGAGGGGGGAGAACACAGAGGGGNCATTTAGCCACCTATAGGAGCCAAATAGACGTCCTTTACAAAAGGGAAAGCTAGTCCTAATGAGGGAAATAGGAAAGAGCATAAGCACTAGAAAATCAGATGTAAAACATTAATAAGGCAGGCAAGAGAGAATTTGAAGAGAGACTTGTTAAAGAGACAAGAACTAATAATAAAAACTTTTAAAAATACATCAGAAGCAAGGAGCCTGCTAGAGAATCAGTTGAGGCATTAGATGACCAGGGAGTAAAGGGGGCACTCAGGGAGGATAAGGCCATGGCAGAGAAGTTGAATGAATCCTTTTGCTTCGGTCTTCACTGCAGAGGATGTTGGGGGGATACCCATGCCAGAACTGTACTTTGTAGGTGATTAATTGGAAGAGCTGTCACAAATCAGCGTGACTCTGGAAGAGGCTGTAGAGCAAACAGTAAAATTAAATAGTAACAAATTACGGGGACCAGATGGTATTCACTCCAGAGTTCTGAAGGAACTCAAATATGAAATTGCAGACCTACTACTAATGTCTAATCTATTGCTAAAACTTGCCTCTGTACCCGAGGACTGGATGGTAGCAAATGTAGCACCAATATTTATAAGGGCTCAAGAGGCAATCCTGGAAGCAACAGACTGGTGAGCCTGACGTCTGTGCTGGGCAAAGTGGTGAAAACTATTATTAAGAACAGAATTACTGGACATATTGATAAACATGGTGTAGCAGGTAGCAGTCCTGTGGGGCTGCTGACCCTTTAAGAAGGGGGCTGCATGGGTCAGCCAGAGGGCTGACCACACCCAGGGGCATGACAAAGCCAGCCCCTAGAGAAAGATCAGCCTGTGGGGAGAACAGGCTTACTCCAGGGACAGGACACTGGCCCTTTAAGGCTGTGAAGAGGAAGCCTAGACACACCCACTGCTGGAATATAAGGAGAGCCAAGGCAGAAAAGAAGGCAGTCTCTGCCTGGGAACTGAAGGGACAACATCTTCCATGCCAGAAGAAGCCTGAAGGGAAACCTTCCTACTCTGTGCTCTCCAGGGTGCTGAAAGCTGGAGAACCAGAAGGACTAGAGTGAACCCAGGCAAGTAGGGAAGGCTGTACCCAGGAGGGAGTTTCCTGCCTGCAGAAGACTTACTGTCAGCCAGGGGCCAAAGGTCCTGGCTCTTATGGATTTTGGGGGTTGTCATTGTGGTGCTCCTGTGCCTGAGAGAGACTGACCTGGGCCTGCAGGGTAGAGGCGACTGAGCTGGCAGCCCCAGGGATTGTGGACACTGTGTCCAATATAAACTGTGGCTGTGATACCCTCTGGAGTGGAGAGTGTTGGGTCCTACAGGAGGGTACCCCCTTCCTTAGAGGGGGATTCAGCCAAGGACAAAGGGCTGAATAGATGTAGCAGTGGGGTTTGCTAATTCCCCGGTGGCCCTGGGAAGACCCCCTGCTACACATGGCTTCATGGGGGAAAGTAAAAATGAATTTAGCAAAGGGAAGTTGTGCCTCTTGGAATTTTTGATGGTGTAAATAAGCATGTGGATGGGGTGAGCTGGTTGATATAGTGTTATCTGGATTTTCAGAAAGTGTTGATAAGATTCCCCCATGAGAGACTCTTGAGGAAATTGAAAAGTCATGGGATAGGAGGTAGTGTCCTATTGTGGCTTGGTCGCTGGTTAATAGGAAACAAAGAGTAGGATCACCTATATGGTCAGTTTTCACAATGAAAAGAGGTAAATGGTGGAGTGCCTCAGCGATTTGTACTGGGACTGGTGTTGTTTAATGTATTCACTAAAGATCTGGAAAAGAGAGATGACAGGAAGTTATTCAAGGTAGTTAAAACATGTGAACTGTGAACAATTGCAGGAGGATCTTGTGAGACTGGGTTACTGGGCATTTAAATGGTAGGGATGGGCGAACGTAGTTTGAAAGTTTGGAGTTCGGCCCGAACTCGGCCTGCTTGGATGACCGAACCCGAACTGACTGAACTAAACTCCATGCCAAACGTCAAAATGACCGAACAGTTCGGTCAGTTTGGATCACGTTTGGGTGGGAAAAACGTGTCACTGGAAGGCAAAACGTGACAGGGAGGGGGAGTCAGCTGAGGAGCAGACTTCCAGGCACCAGGGGTGGAGAGGCTTGGAGTAGCAGCCAGCCTGCCCAATCAACATCCCTTTTCGCCTCAGACCACTGGCTTCGTAG
>QEPC01014813.1:738221-748285 GCA_003113815.1 Sphenodon punctatus
GTCTCTCCCCCAGCTCCTGTCTCTCAGATTGTAAGCCCTAGGGGCAGGGACCATGTCTATTTTATTACTTTGTAAAGTGCCAGGTACACTGCTGGCGCTATATAAATGTTTGTTAATAATAAAATAATACCATGCGTATCTCTCACACACTGGGTATGGCTAGCAGCGGCTCTCTCAGCGAGGTAACAACGAGGGGGTCTTGTGCCCATCAGGATAGTGTGTTTGCCGTTACCTCTAATGAAAGAGAACAGGCCACTATCATCATAGGGCACCCAGATTGCGAGAGGCCGCACAATACCCCCACACTCCCTATCCCACGCTCTCAGATGCAGAGGGAAGGCTGGGGACGAAGTGCAAGGGGGAGACCGTGCAGGGGGAGGGCCTTTACCCAGGCTTGCAAGGGAGGAGGTAGGGTCACTCGTTCGCAGTGCTCCCCAGGAAGGGGTCTAACCCTGACCAGAGACGGAGGGGGAGGGGGACACTCACACACCTCGCACTCACCATTCGCTCCATCACTTGTTCCAGGCACAACAAGAGGGAATTCACTGAAGGGGTTTCACTCAGGCTCTGAAAGCAGGTAGGCACTAGGTAGGCAATCACAACACATGAAAAAACGCAAGGGGGCCGGTCTCGAACAATCACCAGTGCTGCTCTGACTGCGGCGCTGGCATTTATGTGAAAGGCCCCGCCCCCGTGCGTGCCCGCAGACGCGCCGAGTGTCGCAGCAGCATCGAGGGCGTGGCCAAGGGTGCGTCCTGCATTGAAGGGGGAATTATCTGGTTGGGCTCTGGGGGGGCGTGGCCACGGGCCCCGCGTTGACGGCCGATGCGGCCGGCGAAGGAGGGGGCTCCACCGGCTCCTGCCGCATGCCTGTGTCCTGGGGACCCTGAGGATGTCGGGGGCTTCGGGGCTGGCGGCGGAGGCTGACAGCTTCAGGCTGACTGCTGGGATTGTTAGGCTTCACAACCCTTAGCTCCAGGGAGTTCTCAGCTCCACACTGCACCACCATGCCCTCTCTTCACTCTGTGTTCTCCAGTTGTCTCTTCTCCTGGCTTTTCCTGATGCTGGTCAGGTGACTCATTAGCCCCCCCCACCTCCTGAGTGCAAGGTTTCTTAAAGGCCCCCTGCCCATTTAGGCTTCCATGAGTCTTCATCCAGAGTCCTGATCCTGACAATCGCTGTACCTTGCTACAGTCAGGAAGAATGTTTGATGAATATACACCTTCTAGTCCGCAGCCTCAGTGGTAGAGGGCTATGGTGGTGGTGTAAAGTAATAAATGAGCTCTAACTAAATCCATTGAGAATGAAAAGTCAATGGAGACATGTTATCAATTGGGAGGTGGTAGAATAGAATAGAATTTATTTCTTGGCATCCGCTTTCGCTATAGTCTTTTCAATCAAAAAACCATACAATAAAATAATGATAATAGTAATAATAATAATTAATAATAATGTACACAGCATATCCATATATACAACCTCCAACCTAAGATAACTAAACCTTTATAGCACCGCAACTCTGGGGTTGAGGGAAACAGCCTGTGGGGTTTCTGGGAGTTGCGGGGTGGTCTCCTTGCAGAGGGGGAAGAGGAAAGATAGACCACACACGCCAATGGGGGAAAAGCAGCAAGGCTATGCCTGGAAAACAAGCCCTCAGGGTGGAATAGGGCTATCAGGATGATTAGTCCCTAGCCTGTCTCATCATCGGGCATCTGGGTGAGCGCACGCCCTTAATGCTTCTTGCACTATCACACACACGGGGGAATGGGATGGGAACAGGTGAGGTGGGCCAAGTGGGGAGCGGGGGTGGTCACTCCCCAGGAAGGGGAGGTCTGGACAGGTCTTGCACTCACAAGAAGGGCCCAGGTTATAGTGTTCCCCCAAACCCCAAAGGAAATACAATCTTACCTTCTGTCACAACACACGAGTTGCCCAGTCACTCACCCAAGCACTCACCACAGTCACTACATTCAGATACACACAGCAATGTCACTAGAGTCACAAATCCATGCAAGTCGAACAAGGGAAGGGGTCAGTCTCACAGGCACAAGGCTCCGATCACCAGCACTGAGGTCAGTATTGCAGCAGGTTTTATGCTAGTGTGTGGGGCATTGTTTCAGCCTCTCAGAGCGGCGCAATGGTTGGGGCATGGCTTCCACTGCCTGTTTCCTGCTCCTGACCCCACCCCCTGGATCGCTGGCGGAAGCAGGGGAATGCTCCTGGGTCTGATGAGTGGGGGGCTGTCCCGCTGAGGTGTTGTGTCTGCTGTAGAAGGTTCCTGGTTCCAGCCTGTGGGTAGGGGCTTAGGAGGGGGTCCAGGCGGCTTGGGTAATTCCGCTGGGGGGTAAGGCATCACCGGGGGGGTGGTCCCTGGTGCTGGGCTCCTGACAGTACCCCTCCCTCTCCAAGACCGATACAAAATCACGGGACAGAGTTTATGGGGATAACGTACATGAAAGAGCCACACTAACTGGGGTGCATGAACATCCATGGCTCTTTCCCACGACCGTTCAGATGGTCTGAAACCCTTCCAGTTAAGAAGGTACCATAGACGCCCATGCTGTCGACGGGAGTTGAGGATTTAGCGTACTTCATATTCTTGTGTTGTCAGGGCTGGGCTTGCTCTTCTGGTATGATGTGTCGGGGGGCCAGTGCCGGCTTTAATAGTGATACGTGGAAGGTCTGGTGGATATGGTACTGTGGTGGCAACTTCACCCGGTAGGCCACATCATTGATCTTCTGAACTATGGGGAAGGGCCCCATGTAGCGATGGTCTAATTTTGCCATTGGACGCATTGATGGGTACTTGTGGCAGTCGATCCACACCCAGTCACCAGGGGAATAGGTTGGGACTGCTTGACGATGTCGATCCGCATATGTTTTATATTGTTGACGTGCATGGAGAAGCATAGTTCAGGCAAGTGTTTGTGCCTTATGGATAGGTGGAACAAGGGCTCCCGCAGCGGGGATGGAACAGGCAGTTATTTCTGGGAGGCACAGTGTGGGGTGGTATCCATAGGTAACATAAAACGGGGAGTTGCCTATGGAGGCATTCAAGGTAGTGTTATACGTGAATTCGGCTATCTGCAATAAGTCATACCAATAACCTTGGTGATAGTCGGTGTAACAGTGCAAGTACTACTCGAGCATCTGGTTCACTCACTCAACTTGCCCATTTGTTTGTGGGTGATAGCCCGAGGTGACAGCGTTGGATTCGTAGACTCTGTAAAAGTGCCTTCCACAGGCGAGACGTGAATTGTGACCCCCTGTCTGATATAATCTCTAGGGGTATTCCGTGAAGTTTGATCACATGGTGTAGAAGTAAGTTTGCGATATAACTGGCTGTAGGTAGCCCTGTGGTAGCCACAAAATGTCCCATCTTAATAAAGTGATCTATGTACACCATGATTGTTGTATTGTGGGATGACGGGGGTAGTTCCACAATGAAGTCCAGCCCAATGCGTTGCCAGGGTCCTTGTGGCAACGGAGTGAGCTGTAGCAGTCCTTGGGGCTGTTGCCAAGGGACTTTGGTACGAACGCACACTGTACACTGCTTCACGTACTGGCAGACATCCTTTTGCAAGGTAGGCCACCAAAAATGCCTCTGCAACAGTGCGAGAGTGCATCTTATCCCGGGGTGCCCAGCGAGAGGGGCATCATGATGTCCCCAGAGCAGGGGTTTGTGTACCCTCGGGGGCACTGCAAGCTTGTGTTGGTGATAAAGTAACCCGTCTTGACCCCTCTTGGTCTTAAGAGGCGGCAAGAGTCCGTGGTGTTGGGAGTACTTCCGGAATTGTGATGTGGTCAGGATATTAGCGGAGAAAGTCCGAAGTTCTAACGACAGACCTCCCTTATTGTCAGGGGGTTCTCCGACTTCAGTGCACTGAGAGAGAGCATCTGCCAAAATATTCTGGTACCCAGGTTGGTAGCGTATCAAGAAGTGAAAGCAGGTTAAAAAAAAAAGGGCCCAACGCCCATGCTGTGCATTGGTAATGCAGATATTTTGGAGACAGGTCAGATTTCGGTGATCCATGACCACCGTGACAGGGTACTTTGCTCCTTCTAAATAATGTCTCCATGCTTCAAGGGCAGCTTTAATTGCTAGGAGTGCTCAGTCTAACACAGTATAGTTTTTTTCAGCACTAGTCAGCTGGCAGGAGTAGTAAGCACAGGGCAAAAGGCAGTCTGTTCCTGGTTCTGGTTGGAGGAGTGCCGCTCAAATAGCTATGCTCGAGGCATCCGTCTCCACTGTGAACGGCTGATCAAAGTTCGGATGTTGGAGGATGGGCATCTGAGTGAAGGTAGTTTTGACACTCTCAAAGGACTGTTGTTGGACCCCCTTCCATTCATATGGGACTCCTTTTCGCAATAGGGCTGTCAATGGTTCGGTTAATTTTGCATAGCTAGAAATATATTGGCGGTTGTAATTTGCGGTACCCAAAAACCGCAGGAGAGCCTTGATGGAAGAAGGAGGGGTCCACTGCAAGATTGCGCTAATTTTCTTAGGGTCCATTTTGATTCCTTGAGGTGAAATGATAAATCCTAAAAACTCAATAGCTGTGACATGAAATGCACACTTTTCATATTTGCAGAAGAGCCGATTCTGCCTCAAGCGTTCTAATATGTTTCACACTTGTGTGACGTGTTCCGCCATGGTGTTTGAAAATATGAGGATATCGTCCAAGTATGCAACTACATAGGTGTCCAGCATATCCCGTAGTACATCATTTATTAGGAGTTGAAAGGTGGCCGGGGCATTCACCAGGCCAAACGGCATTACAAGATAATTGAAATGTCCATAACGTGTTCAAAACGCAGTTTTCCATTCGTCCCCAGGCGAATACACAAAAGGTTTTAAGCGCCCCAGAGACTGAGTTTGATAAATATCTTTATGCCATGTAACCTATCCAGGAGTTCTGGAATCAGGGGGAGCGGGTATCGATTTTTCACTGTAATGGCGTTAAGTCCGCAGTAGTTGATGCATGGGCGCAGTCCGCCATTTTTAGGGGGGACGAAAAACAACGGTGTCCCAGCCGGGGAGGTAGAATGCCATATGAACTCCCGCTGCAGATTGTCGTCCACATAGTCCTTCAGGGTACACAATTCGGGGGAGGACAGGGCATAGATCCGCCCATAGGGGGGTTCTGTGCCGGGGAGTAGTTCTATGGGACAGTCGTAGGGGCAATGCAGTGGGAGACTCTCTGCTTCCTCCTTGCTGAAGACCTCCTGCAGGTCTGCATGTTGGGGGGGCAATCTTTCCGACAGTCCCTGCCCGGTCGCCATCAGGGCTTGTGCTGACGGGGTTCGCATGCAAACTGTAGAACAATAATTGGTCCCAAAGGCCACAGTTCCCCGGCTCCAATGAATACTGGGATTATGTTTTCGAAGCCAGAGCATCCCCAATACCACAACAAACATGGGGGATGCCACGATATCAAAACACAACCACTCGGTGTGTGCCCCGATAGAGGTGTGGAGCTTCGTGGTCCGCATCACTATTGGTCCTGAGCTGAGGGGTGATCCATCGATCGTGTGCACTTGTTCAGGGGTGGACCGTGGGGTGCAAGGGATGCCATAGTGGTGCATGAACCCTTGGTCCATAAAGTTACCAGAAGCCCCGGAGTCAACAACAGCCCAGGTAACAAGCTCCAAGAGGAGTCAATACCTAAATGGACAGGGATACACACATGCCGTCCCCCACCGGTGTTTGTACCTAGCATATGAGAACAAAAAGGCAGGGAGGTCTTCTGTGTCCCCGAGAACCCCCTTACAGTTCCCAGGGCTGGGCTTTTCCCGCTTCCCTTCGAGCTGGGGGAAGTGCTGGACATTCTCGAGCGAAATGCAAACTGAGTCCCCGCAATAAAAACACAACCGGGATGCTCAACGATGTTCCTTCTCCGCAGCTGTTAGCGGCCCCCGGGAAGCTCCAATCTGCATGGGTTCCACTTCTACCTCTCAACCCGGCTCCGCCTTTACCAGGGAAGGGTCCGGAGCATGTATCCCTACGGTGCGGAAAGGTTCTTGCCGTCGCTCGTGCCTCCGCGCCCCCAGACATTCATCTATCTGGAAGGTTAGGGTGACAAATTCCCCCCAGGTTTACTGCAGGGTGGTAAAGGTGAGCTGGTCTTTAAGCTCCTCGCTAAGTCCTCACCGATACATCACCCGCAGGACGTGGTCTGGCCAATTTAGATCAACGGCAAGCTGCTGACACTTGGTCACGTAAGCGAGTAAGGGTCCTTGCCCTTGCTTTAACCCCACAATGGCATTTTCTGCATCTTTTACCCTGTGAGGATAATCAAATAGGAACGTGAATTCCTGCACAAATTTAGCATAGTCCTGTAATAGCTCACTTTTGCTAGTGAGCAGTGGGGTTGCCCAAACCAGGGTGGTCCCTTCCAGTAGCCCTATAATAAAGGCCACCTTAAGGGCATCAGTACAGTAAGTCTGAGGCTGCATGGTAAAGGCTGCCTCACATAAGGCTAGGAACCCCTTGAACTGTCGTCGGTCTCCTGAGTATTTGTTGATTTTTGGCCCTTTAGACTCCTGGGCCAGAGCCATAGGGGGGGCCACAGGAGGCGGGCCTTCTGCCTGTGGCTGAGGCGGCACCATCGCACCCCTTCCGGTCTATTGTTCCTTAAGGTCCTTAACCTCCATGGCGAGGGACTTAACTATGCGAGTCAACTCCTGGACTTCCGCCGAGAGTTGCTCCATGGGTACACAAGGGGTGATATGCCACAAAGAGAGGAATGTTATGCTGGTGATACTGTGGGGTTTCTGGGAGTTGCGGGGTGGTCTCCTTGCAGAGGGGGAAGAGGAAAGATAGACCACACACGCCAATGGGGGAAAAACAGCAAGGCTATGCCTGGAAAACAAGCCCTCAGGGTAGAATAGGGCTATTACGATGATTAGTTCCTAGCCTGTCTCATCATCGGGCATCTGAGTGAGCGCATACCCTTAATGCTGCTTGCACTATCACACACACGGGGGAATGGGAAGGGAACAGGTGAGGTGGGCCAAGTGGGGAGCGGGGGTGGTCACGCCCCAGGAAGGGGAGGTCTGTACAGGTCTTGCACTCACAAGAAAGGCCCAGGTTATAGTGTTCCTCAAAACCGCAAAGGAAATACAATCTTACCTTCTGCCACAACACACAAGTTGCCCAGTCACTCACCGAAGCACTCACCACAGTCACTACATTCAGATACACACAGCAATGTCACTAGTCACAAATCCACGCAAGTTGAACAAGGGAAGGGGCCAGTCTCACGGGCACAAGGCTCCAATCACCAGCACCAAGATCAGTATTGCAGCAGGTTTTATGCTAGTGTGTGGGGCATTGTTTCAGCCTCTGAGCGGCGCAATGGTTGGGGCGCAGCTTCCGCTGCCTGTTTCCTGCTCCTGGCCCCGCCCCCTGGATCGCTGTCAGCTGGCGGAAGCGGGGGAACGCTCCTGGGTCTGATGAGTGGGGGGCTGTCCCGCTGAGGTGTTGTGTCTGCCGTAGAAGGTTCCCGGTTCCTGTCTGTGGGTAGGGGCTTAGGTGGGGATCCGGGCGGCTTGGGTAATTCCTCTGGGAGGCAAGGCATCGCCGGGGGGTCTGGAGCGCATGGGGGCATGGTCCCTGGTGCTGGGCTCCTGACACAGCCCCGCCCTTGCAAAAATAACAGTTCCCCTTATGAGTCATTTATCACCACCCTCCGTTTTTGGGAAGCCAGCCAAACATAGGTTGCGACGGCCACAACATCCTCATTTTTTGATTGGGAAAGGAGACCCCTTGACCTGGCTCTGTGGCCAACAAATCATGGAAGAGTGGTTTGGAGCCAGACTGCCCTAAGATCGATATAATAAGGACAGATTAACAAAAAATGCTCAACCGCTTCAACCCCTCCTTGGGGACAGGTACACAATCGTCTAGCGTAGGCAATCCTTTTATATCTCCCTTCCACCACTGCAGTCTGAACCAGCTGGAAGCAGAGAAGCATATCTACATCTCGCTAGCCCATCCAGGTATGCTTCCATCCCCCAAACAGACTTGACTGACCTAAGCCATGGGGCAACCCTCCAGCTCCCTACAGCTGCTATATCATCTTGCCGATCAATGGCCTGAACATCTTTTTTAATTCCTACTAACGACCTACCCGCAAAATAGGCAAAGGAAAAACCATGGCTCTGGAGAAGATGGGCCAGGTACCTGAGCCATGGGTAACCTCCGATGCCCATATAGAACAATTCCTCATGCAGGCATAATCGTGGGAGGGAGTTCTCTGGTAAGGAGAGAAACCTTAACCAATGTCAGATCAGGGCAGTCTTCGCATACAGTTTGATGGAAAACACACTCATCTTCACCCTCCAGACAGGACCTGGAACATCCTTCCCCACTTGGAGAATCTGGCAGAGGAACGAGTCCTGCACCCTCTCCAAGGGTTTAATTACTGACTGGGGAATGATATCCAGACTAAATACTGTTGAGGGCGGAACCATAGTTATATATGCCTTCAAAAAGGTTGAGACTGGAACACCCCCAAGAGATTCTGGCTACCCTACCTATCGCACCAGCAAATTGTGCTGCTCTTACTACCCGCCCCTGTATAAGTTCGGCCCACGTACCCCTACATGAGAAAGTTACCCCAAGGTATACACTTCGAGTGGTTGCTTGGCAATTTCCCACTTAACCAATGATTTGCGGCCACCCATGATCATGACCTTGGATTTCTGGGGGTTAGGCGATTTAGTACACAGTATTCGTCCAACCCTTGCATCAAACGCTTCAACCCGCTTGCTGTCTGGGAGATAAGGACTAGATCGTCGGCAAACTGCAGCACACTCAGATGGCATGAACCAACTCTAGGGGGATGCGTATTATCTGCTGTCAAGGACACAACGAGGTCAGCAATATAGACATTGAACAGCAGTGCGGCCAACACGCACCCCTGCCTAACCCCTCTTTGTATAACAATATCTTTACTCAGCTGATTATCTGGACCTATTTTGACTCCTGTTTTGTTGTTGGAATACAGCTAGATAATAAGTGACAAAAGATTGCTGTTAATCCCTAACGCAGAGAGCTTCCTCCAAAGTCGAGCCCAAGGGATTGAATCAAAAGCTTGGTTAGATTGACAAAGGCCAGGAATAGTTTGCCTTTCCTAATCCTCTGATATTTATGAATAATATGCTGAAGTATAAATCCGTAATCTGTAATTGATTTCCCTTTACCGAAACCAAACTGCTCTTGAGGGATGATTGAATTTCTTTCTACCCATTGCTCTAAGTGCTTCAATAAGTATCTTGCAAATAGTTTACCCATTACTGATAGCAGGCTTATAGGGTGATAACAAGCTGGATCAGTTCTGGAACCTTTCTTAAAAATCAGAACAATCCAGGAAGGGGGGATCATAATATGGATGCTAATATTATTAAATAACTTGCTTAGCACAGGCACCCACCACTGGGGTGCTGCCTGCAGCATCTCTGACGTGATGTAATCTAGTCCTGGAGCTTTGTTCGTTCTTAATGAAGAAATCAGCTCGACAATTAGGTCCTTCGAGAAATCTATCCTTAGACACTGGGAGTCCAAAGATAACCCATCCCTCCTATATGATGGCTGGACGGAATCATCCAGCTCTTGGGGATCCTCATATAGTTGACCAAAAAAGGCCTCCCAAACAAAGTTGGATACCCTAGGACTGCTGGCACTCATCTGGGGCTTAATTGTTTTATTCAAAATTTGCCAAAATTGATGGGAATCCCCCAACCTCTGAGCCACGGCCAGTCGAGCCCATATATCATTGTAGTGGGGTTGGCCAGTAAGGAGGAGGTTGCAGTAGTCAAGGTGAGAGATGACCATGGCGTGAACAAGGGTTTTATTATTATTATTATTATTATTATTAACAAACATTTATATAGCGCCAGCAGTGTACCTGGCACTTTACAAAGTAATAAAATAGACAGGGTCCCTGCCCCTAGGGCTTACAATCTGAGAGACAGGAGCTGGGGGAGAGACTTAGGAAGGGGAACAGAGGGAGAGACAAGGGGTCTAACATTCATGAAGATGCGAGGTCTCAAGTGCACGT